>JADLZN010011437.1:0-32952 GCA_018155175.1 Sinocyclocheilus anophthalmus
AAGCTTTTCTGAAGACGGTCGGTTCTGTTCAAAGATACATTCATATAAAAACACCCCTGCCATGTTTTGAATTTGAAACGTGCAGAGCTCATGTTTATGCAAGAAGATAACCTTTTTGAAAAGCGATTTGTGGCGTCTTTGATAGTGTACGAGCCGCCACAACTACCAGTAATGGGAAACCTGTACACTGCATAATCAATGGCTAGATCACAAAACAAACCTTCACCCTGAATCGATTGCGTTGTTTCCCGAAACAGGGATTAAATTATTCCCAGTCGGTACTCGTCTTCGGTAATTTATTTCGGCCTGTTTTGCGGATTCCGTTACACACTCACGCAAGTGTCGATCAATCTGTACCGAACATGATCTAATTGTTAATTGGGGAAAAAATCACAAGCCGCGAGGAAACGCTGGTTCTAGAAATCAAACTTGTCCAATGTTCCACAACCATGTACTTCTCACTCTCTTTGACATGATCACCTGTCAGGAACAGTTCGGCTACATCCGTCTGGTATGGCCGCTACAGGACTCTCACGCCTATTTGTTGTAAAGGTGTGTGTGTGGGGTGTGTTTATGACGCTTGCTAGTCTTAAAGAATTTTTATATTTTGGGTCAGACCTACCATTGGATGGGACGATTGGGAAAGCGTTTCATTTAAAATTTCGCCTATCTCATAAGAAATTCAATAAGTTGCACATTATAAAGTATATAAAAAATTGCATTTTTGGTGTATAGGAGACTGTTCCGCATTTTGATTTTTGAAGGGGACAGACGTGCTCACACCACCACAGACTGCACAGGTTCATTTTGATATAAGCAAAACAACAAAGCAATGCGTTGCACGGAACTTACTAATTACCCCGAAATTGGAGAGAGCCCTGGTTTGTTGTCCGTTGGATCAGATTTGCCTCTCACTCTTAACAACGGAACGGGCGCTCCAGAGTATTTGGGTTTTCAGAGCATCGCGTTACCGGAACCAGTAACCAATCGGTCATGCGTGCATCTGGGGCGTGACACCGCTATGTTTTTGCGAACGCGACGTCCACGTCCGTGCGATTGATTTGGCCTTCAGTGTGATTTGCACATATTGCCCTCAAAAAAAAAATAGAACACCCCACCGGAAACCCCCCGACTGCTATGAAAAAAGGAGCAACGTTGCATTAACTCACGCCCGAAACAAACAGGCACAGGTGTGACAGCATCCTAAAGAGTTCACTTATCATTGTGGAGCCTAGTGTCCAGACGCGCAGCACATTTCCTGAAACAAGTTTAACGTGGCACTTTTTATAGTCAGCCCAGAAGTTTTCGTCTGAAATGCACGTGCGTCTACTTTCTAGGCATAAACTTTCTTGCACTTATGAATATTAAATCACGGTCCTGCATCCAATTTTAGAGGTAAAACTAACTATGCTTTCGAAACGTTCTCATCTACATTATTAGCCCTGGCCATTCATCAGCCTGAAAGCGGCTGATGAGAATCAAGCAGCGTCGGATGGCTCAAGCAAAAGAGTTGTTGTAGCTCTGTACTCACAATCCACCACCAGATGAGAAGATGATCTCGTATACACCTCTTGCTTTCCTTCTCTCACTCGGTCTTAGTGCGCGCCGCAAGCCCTGCACTATAAACAACACACGAGGTATGACTGAATTTGTCTCGCCACAAGCAATAATGGACAAAAGGCCATAATGAGAAAAACCCGTTTAAGAATTGAAGTTCACAAATCCATGCCAAACATAACGGGCATCCCATAATCGTTGAGAAATATTCTCACCCTCTTAGGCTATTACAATCAACATTCATTTTGTAAAGATTGTCCATTGGAATCTTGGGGCTAATCTTCTAAACATGCAATTACTAAAATTAAATGATTGGAGCACCCCAACCAGCAAATTGCAGGGGCTAGCTGAAAAATTTATTTTTCCCACAGAGTATTAGAAAAATTTTCTTTTTAGCAATCAATAGTTCCAAAATACCTATAATAAGAACTAGTTTATATTAAATAATTATTTCACAAATTTACTAACAATTACAAAATTTTTTTACCTTTTGCGGTTTTGATTAAATATGCAGCCTTGGTGAGCATAAAAGACAACTCTTGGGATAGATTGTAATATAGATCTTTATTAATGTAAACAGAATGTGCATAGGTTTGGTCTTGGAGGACTAGATCTGCTGCTGCTGCAGAGCAACTTGCTTCTTCTAAATGCTCAGATCATAAACTTAAAAGTAATAAACATGCTGCTGCTAGAGAGAGGAAGATCCACATAGCAGATCTAGGCAGGTGGTGCTGGGGAAGGCGTGGGCTAAGATGAAGACATGCAAAGCACACAGACCTGATTACATAGGTAAACAGTAATGAGAGTATGTGAATCCAATTGGCTGGGAACACTGAATTGAACAAACCAATTAGAACGTGAATAGAGATTCATGGCTGAACTATACATTTTTTGAATCATGCTCATTATGAATTTATGTAGTGTAAATAAAAAGAGGTGTCCTTTTGTGTTCCACAAACAAAAAAGGGTGGGTAGATAATATAATTTTCAGTTTACAGAAAATTATCTGAGGAATGTGTGACTCGATTGGACTGGCCAAATTAGACTTGTGAATAGGTGCTTCTTTCACAGTGCTTCAGACAAACACCTACAATAATCATGCAACTTAATTATTAAAGATACAAATACTTTTGGAAGATACATTCAAAATTTTCTGAGGGAGAAAATGACCCTCAGATTGTGCCGGCAATGGATCCTCTAAGTGAAGCGTGGGGCGCTCAGAAGAGAGTGTGCATCGAAGCCAATCTCTTCTTACACTAACACTATCTAAACTATCGCTTCGGCGTATACTACAAAAGAAACACAAGAAACATACCTACCGCCGCAAACTAAATAGCAAATATTTGTTTTTCAATAAACTACGAGAGCAACGCGATAAAATTGTAATTCCAGCGTGATAAGCTAGAGAGTCTTTTCAGACATATACCCTCAAATGCTTAGACATACAGCCAACACACTGAACACTGGATATGTGTTAAAAACAGACAACAGGTTGCAGCTAGCCTTGCAGTGGGTGGTTGAGGGTCTATGCATAATGCTAACCTCCCCAGCTATAATAACCACATCACATGAGTCATTATTTCCTCGCATTGTCAAAAGAACCACATATTTCACTGCACATCACAGAGAAGCAATGGAAAAAAGGATCCCATTTAATATCAATGTCAGTATGTTCACTAATGGCTCTCTACCTTCAACTCCATTGCTAATGGAGGCTCTATAGTGACACAAATCAATACATGCTGTGCTCATGTTTATTTTATTTTTAAAAAGAAGCCCTATCATTTATCCCCATGGACATTATGACTGCCTTGAAATTTGATAATCTTACAAAAAAAACACAAAAAAAAACAGCAAAAGGATTATATTGGGTTACACAGATCAGAAGCCTTTATCTGTTGTTTACTGAGGTATGTTGTAGTTTAGTTGTTAGGAGTATTTTAAGCATTATTTTTGAGGTGCCATGAGATTTATTAAAAGGGTGACAGCAGCATGTGAGCGGTAAGGACAATAAGATGAAACTGCAACAAATGCAGCTATATAACTAAAATTCAGAGACAAAATGATCATTATTACTTCTGAAAGATAAATGAATGCCTATGGGGAGATGAGGCAGGAAGTTATTATATGCCCCCCCACACACTCCTCGAGGGGTTTGAATGACAGAGGTGATGGAAAGTGGACAGGTTTGCTCATAGTTTTCTACTAACTAATTCAAGGTCTGGAAGATTGTTTCTTAACGACCTGTAGATGTTTGCTCAAGTTAACTGTGAAATAGTGGGTAAAACCACAGATGCAATGGAGAAAAGGTGTCATTTCTCATAGCATTCGTATTTCTCACAGCATTCATCTATAATAAGGCCGTTTCTTCCATTCTAACATTATATGGTGACAATGGCAATAAGAATTGGCTAAAAATACAATTAAATTTTTGGCAAATGCTCATGTATGGCATATGGGCTTCAGCAAGCTGCAGGTGACCTCAGTGCTAGACTGTCAGCTGGATCTGTCACAGACTGAGGCCTCTCTGCTGGAAGTACGACACAGCATTTCTATTTTTCAAAAGCATTGTGCAGACACAATAGAGTGACAGTGGTGTCTATAGCACCAGACTGTATTAAACATCTGGTTTGCACATTTAAGACTCATGAAAATAAATCTAGCTAAATTTAGACCACTTTTTAAAGCTTTTGTGAACAACAAGATCAAAACATTCACCATATTCCCACAAGGTGTAGACAAATCAATGCATACATTTACCCTGTAGCTCATAAACATCTCTGTGGGCTTTGACAAAGCACACTATTTGTTCATGTTGTGGTTACGACAAGTTGCCACATAAATGTGGACTGTTCAAACAGCTTGTAAAATTCAAGGTTTCCTATAATTCAAGTCAGACTCTCTATAAAAACATACAAGACAATGAGTATATAAACAACACTATATTATAAAACCTTTTTAATAATACATTTTAATATTACAATAAATATTAATGCAACCTTGCTAAAGAAAGCATTGATTTTCTTAAAAAAAAAAAAGTCTTACTGACCCAAAACATTTGAATGGTAATTGGTAAAATGGTAAGGTTTGTTTTTTTCCCCGTTAAAATCTTTTTAGTAAGTTATATGCAGTCTTGCCTCTGGGCTCATAATGTTGTGCACAATAACGTTTCTTATAAATGATATGGGTTTTTGGGCGTGGGCCGTTTCATTTTGTTTCCCCCATCATGTTGACGACTGCATTATGTAACTGCAGATAAACTGAGAGAACAGACAAAACAAACACCCTTACAATCATGACTGTTTAAATGACTTGTCTTTTATTGCAAAATTTAGAGCCTGTGTGATATCATGCGTTCTTAGTGATGGACACTTCAATACAACTATGGCTCGATCTTAACCATAACTGGCCCAAAAAGGAAGTCTCTCTAAATAGTGATCTTCATACAGCTAAGGAACTCTAAAGCTTTGCTGATGGTAAAGTCTTACATGTAATCTGCGCGAATGTTAATGATACATGGGTCATAATTCTTTCAACGCACCTGAAGGGGTGATTTTAACATCCTGTGCAAACCCATCAAGACCTTTTTCTGCATGTCGTGCCATCACTGATTTTAGATAAATCCATGAAGCATTCCTACCTGTTTTGATTTGAAATCAAATCGTTCTATGCTGCACTGTTGTCATTATGATCAAGTACCTTATAAATTGTGAAGTGTCAGAAAATATGTTCCACAATAACATCCATTACTCTAACACAATCGCAATTCACTGAACGATTGCATGTGGACTGAAACTCTGAGCCTGTCAACCTGGTCTTAGGAACCAATTCGTGTACGTTCCAAATATTTTCAGTCTTTGTCAGGTTTGTGCCTGATTTCACACAGCCACAGGAAAAGACAAAGCACGAGTCACAACAGCGTCAGCCCTATTAGTGACTCGGCATTCAGCTACGGAAAAGACCCATGCCAGTGATGGTCCGATGAAGCTCATCCCATGCACTTCAATGCAAACAAATTTCAGCGTCAAGCAAAGCAAACACTTCTTGAGAGCAGGTGACTCTGGGGGGGGGGGGGGTCCGCTTGCATACCACGGATCCAGCTAAACACACATAGGTCATGTATATTTCTAACGAGTTGGATTTATAAGACAAGATAAACCATCTTCAACTATGCGTACCTTTCTGTACATGAGATTATTCAGGTGGTATTGTGAAGGTGTCCTTTTGGGGACAGGGGTGGGGGGAGCTGGCCAAATCCATCATTGTGATAGTGAGTCCACATTCTGTGTTATGGCTTCTGCCGCACAAAGTAGTCCTCTCTACGTCGGTAGGCGTTCCCGCGTTGGCTTGTGTGGCAATTGCTGTGGTCAAACCACCGAGGTAGCGATATGGCATTTGCTGCGTCGAGCCTGTCTCGAATGCTTGACTTAGATACTTAAAAGACTGTCCCACTTTCTGATACTCTTTCTTAAACCCGGCTATCTGCTTCCTCGCGAACTCGCTGAGCGTGGCATTGACTTGGATTGCGCTGTCATCCATTTTCTTGGTGAAGGCCTTGAATCCGTCAATCCTGCTTTCAACGTCTTGCAGGTCAAGAGGGGCTGCTGGAGTGCTGATGGTGAGGAAGAAGTTGGCACCGACCATCTCGTCCTTCTCGGCTTTCCGCTTCCCTTGCTTCCAAGACTTTTCATCCATGCTGGAACAGGTGAGGAAGTGCTGGAAAACGTCACACCGGGCTAGTACAGGGTGGCTGGTCATATGATTCATCCACCATATCAGCCCTCTTCTCCTTTTCGAAATAAAGTCTTCTTCGAAGCGACCAGTGGCTTGTTTTTCAGGGATGTGTGGCAAAGTCGAGGAACTGACCAGGAATATTCAGTGTGTATCCGTGCGACACCAATCTGTCGTAAGACCGATCGACATGCTATATCTTCTGTTGACTAACCTGCTCGCGGTGGGTGCCACGTCAGCTTTGTGAAATGTATACTTTTCATTTCGCCTTTGAATTCTCGTCTGTCTGTGGTGGGGGTCATCAATATTGCAGTGAACGGTACGGGTTCCTCTGCCACCCTCAATCCGGTGCCTCCTCCACCCCGGACCAACTGACCCATCACCACTCGATTTTAGTCATTCCCCATCCTTCACGAAGCCGGACTCTCTTCACCCCGCAGTGCACCACGAAACGCAAAAGCTCAACCGACATCTCGGGGACTGAAAGTTTGGCACAAAAGGGGAGAATCCTGTTCAGATGATGGCTGCTTGACTGTGATGGCTTAAAACCTTTTCTGGCTTGTCTGATGCACCTCTAGGTCATTTGGGTCTCTGGCATCGTTGGAGATGACGTAGCCAAGTGGTCCGTATCTCCTTCATAATTCCTATAATCACGACCACTACTCCCAACAACCCTGGGTTTCATCATCTCACAGCAGCGAGTTGAACTGCGTCCCAGTAGCATCATCCAATCATCATCCACTGCTGTAGATCCCTGGATGTGTGTTGGGAGGATTGCTGCATGATGTTGCAACTGGAGAGGCGCTGTGAAGCCGTGCTGGTTGATCAGAGGAGCGGTGTTGTTACGTTCCTCCTTGGACGTCTGTCCATGGGTTATGCAAAAGGCCATCCTGGGATATCGCACGAGTTGTGGTTAAAGACGAGGACGTGTGTCATTTCTCAAAATCTTCACGTCGGGACCGCAGGCAAGAGCCTCTCCTCATCGCATGATTTTGGAATGATCTAAAAGACAACCCTCTGGCGTATTCGCCCCTTTCCATCCAGCCCTCACCGCCCTTCTCGTGCTGTATTCCGAGTTTACAATCTCGTCTCGTTTCATTCACAGAGATCTCCCTCCTGGTTTTTTTTCTATTAAAGTCATACGAGCGTCGTGAGCTCTCAAATTTGGAATTTTGGCGGTCGCAAGACGAGCCATTTTTCCTCCAGCGCGACGTCGAGGAATTGTATAAAGCACGTCTACAAAATGCTCTGCGCGTTAATCTCAAAGCTAAGCTAACTCTCAGCCAAACAGCGAACTTCATCTCACGTGTTCCGCGCTACCCGCTTCGCTCGCTTGCCTGCAGTAACTACGAACAACTTTGCCGCTTCACTGAGGGAACCGTAAACCCACTCATCTCCAGCGTCCTCTTCACACGGTCCATTACAATTACCTGACTATCCAATCCGAACTTTCCCACATGTTAACAACCTCAGAGCGATAGTTCAATATGTTCTATTAAGCTTGGATTACTCTGTGTCCCAAGAGTTCCTCCGTTGCTTGAAGTGTGCGACAACGTGTCCCATGCGGGTCTACCGCCCAGACGCGTTTACACAATCGCTCACACCACTCTAAACCCTATGATAACAACGACCCCAGTGCAGCTCCGCAAGCACAATTGCATCCGGGTAGTCGAGGGGGGACGGAGCTACCATACGTCCAGGGCAGCAACGAATCAAATCTAACATTTGAGCAAGTTATCTGGTTTTTCTCAGAAGTCGTTCTTTTGAACAGTTGTCTTACACAATCGAACGGTTTATGTTCATTTGCAACAAAAACACCGCCCTTACGGCGCGACAATATAAATTCTCCTCATGATTGCCACGTGTAATTCATAATATACACCTTTCCCCAATTTCACATTCGTCCCAGTATCTCCTGCCGCCATGATTCATCTCAATAAACTCTGTCATTAGAAATATTTTCTGATTTGCCTTACAACTCATACAAAATATTGTCATCTCTTGGATTAAATCGTTTTTGGGCAAGGTTTATTAAAACCAGCTCGATTGGATATGTGTATATTTACAACTTCGAGCTGTCATAACACTGACCACATTTTACTATATTATTGTACATTTATAACTACTCTTGTATAATTAAAGTTTAGACATATCAGTTAAATCCATTATATCAAATCCTCCCAGTCATAAACGTCGGTCATATCGAAACAGAAGCTAAAACTTATTGATTTTCATATTAATTTTTTTCATTTCATGACCAAAATGGATGTTTTGGTTTTTTGTGTTGTTCCTTTGCGGCTAACGGGGTTTTTAATACCCGTAATTATTTCGTGCTTTCCTAAACATAATATTAGTTTTTAATAAACAACACATTATCTCAGTAACCATTGCCATTTCACTGTGTCAATTTTACCCAACCAACAAAGCGCTAGCATTACTAGTGAAGGGCAATTCCTACCGTTTTAAACACGTCTCCAGATAGCCCTAGAATGTGCGAAACCGGTGCGAGTGTCTTCAAGAAGGCGACTGGTTTGGTAAACGTTTGGAAGGTTACCAAATAGAACTTTATCTAGAAAGGTAGCATAAACATTAAATGTGGTAAAATTAAAATGGCAGATATAAACACCCTGCAGCTGGACTAGGAAAAAAAAGTCATGTATCAGTGCGCTAATTTCAACATTATATTATATGCCATTAGCGCAGAGTCCGGTACATTTTCACAACCTTTTTATCAGCTTTTTTGCGTTACCAACTAACCGTAATCAACCTTTTAAGCTACAAACATGAACAGAACACGGAGAAATACATTTTTGATTTGCTACAAATCTCACCCCTTCTCGTGATGTCATCTTCACTATGTACGAGATTGGGAATCAAGTGCCAAAAAATATAATTCATTGAAAGAAATCCGGTACTCCTAAAGTAAATTATATTTCATCGAATCGGACGTTATTTGATGCGGGGAGGAGCATCAGCTAGGATGAGCTAATCTTCTTTCGCGTAACGCTGACCTAGTTTTAAGACGGTTTATCAACTACATTCATTTATATCTGTGCGATTAAAATGCAGTATGACACAGACATGAAGAATTAAATCTTCTATATAAGTTATGATGATGTCCGCTGGTGAATGCTTTGTAAACAGGTTTGTCAAAAAAAAAAATTAATACATTATCGCTGCGTTATAGTATTGGCATGCTGACAGACGTGCTTGCACAGTGACATAATGAGATGTCATCATGAAGCTTAATCACATTCCTGCAAGGGAACTGATACATACTTGATGCCGATTTGAAATAATTCTTCGTCTCTCCCGCCGCCTATAAATGCTGAAACAATTGAAAGTCCCTATGCTTTTTCATTGTTATCATAGAGGGGAGGGGTGGGTGGTTATTTTTTCACACGATGCATTATCCCAAGGAAACAACCTGAATGTTTTGAAGAGCCAGCTTGGACATGCAACACACAAACGCGACATACTGCATCAACAGCAAAATTGATTGCCTTCTACCTATACTGATCAACCCAACGAAAGACGGTGCTCCAACCTAACAACAGCCCAAGTGATTGTTCTGTTCCATATGAAATAGCGTAATCAATCACTATGAATATGTCCCTAGCTCACACCGCTGCCCACACAACACTACCAGACATCTTCGTTCATACCCCTCAGACGCACTATTATCCCAGTCACTCGACCCAGCATGGCTTGCGAGGCCATCCCCCGCCAATGGAGGGTGGAGTCAGTGCAGTTGGGTAGGGACGGTCCCTGAAAGACACACTCGTGTACACAAACCCATGCTCCGTGTCTCTCTCACACACCGTGGCCGAGCCGCACTCTTGAGCAGCAGCCAACTTCTCTCCTCGAGTAAAACTCCTTATAGTATGGTTCTTTCTGGTTTAAATCGAGTCACAAGTCCCACGGACTTTGAAATATGTCTCTCCTGAATCCACGCGTCCTCAGCTGGACGAACTTTTTGGACCAGTCCCTCATAGTCATTTTTCAACCGTACAACTAGCAGGTCCCGTGGCAGGCAAAACAGTCCGAGTGACCATGTTCATTCATTCCAGTGAGATGCCGCGTTTGACCAAGTAGGCTAAAGAAGTGCCATGGTGCACACTAGGGCTTGCCCTAACTCCAAGTTGGCAAACTAGTGATCCCCGTCCGTAAAAGACTCTTCCGTTCCAACTGACACTGGCCCGCAGGTTCCCACCTTCTTTTTGTGTAGTGAATGGGATATGCACCCATGCCGTAGGACCAACCACAGCTCATTAAAGAACAGCTCCCCTTCTTATGTTTTCTGTGGCCAGGGACAATGGAACCAGTTTTAGAGCATCCAAAGAGACTGTAAAAAAAAAAGAAAACAACAAAAAATGTTTCTCCAGAACTAACTAAGTAGAGAACGTAAGATTCCTACAAGCAGGCGACACATTAAAATATTGAGAAATGCCCACTGTTACACCTGCCTATATACTTTCTAAGCCTCATTTACATTTTTTTATAGAATACATTAAGTTCTGTATTCAAAAGGACACAATAAACGGGTCAAATTGACAGGAAATGGCATTAGAATGGTCTGAAGAGTTCAAATAACTGCATTCTTTTAACTTCCTCTTCTTCAAGAAATCCCTGACAAAAAAGGATTTTAGAAGATCTCTGAAGATCGGGGGTGGACAACTGGAATACTGAGTGATGCTCCTGAAAATGCAGCTTTGCTATCACAGAGTACATTTGCAATTTAAAATATATTAAAATAGTATACACGTACTTTTAAGGATTAAAGGGATATTGGTATTATGTTTAAGGATAAAAAGGATATTTAAAGGTCAAGACAATATTTACAAATGTTTTGGCATGTTTTTAGACAAAGGGCGAACCTTAAAATTGTTGTTTTCGTGTTCAGTGTAGATCGTTCAAACACAACACATGAATGATAATCAATGCTAGTCCGTAACCCTTGTTGGATTGGTTATTAGTATTACATAATAGATGCTTGGAAATTATGTTTTTGCCCTACATAATCGAGATGATTTTTGGCAACAAAGGTCCCGCTGAAAAATTCAGACATGGCTGCACACAGCTCGGTAGCCTTCATACGTTTTGGTTGTATCTTATGCCTCATCTTTGGATTTGGTATGCCTTGTTTGGAGGGTACAAAAACTGGGGGTGGTAAAGCAGTTTTCAGCCTTTACTCCACCTTCAGTGTTCCAAATTATCCAACCAATTTACACTTCACGCTGTTTCATTTAGCATTCTTTTTAATCCAAAGCTTTTAAGAAATCCGTCCTATATGCTGAATTTGATAGAATGTTGTTTCCCTTACCACAAGGTTGAAACATGTTTATTTCTGCTTAATATTTTTTGTGGTAAACCATGGTTGTTTGATGCAAAGTTCATAAAACCCATTTATTTGAATAGAAATGTTTTTGTCCAAATAATCATAACCCACGCTTTTTACTGCCTCGTTTGATCAATTTAATGTATCCTTTTTGAATAAAACTAAAAGTATATTACCTGGTATATAAGTCATTGAATTTTCATGTGAATGAAAAGACTAAAAATCGAATTTATGTTGAACATTTGAGACCTTAATAACTGTATATTATTTTGACACACCAGCTGCATGCTGTGATAATGTTAGCTTTCAGCTTGTACTTTTCTAACTCTCTTTCTGAGTTTTTCTTTCACTGAGGAAGACACAATTATCACTATTATCATCATTGTATTCATTAGCATTTCCTTTGTAGAGGGAAGAGAGAACTGTTCACACATCTTTACATTATTATATAGCTCATCAGAATATATAATGTGATTATTTCAGGCAAACTTCAGTACATTTCTGACAGTGGCTACAATTTTTTTGCAATTCTATATAATTCATTGTGTGTAGGTGTGTAAAAGTAACTAATCCAATTAGCAGTTTTATTTTGCAATATGAGTCACTGAGCTGATAATCTCTTGAGACTGCTACTAATCCCCTTTAGTTGTTGTCTCTCTGTCTCTCTCTCTCTCTATCTCCTCCCCGAGTATTCAACCCACCTCTAGCTCGCTGTTTATTTATGAATGGAATGAATCAACATTTTCCTCTTTCTCCCCATCCTTTCATTTGAAGAAGAACCATTGAATCTCTGTCTTCATATAGTGTCTTTCTCTGTTCCCTCTTCAAAGCCATCCTCTTGTCCTCATCCAGTTACTCTGGCTCGGCTTGTTTGTTGTCTGGGGTAACGCTGTTGCTGGGGACGATGTCAGAACACATTCAGCTCTCAATAGCCCTGTGTAGGATTGGCCTTTACACGGTAAGCTGTGTTACACGGTCTCCATATTATGTTGTACATTTTATGCATGCACCGGTTGGTGCCTTTTCTTTGATTTTAGTTATTTGGATGTATGTCCAAACTTATTTTGGTGGAATTATGTTGTGTAATAATGCAACAGGCTACCTGAGGCTACAGGTGACCATACTCAACAAATTACACAATGCAAACATTACAATAGTTCCTGCATGTAGATTTGCATGTATGATTACAGTAGCTGGAGTCATAATCTATGTCCGACAGCTTTCTTGAGCTGATAGCAAAAATGACTAAACTGTGGTGATGAATATTAGTGTGTGTTTATCTCCAGGGAGTAGTGTGGCAGGTGTTTTCGGCAGTTAACCCTCAAGTTAACTTCTGTGCTTTTAAATAAGAAGTCACAGGGGAATCTTATATGGTAGAAAAACAAAACAAAAACTAAGCTCTAATCCTATTGTTACATGTTCTTTGTTATGACTTGTGGTCTTTCAGCATTTATCCAGTCTTCCAGCTTGAGTTACTACTGAGATGTGCAGTATTGTTCTGTTCTATTTCGCTATTAGAAAAAAAAACTTCTGTTGGATTAAGTCTTTTAAGCTTCCTGTCATTAACATGAAAAGATGTGGGAACAGGAATATTTATGTGATACCTGGCATCAGCGATAGTATGTGGTGATCTGCTTTGGTGAAGATGGTCACATAGGGCTGAGCGGTATGGTGGTATACTGTATATCGTTACCACGAAATAAAGTGTCAATCGTTAGAGATTTTGCTATATCGTGTATTCCGCGGTACATGCACACAACACAAGTACTGCTTTAACTTTATAAACCTTTTGAGTGATAAGGGAAACAATCGAAATGAGACCATAAAGAGTGACGCACTTTGGTAAGACTAAGAGTTTTAAGTGCAATAAGCTGGAACAAAGAACTCGATGCGGTGCTCCGCCTGACACAGCCGAACGCCCGCTCACTGAAAGCCCCTCTCAGACAGCATGTGATGCTAAAACAGATCTCTTTCGTGTTTTATTGTGTTTGAATGGTCAAATATGTACATAGTTGTCAAAATGCCCGTCGTGTGGAGTATTCAAGTAAAAACAGTCGGTTATATGTTAAATAAATGTAAAAAAGTTGTGTGAAAACCAGTTTCAGTATAATGGATCTGTGTAGTTGGTCTTAAAGGGACAGCAGCCTTATTTACCTGCTGCTGTCTGTCACTATTAATATGGTAATCATGTTTGATTGATACAATGAAGACTATGCAGTGTTTTATTTATACGCTTTATTCAATTTCTGTAATATTTCGTACTACATGTTAAATAAACCTAGCCTACTGTAGCTAAATAAATTAAAAGTTTATTTCATATTTATTTGTTCTGTTGTGCTTGTAATTAGCTTATTTTTATTAATTTTAATAACAAAAATAAAATAAAAAAGCTTATATCGAGGCACATACTTTTTATCGTGAAAAAAATTTTCTTATACCGTGAAATTAAGATGTGTGTCCTATTCGCCCACACTAGGGCACACCCTACATAAATTAGTAAATGTTTTTGTCATTATTATTCAATTCCTATCCAGTTTTTAAGTTTTTGATTTTAATACCCTACCGTCAAAGTTTTTGATTCAGCAGTCTTTTTTATGCTTTTGAAAATGCTTTATGTTTTAAAGGTGTCATGAAATATATTGCAAGTTTCAGAACTCAAAACTAACTCCCCAGTTTAAATATGAATTATTCTTGTCTACCCTTCTGAAATGCAAACGTCGTTTGAAATCAAGGAAGTGTGTTCTTAACAACTAAAGTAAAAGCAGATATTTTGAACAAAGTGGGTAATCAAACAGTTGCTGGTCCCCCTTGACTTCCATAGTTTGGGAAAAAAACAAAACGTTTAGTTACCCACAATTCTTCAAAATTCTTCTTTTGTGTTCCACAGAAGACGAAATTCATACAGGTTTATTGTAGATCTTAAATTCTCAATGCAGTCAGCACAATAAGAAGTTGAAAGCAACAGGTGTGTGGCCCAGTGTGGATGTGGTGTGTGCCTGTGAGGGTGCAGGTTTTATTGCGTCTCATTCGTTTTCTGTAGGACCTTCATTGAGGCTGCAATGGAGGGGAAAATCACATGCCTTCTATTTTAGTCCTGGTCTGAAATTGTGCCACGTGGCAAATGGTTGTCAGGCCTCTCACTCCAAACACCCCCCCCCTCCCTCATTCCCATCATGTGTATATGTGCGTTTGCATGCGACTGCATGTGTATTTACTCAGTTCTGATGCGAGTCTGACATGCACTTATTCACACAAAGCTGTTACTGACAGAACTTAACCTTTTTTTTTTGTCTTTTTCCTATTTTTCATGAGATGGTAAACTTTTGTTTACTGTTATTAGGAGCACAGTTTTCCTGTACAGAATGCCAATGAGACATGTGTTATCTGCCCGTTTGTTCCATTTCAGGTGGCCTTTGTGTTAATAGATTGACTGACAGTAACAATGTTTGCTTTATTAGGTTTGCTGAGAAGGCTCTGAGAAGGTTGTTTGTAGGGAATGTTTGGCTCAGATTGTTCAAAAACACAAGTAGTAAATAGGCAGTATATTTCCAGAAGGTTATGCCAGTATGTTTGCTCTTATTAGGAACAGGAATGTTATGAGCTGCATCAATACCCAACAACACTTAAAACGTTAAATTACAAGTGTGGTATTTGTAAAGTTTCAACATAACTTCTAGGACCGCTCCCTCCAAAATGAAAAATCTCCTCATCTCCTCTGTCGTGTTATTTCAACCTGTGTTTTTTTTCTTTCTGTTGAACATAAAATAAGATATTTTGAACAATGTTGGAAACCACACAATTTTGGTTGCCATTGATTTTCCATTCTAAACAACATTTCTCAAATATTTTTCTTTTGCGTTACACAAAGACATTATGTTTTTGGGAGCAGTAATGACAAGCAAATGATTTCAGATTTTTTATTTTTTGGGTGAACTAGCCCTTTAATTATTTTACAGTTCAATTCTTTGGATGATATGCTTGTAGAATCTCTAAAAACAGACTTATATCAGGGAGCTTCCTGTAATTCTATCTTAATATTTACAGCATCGCTAAAGCTTGAATCTGGACTTAATCCCAGTATAAACCAATTAAAATAATATAGGCATAATATATAATGTCAGTCCCAGTGTTGCACAGTGACTGATTCAAAATGTGTATAAATGAACCTCAAATACTTTCTGTATGGGAACCAATTGGTGGTGCCATTTTATTAATGATGACCCAAAATACAATGGACTTTCAAAACAGATTATTTGCAATCCTGATTATCCTAACTTCTCCTTTTTTATGAAATAAGGGTTTGAAGCTAAAGTTAAATATAATTCTTACATTTTTAGTCAAGAATTTTGGTACATTTTCCCGAAAGAGAAAAACTGCACCTGCTAAAAGTAATTGCATATATCAGATTTGCATATATCAAAACTTTGGCGATATTTTATTAATGTCGATAAAAAAAGTGTGAAATGACGCTGTTTCCATTAACCAATGTTATGCGACTAAAACATAAACTTTTGCCTCTCGCGATAAGTCATGGCAACGGATTTTGGCTATATTTATTCAAAGGAATCGTGTATCTTTACAGAAGCAGCACAGTGAGCCTCTTTAGAAACGTGCGTGGCGCGGCTGGAATAAGCACAAGTATTGACTAGAGTGGCCGTAATCAGCTTCAGTGGCCGTATCAAGAGCCACACTGCACCGCAGACGTGTACAATGTAAATTGTCTAAGTATTAATAAAGCCCCTTATACTGGAGCGCGGCCAATTATGAAGTGTTTCTTGGAGGTTATAATACATTGAAGAATGATAATATGACTTTTTACATACGCCATGTGACCTGTAAATGCGGGAAAAAAAATGTTTCCATTGCAGTTTTGCGAAATATTTCTTTTTCGAATTGCCTGAAAAACCACTTCATGCGAGCGTAAAAACTTTTTTGCGTTATATGTGCGTTTTTTTGCGAAATTGACGCGTTTCCATTATTTCAATTCGCAATTTCAATTTGCGCGATTTGAAGAGTAATGGAAACGGTGCCTTTGTGTTCACTACTCACGCCTGTGTGGTGCACTTTTGGATGGGTTTTAAATGCAGAGCTCTCAAATTCCTGAGTATGGGACACCATACTTTGGCCACACATCACGTTCACTAACTTTCTTTGTTTTTTTCTCATTCCTATTGTGTGTTCTTGTGTCTCTTCCTCATATCTTTTCTTTGGGATTTGCCTCTTAAGGAAAAGATGCTAGGATGAGATGTGAAGAATGAGGAATCAAAGCAAGATTCACTGAAGCATCACTTTAAAGCGATGCCTTTTACTGATGACTGTGCATATCTGGTTTGTGTTGCTGCATTTAGATGACTAAAGTGTCAATTTTCAGGTCACAGGCTGGATGACAGAGCTGCAAGATAAGGAAGCACTGTTTACCAATCCTGGTCCTTGAGCACCCCTACCACTGAACAGTGTGTATGTGTCCTTTATTTGACACAGTTAGTTCATTCCATGTTCACTCTAAGTTGGGGGAGCTCCAGGACTATGGTTGAGAAACACAGAATTAGAACAATGAGAAGCACCCCATGTATCTTGGTCAGACAGCTTGCCTTGGTGTATACACTACCGTTTCAAAACCGATATTATTAGTATTTGTTACTTTTATTCAGCAAAGAGGCATTAAATAAATCAAAAATAACAGAGACATTTATAATGTTACAAAATATTCACATTTCAAATAAATGCTGTTCTTTCAAACTTTCTATCCCTATCATCAAAGAATCCTGTAAAAATGTATCACTTTTTCTACAAAAAATATTAAGCAGCACAATTTTTTTCAACATTGATAATAATAAGAATAATAAGATAATAGTAATAAGAATGTATGTTTATTGAGCATGTGTGTGAAAATTGCACACCTGTTGTGTTTCAATACGAGTTTCTCAAAGTTGCTTTGTGTGAGAGAAATGAATCCGATATGTAGTTAAACTTTAAGAGCCAAACAAGGTATTTCTTGAGGGAAATATTAAAGGGATAGGCCTAGTTCACCCAAAAAATGAAAATGTTGTCATAATTTACTCAACCTTTAATTTTTTTTGCAATCCTAGAGGCCCGACGTTTTTATCATTCTGCCGAGTTTATCGGGTGCTATGAAGCCTGACGCAGATAGAATCGGCTCGGCGTTATGTACCGGATATGCCACTTGGCCCTGTCACGATACAAACTTTTTTTGTTTTTTTTGTGCGTATATTGTCCCAGAATAATTTCCGTAAACGTTATTAATTTTCATTTAAAGACCATTTATTGCACTGAAATAGTGTAATCTAATGTACAGCTACTAATGCACGACGGCGTACACAGCTTCCAAATGAACGACGAAACTTTTTAATTTTTTAAATAATATTTTAGATCATGACATTAGTATCAATATATTCCATACCCTTTAAAAACCTGAACTAATAGTTAAAAAACTAAAAACCTTTTGTCTACAAAAATCAAAGTGAAACCAAAAAAATTAATGCACAAAGAGCTTGCATGGAGATTTTCCCCTGACCTTCTTCTCTCTGTAAATTAAGGGTGCACACTAGTTTGTTGAAAACCCAATCCTAATTAAGCAGTCCAGCATTCCCCGTATGCCACAAGGCACAAGAATTCCGTAAACACGACCATATCTGCAGATGAACTTTTTTTTTGTAAGCATTTTTAAAATTTGAACTCAGCCCCCTCATGACCTATAGCACGTTTATTGTGAGAAGCTGCAAAAGACCAGGCGCAAGTGGAATGTACCAAACCTGGTGGACAGTAAATTTTTTATTCAATATACATGGGTTAAATATTGCAAGCACCAAAAATGATAGAGGTCATGGAACAATTTTGCGCGATAAGTCCAATATATTGATTATTTGCGACAGGCTAATGCCACTGTTTTTTTACAGAACATATAACGCAGATGAAATGCTTGTAAATGGTGTAATTACTTAGTTTTTTCAGCAGAGCGTGCTCCATTGTTTGCTATTGGTGACCTGGATGAAACGCTTTAAAATTTAGGTGTATGGAATACCATTGAAACTTTGACCGGCCATATCTCCGTAACGGTGCGGAGAATCTGCACCAAATTCGGGGGATCCCATCAGCTCGAGGATCCCTGTCGAATGCTTAATCAAATGTACATCTCGAGGCCCCCTTTCGAATGAGACCACCCCGACGTCGATTGGTGCTTTCAAAAAAGATTTGTTTTTTTTGAGAAGATCTTGTTTACATCAAAATGAAACCAAGCCGTTCACACAGAACGCATATTTATCACATTTTCTAGAGGGACATTTATCAGCGTTGCACTCGCGTCTCGCACTAGAGAGCGGCATATTTAGAAAGCCATGTAAAATTAATGCAAGTTCAACTTTTAAAAAACATGTCTAAAGACGTTATGGGCGGGTTTCCCCATCCCACTGTATCTCATGTTTAATAAAGAAAGCAGCCTACTCTTTGTGATTGGTTTTCGATCCTTTGTATTAAACTATACATACATGCACGGGTTTGGTTTTTTGTTCTAATTGTTTAAGCAACTTTATTAATTATGTATGGTTTATAAACATTATTTTAAACATTATGCACTTTTTTTCAAAGATAGTCATGTTATTTTATTACGCTTTGAAGAAACGTGCATAATATTTTGCTCGATGCGCCCTCTTGTGGCCTCAGGAGAGAAGCTAAAAGCTTTTTTTCCCCCTAACTGAAATTATGCCTTTTAAATTCAAATATAATTTTTTAAGTCATTTTGACAGCCCTAGTGTCGATTGCCCTCGGGGTCCTGGAATTACGGCCGGTCAAATTCACCGTCAGGCACCGATTCCGAGGAGCTTACCATTGTGCGCGGAGGGTGGCGTTTGAGAGGGTTCCTCGAGCTGAAGGGATCCTCTGAATTTGGTGGAGATCCGCCGCCGCGTTGGTGAGATAGTGACACCAGCCAACCCTTTCTCTTCAGTAAGGAGGTCTCTTGTTCAGGCAGCAGCATTCAAGCGTTGTCTTAACAGTAAGTTGCTAACTAGTTTGTGCGGTGGTGGCTTGAGTCTGTTGCATGGTGATTTAGCACTACGTTGTCAGCTAGTTGGTGAGACCCATGTTAACAGCGGTGTGTCCTTACTTGTTCCCGTGACACCCCCCCCCCCCCCCCCCCCCCCCCGCTCTGCACACTTTTGGTAATGGTTCGCTTGTCAGAGTGGCAAGCATTTTTCTTCTATTCGACTGAAAGTGCCCTGCGAAGTGGACTGCATAGGATATTCTGCCATGATTCCAGTACGAAGGGAACGTTCATGTTACATTCAAAGGCCATTAAAGTGCACGAGACGTGAATATAAATTTTATTTATTTACAGAGGTATATAATGTCACACTTCTCTAGTAATTTTCGTCTGTGTGTGAAGACCAGCGCAAATCCGCGTGAAGTGAAATAAACTTAAATGGAATAAAGTTGAATGGAACTGAATTAAAAAGTTGAATAAACTTCAACTTTACTATTCAGTGCACTGATTTCAGACTCATTTTGAATAAAGTTTATTGTTAAATTGTTAAATACCCTGCCTCCATTACACATCTTTGTCACACTTGAAACACAAGTGTTTCATCACCACATTTGAGTGATCATTGCAAAAAAAAATTTTATGTGTATATAATTTGGTATTATATTTCTTTTATTTATATACACTATACTGCATTCTACAGTACAGTACCAGTCAAAAGTTTGGACACACAAATGGAAAAGTGTCCAAACTTTTGGCTGGTACTGTACTATAATATACACAAACATGAAAGAAAATCCTTCCTTTTTTTTGCCCCTAAGATATCGCTTTTATCGCATCGGTCCTCAAAAACCCACTTTGGTCGGGCTCTATTGCAAACCTAAATCACCTTCTTTCTGTTGAAAAGGAAAGATGATAATTTGAAGAATGTTGATAACCAAACAGTTTTGGAGCCCACTGACTTCCATTGTATGAACAAAAAATACTTTTATGTTGCACAGAAGGAAGTCATACAGGTTTGGAACGACATAAGAGTAAATGATGAGAGAATTTTCATTTTTGGGTGGACTATCCCTTTAACAGAAAACATTTCTTTTGTTTGTTAGATCAAAGATTAGGTTAAATTGGCTTTTTATGAGGTCTGGGAATATTCTTTCCTGCCACTTTTGATGAAGCAGTCCAGATCAGCAACACTGAATGCCAAACAATTACAAATGTGTTGACTGGTAGATGAGTCAGGATGGGAAAATTCTAGTTCTGACCCATTTAGATCTCCCCAGTAAGTGCTGTGTATTATTTCGTACATCGGTGAAGTTTCAGTTGTTGAAAAGCAGGCACTGCAATACAGATGTGCCATGCTGTGAGGGGGGAAAGTCTTTTAAAAGCTTGAAACTAATGATTGCAACATGATTGTTTTGTACCAGAGACTAAAATATAAAGTCTTTCAATATGTTGTTTCAGTGAGTCCAGTTGTTTCTTCAGTCTGGCAGATTTTGTATGGCTTATGGTTGGTATTAAGAATAATTCAGTTTTTATTGAAGATGAATATTCTTTGAAGGGAAGATTAGTTTCTCCGGAAATCATGTTTTTGTCTAAAAATCAAGAGAAGTGTTATGGGAAGAAATCAGTTAGCATAAATATCCATATAATTGGATATTATTGTGCCTAATGGCTATCCTGACTTGCATTATTTACTGATCCCATTCCACAGGCTTCTCCCATCACTTTCTGTCCTCTCTCAACTAGCAGTGTCATTAAAAGACCAAACTGAACATGTCATCCTCAACAAGAAGATCAGTGTTATTTTAGTATTATTTAAATAAAATAGCATTTATTACTAATTTTGAATTAGATTTTCTATTTTTCTATTTTCAGCTTTTTTTAGGTTTGTTTTTTAGGTAAATTTGTCTATTGTATTTTCAAGAGTGCTTCAACTTTTTTTTTATTTTGGTTTCCAAGGCCCACATTTCAATTTTTTTTTTTTGTAAGTTTTACTCTAATATTTGTTTTATTTCAACTTTAGTTTAATGAACGAAAAAAGTCTGTAGTTAACAATAGTTAACACTATTACTTCAACAGGCACATGTCTAATCTGTAAAATCTACTTAAGACACCAAATCATATTTACAATACAATACAACAATACAAATTTTTATTTCTATAGCACATTTAAAACAACTGCTGTTGACCAAAGTGTTTTCCAGCAACATTACATACAGTCACACAATCAAGATTCAACATTAAAATATAAAACCTGGTCCCTCTAGTCAATTCTAAAAGCTCTACCAAAAAGGTACGATTTCAATTTAGACTTAAAAGCATCCACAGATGGGGAAGATTCCATAATATGCACTGGAAGAGGGTTCCATAATCCCTGAGAAAGCTCTATCACCCTTTGATTTTAATCTCGTTTTGGGAACATGAAGAATCATCTGATTCGAAGATCTCGTGTTTCTTGTATTTTGATAAGGGATCAATAGGTCAACAATATATTTTGGGGCAATGCCATGCAACGTTTTAAAAACCATCAACAAAACCTTAAATTAAATTCTAAATTCTACAGGCAACCAGTGTAAAGAAACAAAAACTGGAGTAATTCTCTTTCTCTTCTTTGTGCGAGTCAAAAGTCTGGCAGCAGCATTTTGAACTAATTGAAGACGAGATAATTGACCCTGTGAAATCCTATATATACATACATAATTACAGTAATCGATGCGTGATGACACAAAGGCATGAATAATAGTCTCTAGGTCCTTAAAAGAGAGAAATGTTTTTTAAGTTTAGAAATAATTCTGAGTTGATAAAAGGCAGCCTTCACAACACTAGTAACCTGTTTATCTAAAATTAAAGTTGAATCCATTATAACACCCAAATTCTTAACATGATCTGAAACACTTATCTTCATAGCGGCCAACCTACTTATAATTTCCTTAGAAGCAGAAGAAGGTCCAAAAACAACACACTTATTATTTGTATTAAGATGAAGAAAATTGCTTGCCAACCAGGGCTCTTATCTCACCTAAACACTGAGAAAGTCCATCAAAGGATTGAGAAACATTTGGGTCTATTGGGATATATAACTGAGTGTCATATGCATATAAATGATACATAATATTATATTTACGAAAAATTTAGCCCAAAGGGCCCATATATAATGAGAATAAAATAGGCCCAAGTATAGACCCCTGTGGCACACCACTATGTAATTTAGCTGATGAAGAACACAAATCTACAAGGCAAACCGAGAATGATCTATCTTTTAAATGTGATTTAAACCAATGTAGGGCAGTACCCCTAATACCAAAATCTTCCAAACGCTGCAATAAAATACCATGATCAATGGTATCAAAAGCAGCTGTGAGATCAAGTAAAATAAGAATATTTCCTGAATCAACTGTCAATAAAATATAATTTAAAAACCTTAAGAAGGGCGGATTCTGTACTATGAAGAGATCTAAAACCTGACTGAAACATATCTATAACAGCATTCATATCTAAATATGACGCAAGCTGAGACAGAACAACCTTCTCTAAAATTTTTGATAAGAAAGGTAGTTTTGATATAGGTCGGTAATTACTTAAAACAGTATAGTCCAAATTTGGTTTCTTAAGAAGTGGCTGCACTACTGCATGTTTAAAACAAGCAGGAACATTTCCATTAATTAAACTACTATTAAAAAGAGATTGAAGAGTTTTACCTAAAAGATCAAACAATTTTAACAACAGACGAGGAGGAAGAGGATCAGACGGATGTACAGCAGGTCTAGTGTGCCTTAATATATGCTCCAACTGAGGTAAAGAAATAGGTTCAAAACTACAAAATGAACTCTGATGATTTAACTCAGAATGAAAGGTCGTTACTGGTCTAATCTGTGACCGAAGATTATCAATTTTGTTTACAAAGAATTGCAAAAAATCCTCACACATCTTTTGAGTAGCCTCGAGACAATTAGTAGGTGCAGGGAAAATCACTTTATTAATCGTATTAAATAAAATATTAGGCTTGTTTGAGTTCTTATTAATTATATTCGAGAAATATTTTGCTTTTGCAACCTTCACAATAGACTGAAAATTTGTCAAAGCTTCTCTTAACATATCAAATTATACTTGCAGCCTATCCTTCTTCCATTTTCGTTCAGCCCTTCTGCAAATTTTCCTTGACGTACAGATTTCATCATTCATCCACGGCTGTGATTGTTTTTTTGATTCCCTATATTTTAAGGGAGCAATCTCATCTAAAAATTTCTATACAAACCGAATTAAAATAATTAAAATACCCATCCACACTAAGATCCGGAGAAGAAAACTCTAAATCATAACAGAATGATGAGGCAACAAAGGCCTCAGAAAATGTATCAACAGTTGAAGTATTTATAAAACGAGTGAAGTGGCCAGACCTATTGCTTACTGTATTCAGCGAAGGAAATGCAGCATCAAAACAAACTAACAGATGATCAGAAAAACAAGCATCATTTACCACAACATTAGTAATAGAGAGACCCAAAGACAATACAAGATCAAGAGTATGGCCAGCTCTATGAGTAGATCCTGACACAAACTGAGTAAAATTAAATTAATCGATCAACTGCAAAAATTCACTAGCCAATGGCTTAGAGGGACAGCACACATGTATATTAAAATCACCAAGTATAAGAAAATTATAAGTAGGAACTGTGACAGACAAAAACTCTGAAAATTCATCAATAAAATCCTTATTATACCTTGGAGGTCTATAAATAAGTGCACATAACAGTGAAGAAACAGAATCAACCCTAAATAATTGTAATTCAAAACTAGTATATTTCCTAGACGGCAGTAGACTACATTTAAAATGATTTTTGTATACTGTTGCAATACCTCCACCTCTTCCAGAGGTTCTAGGCGAATTCAAAAATAGATAATTAAAAGGACAAAGTTCAGACAAAGGACTTAAGTCCAACGCGTCAAGCCAAGTTTCAGTCACAAAAAGGAAGTCCAAGTTATTTGATGAACAGTAATCATTTAAAATAAAAGTTTTATTCACCATGGACCTCGCATTTATTAACGCCATCTTGACTGAGATGGTGTTATCAACTAGTGGAAAATTCATGCACTTATCTTGTTTGAGCGATCGAAGATTGCTGACATTTACTCCTCCGTTCCGATGACGCGAAAGCTGTTGGCCACGCCGAGATGCTGGAAGCATCCCGTTAGGCTCAACGGGAACCACCCATGAGCGTCTTAATTCCCTGAAGCTGGAATAGTCCATATGCGGCACCAAACAATTCCTTTGGGATGCCCAAAATCGTTTATACTTAAGCAGAAGTCCTCCTCGTTTCCCACGTTTTTTACGACATTTCTTCCTTTGCTGGGAACACCGTCGCCGAAGCAGCTCCACAGGAACCAAAAGCAACACCACGGAATGAGCGAAACTACGGTGACGAGCGTCCCGGGATCCCAACGCCAACATAGACGTCCGAATGCTTATAAGAGATTGACGATCGTAGCACAACATGGCTTTACCACTTGGCAGAGGGCCGCCAAAAGCACCAGGGTTGTACAGGTACATAATAGACATAAACAGGCAAATAAATTCCAAAGCCTGACGGCATTCCGGCAAACACACTGGTGCCATCTTGGACTCTGAGGTCGATAGGTCTTAGGTCTTTCTCATTTGTTTACCTTTACCTAAGCCATAAGCAACTGTGTTTACAAGGATACTTGCAGAGCACAGTACAGGTGCATCTCAATAAATTATAATGTCATGGAAAAGTTCATTTATTTCAGTAATTCAACTCAAATTGTGAAACTCGTGTATTAAATAAATTCAATGTACACAGACTGAATTTAGTAATTTAGTAATTTATTAGACATTTTATCCTAAGCAACTTATGAATTAGGAACTACAAATGTCAAAATGACTACACCACTAATTGTGTCCAACAGGATAGTAAAACTGTTTCATTTCTGTTTCATTCCCTCATCCCTCCAGCATGCATATAAACTCATTTATGTATGAACCCCTTAGAGTTTTATTATCGGTTGTATGTGTTCAGAGTGACCACTGAGTGGAAGAATGACCCTGCTGCTACATGGTCAATCATTCTTTTTCAGGTCAGTGCAGCTCAAAAAGTTATTAAATCAGACCTAATACCTCCCGTGACATGACTTTCATACATATGCAGATTTGAAATCTTCTGTTTGTGCCATGTACTGAAAACAGCTGTTCCTGTTCTTTATTCAAACTGGAGTGTCTGAAAGTCTTAATGCTGAGAGAAAGGCTTGATTCCAGCTTGATTTCAAAATTTGTAGAGATGCACCAGTTGACCAGAGCCATTGAAAAACAGAGTTGTGACATGCTCTGATCTCGCCGTCACGTGGTTCATGGAGCTCTCAATAGCTCCAAACAACTCTGTGCTGTCAGTCTGTTTGAATGGGTTTAAGCAGATA
Source organism: Sinocyclocheilus anophthalmus (assembly GCA_018155175.1). NCBI lineage: Eukaryota > Metazoa > Chordata > Actinopteri > Cypriniformes > Cyprinidae > Sinocyclocheilus > Sinocyclocheilus anophthalmus. Next base: position 26,052 of record JADLZN010011437.1, read on the forward strand.
GACAGCAGTTTCACTATATTTGCAGCAATTTTATGGTAAATATTGACACATTATGTGGATTGATTGTGCATTAACAGTAGGGCTGCATGATATTGGAAAAAACTTGCATTGCGATATATATTTTTTCTGCGATATATATATTGCGATATGAAAAAAAAAATCAGATGACTTCAATAGCTCTTTTTTGGAAAAAAATCAATGATTGGGGCGATTTTGTAGACGAGTAAATCAGCATAGGAAATTAACAAATTACAAGCATAGATAAATATTATCGAACAAAGATACAAATTAATTAAACAGTGCTTTATATTTTTCAGGTAATTCTAACAGTATTCAGGTACAGAAATTAATCATCTAATGTAAAATAACACTACTATCTCTCTATATCTATATATATCTATATATATCTATATATATCTAGATTCTAGTTTTCACTATACTTAACTCTAATCCATCTGTGTTTTTTTCAAGCTACAAAAGTTATTTTTCTTTGTGTTTTGTTGTTTGATTAATGTTCATGACAGAGAAAGCAACAAGAACATTAAACTGCTGTGAACCAATATACTGTTACACACATTCATATTTTTTCTCAATTGTTTCCCTTCACCTAAGGCCTAAGCCATAAGCAACTGCTTTTACAAGGATACTTGCAGAGCACAGTACAGGTGCATCTCATTAAATTAGAATGTCGTGGAAAAGTTCATTTTATTTCAGTAATTCAACTCAAATTGTTTAACTCGTGTATTAAATAAATTCAATGCCACAGACTGAAGTAGTTTAGCTTTGGTTCGTTTAATTGTGATGATTTTGGCTCACATTTAACAAAAACCCACCAATTCACTATCTCAACAAATTAGAATAATTCATAAGACCAATAAAAAATTTTTTTAGTGAATTGTTGGCCTTCTGGAAAATATGTTCATTTACTGTACATGTACTCAATACTTGGAAAGGGCTCCTTTTGCTTTAATTACTGCCTCAATTCGGCGTGGCATGGAGGTTATCAGTTTGTGGCACTGCTGAGGTGGTATGGAAGCCCAGGTTTCTTTGACCAGTGGCCTTCAGCTCATCTGCATTTTTGGTTTCTTGTTTCTCATTTTCCTCTTGACAGTACTCCATAGATTCTTTATGGGGTTCAGGTCAGGCGAGTTTGTTGGCCAATCAAGCACAGTAACACCATGTTTTTGAACCAGCTTTTGGTGCTTTTGGCCGTGTGGGCAGGTGCCAAATCCTGCTGGAAAATGGCATTTTCAAAAAGCTGGTCAGCAGAAGGAAGCATGAAGTGCTCCAAAATTTCTTGGTAAACGGGTGCAGTGACGTTGGTTTTCAAACACCTGCAGATGACATTGCACCCCAAATAATCACAGATTGTGGAAACTTAACATTGGACTTCAAGCCACTTGGGCTATGAGCTTCTCCACCCTTCCTCCAGACTCTTGGTTTTCAAATGAAATACAAAACTTGTTCTCATTTGAAAAGAGGACTTTGGACCACTGGGCAACAGTACAGTTCTTCTTCTCCTTAGCCCAGGTAAGACGCCTCTGACGTTGTCTGTGGTTCAAGAGTGGCTCAACAAGAGGAATACAACAACTGTAGCCAAATTCTTGACACGTCTGTGTGTGGTGGCTTTTGTTGCCTTGACCCCAGCCTCAGTCCATTTCCTTGTGAAGTTCACTCAAATTCTTGAATCGTTTTTGCTTGACAATCCTCATAAGGCTGCGTTTTTTTCGGTTGGTTGTGCATCTTTTTCTTCACACTTTTTCCTTCCAAGCAAGCAAGGCAAGTTTTTTTGTATAGCACATTTCATACACAATGGAATTCAAAGTGCTTTACATAAAATAAAAAAAAAAAAATAATCACAACAATAAAAAAAGGAATTTAAAACTGTGAAAAAAAAAAACTCAACTTTCTGTTAACATGCTTGGATACAGCTTTCTGTGAACAGCCAGCTTCTTTGGCAAATGAATGTTTGTGGCTTACCCTCCTTGTGAAGGGTGTCAATGATTGTCTTCTGGACAACTGTCAGATCAGCAGTCTTCCTCATGATTGTGTAGCGTAGTGAACCAAACTGAGAGACCATTTTGAAGGCTCAGGTAACCTTTGCATGTGTTTTGAGTTGATTAGCTGATTGGGATGTCATCATGTTCTATTTTGTTGAGATAGTGAATTGGTGGGTTTTGTTAAATGTGAGCCAAAATCATCACAATTAATATTTAATTTATTTAATACACAATTTGTTCACCATTTGAGTTGAATTAACTGAATAAATGAACTTTTCCACGACATTCTAATTTATTGAGATGCACCGGTATTTCAGGCACAAGTAGATGCAGAAGTGAACAGAATTCAGTGTTCACGTGCATCTGTGTGGCTCTCACCGTGTCTACACTGGACGCGAGCGGTACGACGCAACAAAATGAATGAACCTATTATAATCAGTGATGCTGTCTGTCTACACTGAATGCAGCGCAACATGACAAATCACTGTAGTAAACTGATGCCTCTTTCTATTTATGACGTACTGACACAAAGTTCAAATGGTTGGCAACGGTCGCTTTGTCGCGTCCAGTGTAGACAGACTTTGGTGCCATTCACATGTCATGCCTAAAAACGCGTGGAAAATTCCAGCCGCACCGCTTTCTCCTTCTTTCCAAAACGCTCGGGAGCTTGCTCTTTCGTGGCGTCTGCCGTTGTTAAGCGACTGTGACCCGCGCTCTCCGCGACGACACGGAAGTTTCAACAAAGGATAAACGGATTTCCAGCACTGAAAATCGCGTGCTGTAGCTCTGCTACTAAATGTATTTAGAAATGGGTATCTCTGTACAGCTGTCGCGTTCAGTGTAGACACTGTGTCTATGTGTGAGCAAAAAAAATATATAAAGTCAGTATAAATATAACGATCAGTAGCCTATACTAAACATTGCACATCCTGCGATGTGACTATCGCGGATGCGCACATCGTGATATCGATGCTGAAACGATATATCGTGCAGCCCTAAAAAAAATATATATATGTATGTGTATATATATATATATCTGTATGTAAATATATGTTGGCCTTGCGAAGTATTCATACCCCTTCATTTTTTTCACGTTTTATGTTGCTGCCTTTTGTTAAACTGCTTTAAATTACTTTTTCTCCCATCAATCTACACTCCATACACCATACTGACAAAGCAAAAACAGAATTGTAACAACTTTGTAAATTTATTAAAAATAAAAAAACTGAAATAAGTATATTGCATAAGTATTCATAAATACTAAATATTTAGCTGAAGCACCTTTACAGTCTCAAGTCTTTTTTGTTTAATGCGACAAGCTTTAATCATCATCATTTGCCAATTATCTGCCATTCTTCTCCTCGCCTCTTCACCTCTCAAGCTCTGTCAGGTTGGATGGGGCAGATGCACATTTTCAGGTTTCTCCAGAAATATTTGATTGGGTTCAATCCCAAGCTGTGGCTGGGCCACTCAAGGACATTCACAGAGTTGTCTATAAGCCACTCTTGCTGTGTTTTTGGTTCATTGTCCTGTTGGAAGGTGAATCTTTTGCCCAGTCTGAGGTTCTGAATGCTCTGGACTGGGTTTTCATTAAGGCTATTTCAATATTTTGGTGCATTGAGCTTTTCTTCTACTCTGATGAGTCCCTCAGTCCCTGCCACTAAAAAACAGCCCCACACCATGAGGCTGCTACCAGCACACTTTACTATTGACATGGTACTCTGCAGGTGATGAGCAGAGCTAGTTTCCTTCAAACATGATGCTTGGAATTAAGGTTCATCAGACCAGAGAATATTGTTTCTGACAGTCTGAAGGTCCTTTAAGTGCTTTTTTGCAAGTTCCAAGTGGGTATTCATGTGTCTTCACTGAGGAGAGGATTGAGTCTTGCCACACTGCCATAAAGCTCAGATCGGTGGAGTGTTGCAGTGATGTTTGTCCTTCTGTAGGTTCTCCCATCTGCATATATGATCATGGAGCTCAACTAGAGTGACCATCAGGTTCTTGGTCACCACGCTAACCAAAGCCCTTCTCCATCAATTGCTCAGCTTGGCCAGGAGGCCAGCTCTAAAAGAGTTCTAGTTATTTCAAACGTCTTCCATTATGGATAATAGAGACTACATGCATCTGTGAACCTTCAATGAAGCAGAATATTTTCTGAACTCTTCCCCAGATGTGTAGCTTGACACAAACCTGTTTCTGAGCTCTACAGGCAATTCTTTTGACCTCAGAGCTTGGTTTTTGCTCTGATATGCATTATCAGCTATTAGACCTTTTATTAAAATGTGTTTGCCTTTCCAAATCATACCCATTCAATTTAATTTGCTAGAGGTTAACTTCACTTGAAGTGTAGAGAAAAACTTATGTTAAAAAACAGTTTTTTGCTTTACCATTAATGTGGAAAAAAAGTAATTTAAAGAAGTTTATCATAAGGTAGCAACATAACAAAATGTGAAAAAAAAGAATACTTTTGCAAGGCACTATACAGATATATATTATATATCGATATATAATATATATATATAGATATATAGATTATGAACAAATTAAGAGCTGAATTAACATTGCTTTGTATTCTGAAATGTAAAATAAATATTTAATAAAATGAATATAAAACAACAATTTGTAAATGCACCAGTGTGCAGGCATTTTCTTAGCATTTAGTATCGTGTATCGACGATAGTCAGAGATATCGACAATAGCTGATGTCTTTGTCGATAGTCAAGACGATATAAGGCTCATTCTCCTATTAATGTATTAAACTATTATTATTATTATTGTTTTCGGCGCCTATTATAATTCGCTATTATTATCAAATTGCCCGATAGTTCACTTCAGAAAAACACCACACCACACACACCACACACACAACACACAAATGATGATTAGGTCTCCAACCACCAACACAGACGTAACATCGTCCTGCTGCTATAAGTATTTCATTGCACTTTAACAGTAATCTGAACGCCTATATATGTGCAATATTTTAACTGAGCCCCCACTAACTGAGTTTAATGCCACATGTTAGAACGCATCTCATTCTTGTTTCTGTGACGATGTGTCATGGGACATGCGGTCCGGAGCGCTGTATGACTGATGTATCGGTTTAATTTAAATTTACTCCAAATACAGTATATGAACTTACCCGTTTTAAATACTTTTTATTTAATGTGTTCGTTTATGTCCAATATTTAGTTTTAAACTGTTGGTCTTTAAAATAAGTCTACTTTTGATTTTCACCGTTGACTGCAGATCTTTTATACTGATAACTTCCGTGCGCTGATGCGGCAAACTTGTCACAGGACGAACGGTCCTAATAGCGTCGTATGACTGTTGTATCCGAATATATATGAACTAGGTGTTTTAAATATTTGTATATTTAACATGTTAGTTTATCAGTATGTTTGAAAGTATATTATTTAGATTAGTGGTGCTTCCATGCAACAGATGCTTTAACCCTCGCACGCACGGGTTGGCGGTTTAAAACACCAAAGTTATGTAATAGCCTATGCATACCGAGAGGTCTCTCTCGTGCCCCCCCCCCCATGCACAATAATATTGTGTATCTGCGATCTCACGGGCTGGCGATATGACAATATGAAAAATTACCATATCGCCCAACACTAGTTACTATTTTTAAAAAGAAAGTAATTGACCTTATACTAAATAGGGGTGTAACGGTTCGCGGAAAAAAATCGAACCGTACGGTTCTCCACACACGGTTCGGCACACGCTAGGACTGCGGTTCAACTTATCTGTAATATGGTTTGCTATAAATAAAATGTAAAACAAACAGGGTTCGGCTAATGTATGTTTCTGTTGATGGATGTGCATTCTGGCTTCCAAAACATTACAACAACAACGATGAAATTTTGTGGACAAACCATTCACTCTTGTTCAGTGCGACTGCCGTATGCTGGAATATGAGCTTTTATTCCGTCATCACCCGGGTGCTGAGGTGCGTGCGCACAGGTGAGACCTGAACAACACACGTTGATATCTGTGTTTAAAAGGTGCTGTATGTAGGATTGACACCGAGTGGTTGAACTAGGTATTGCAGTCCAAATTCATAATATTGGAGAAGTTTTTTTTCGCCCGGCCCCTCCTCCTCAGACTTGACGCACATGCAGGTTGCCAGATTGACGACACCAACAGAAACGAGCACACTTGATGATGAATGAAATTAAATAAGCTGTGTTTTCCACCAACTGGCAACCCAGGGTGACGAAATACAATTGGGTAAACTGGCAGTAAGCGGGTTTCACAAACCAAAACAGAGACCGACATGCTGGCCCGGAACGCACATTTTCAAAGGAGAATAACTGACTGTAGCATTGTTTTTCAACAAGTATGTTAACTTAGCATGTTTCTTAAATATCTGCAAACATATTATGGTATTTTTATGCTTTAGTAGAGTCAAAAACTTACAGACAGCACCTTTAAGCTAAACTCATTTAAGCTTTGCCAGTTTAAACATGTAAGAGCCAGAGGACGCGAGCTCGTGCGCGCAGTGAGAAGATCTGTGTGGTCGCTCATCCGAAGCTCGTGAACCCGCGTCTCAGAACATGTGCAGATATTAAGCTCTCTGTGAAGTATTGTTTGAATGGACAAATTCACACAAAAATGTCAAAATGCCCGTCTTGGTAAGTATCCTATAGAAGACATAGCTGGCTGAATGTACTGTATCAGTGCACTGAATCAGTGCATTCTCTTAAGTGACAGCACTTTCTTAATATTAATCAAACAGCAACAACAATGAAATCACTCACTGCTCTTGATTGAATAGCTTTTTGTAACTTTAATAAAGATTCATCTTTAATGTATACAGTGAAATATGCAATGCTGTTTTACATTTATAAATGATAGTTTTAGTAATTACAATATTGGTAAAAGTTTAATGTTTT
>JADLZN010011438.1:0-19086 GCA_018155175.1 Sinocyclocheilus anophthalmus
TCATTAGACACAAATAACTCTTACAATTGACCCTAGCAGTGTAGCAAAAGAAAAATGGCTTACCTTCTGAACTGGCTTTAAGGAAAATAATAGGGAAAATAGTTGTTTCAAAGTCTGTCTTTGGTACTGTAGTAGACATCTGAAGTAGTTTGGCCTGTTGTGGTGATGAAAGAAACACAATGCAATCAGTTGTGCGCGAAATTTTATTGCAATGTGTCTCCTGCATGTGTAGTGTGTGCAATGCAATTTAATTAATCCCCTTCGAGTGTTTCTTATATCGTTAATACACTCACATCTTGGCTCGTAAGCTTCATGGATGAAATTGGCACGGCGTCCTGTGATGTTCCATGATCTCTCTAAGGCTGGTCCAGAGAGATCTACAAGTCTATGTCAAGGATAGAGTTCAGTGATACAATAGAGGGTTAGCACAGGTGAACACCGACTTTATCTGTTTGTAATCTTCTACTGTGGATTGTATAGTTAAGTAGGTCAGTGATTGATTGTCAAATGTGCATGTGGATTAGCTACGCAGTTAAATACTCAAGGAAAGAAAGAAAAGAAATAAACATATTAAGTTTTCCAATTAAATTGAAATCAGTCAAATGTATAATATAGTCACAGAACATGTGTGAAAGGGAAGCGCAAGAGAGCCAGTGACTGTAGAGGAGTTGTGTGCGGTGTGTGTGTAGTGACATTGCTAAAGTAAAGAGTACGTTGGTCATGGTGTTCTCTTTGAAAGTAGGTGGTGCGGCGTGCGAAGCAACATCTCCGCCATGATGCAGCCAACTGACCAGATGTCAACTAAAACAGAAAATAATAATCACATAATTAATAATCACATCAGTTGTTGAACCAGTTGTTCATAAGTTCTTTCTCACTAGACGCTTAATAACTATTAGATGGTCTGTAACTAACTTCGCAAATTTGGTTGCACCATTTGTTCTTAAGGCAGAATGTAGTAATGTATAATATGACATTTACCCTCAGTGATCCAATAGCAGCCTTTACATTTGTAAGCAGAAGTTGTTGAAATGCTGTGAATTTTTGTAATAACTTTTTTGTCTCTCATAACTAATGGTAAAAATACATTTCTGTTGAAATATAATACTACTTAACCATGAATAACATAGTAGATGATATGTTATAAGGATCAATAAACACTGATGCATTAAAAAAATTATGGAAGAATTCATTTAAAAAAAGCTATGGTAACACTTTATTTTAAGGAAACATTCTCACTTTTAACTAGTTGCTTATTATGATGCCTATTACCATATTGGCTGTTTATTAGTACTTATAAAATAATATTAATGCTTTATTCTGCATGAACATATTTTCAATCCTTTAAACCTACCCCATACCTAACTTAAAAACTAGCTTATTAACTATTATTTGGTGACAAATTAAGAGTTTAACGAGGAAAAATCATAGTTAAGAGTTAGTTAATAGTGAGAATTGGTCCTTAAAATAAAGTGACCAAATTTATTTATTATGATTGATTTTATTTGACATGCAAAACTCAGACCAATGCATACAGTGTTGCACTGTTTAGGTTGGGCTCGTGCTGAAGAGCCGCTGACAAAGTAATGTTCTCCCTATTAAAATGTAAATGCCAGCATTATATCATGCACGTCTAAAGCATTGAAGTCTGTCAGGTAAAACAAGTTTGATGCAATTAATTCAATCTGTGATGGATTTTATTTAAAACATTACTTCTCGTTGGAGGCTTCTATAAATATTTAGTTTATTTGTAGAGCAATGTTACAATTCAGTTTCATGGTGCAAACCAAAAATATTTAATAGTGCGTGTTGTAACTTGGTGCCAGGGTTGCCAGGTTTTCACAAGAAAAACACGCCGAATCGAAATCGTTGGTACTTCAAAACTAGCCCAAAGTCATCAGCAGTGATTTGCCTGAGGGGGGTCCCCAGTTAAAAGATTCGCATTGTTCGGAATACTCCACAGCAAGCTCGCGGTGGGCTAAAAGTAACACATTTTCTCTTTTTTTTTTGTATTGGCGCGGTCCGGTTTCTCCCCGACCTATACTTCAACGAGCAACATGTAACACATCTCCCGCGCTGTAAAACTATCATGGTTATAGCGGAGTTCGCTTCAACACTGTGTTAAGGTGTCAGACTTGGATTCTATTTTAAAGATTCATTAGTTTTTGTATGGGTGTAACGAATATGTTGACATGCGTGAATGTTCAAAAACACATTTTTTTTCAATACTGTACTTATTGTAGGTCCGCTATGCCGCGCCTCTCTGTACAAGTCCCTCCTCCGCACATATGTGCGCAGATCTGCTCTGATTGGCCACCTGGACCCATGTGCATTGTTATTGGGCTCGAACACGCGACATACACGCACATCGGAAACTCGTAACGCCCCTACATAATCGCGAGCGTTTCAGCGTTCAAAGTAAATATCAAGGTCTCAGTTTAATAATGGCGTTAGTTTACCATCCCGTTTCAAGCCCGAAAAATCAACAGATGCTCGCGTGACAGACACGGTGTGATGCATGTAACACAACCCTGCGGTTACGACTATGCTGACGTGCTCCTGAGTTCCGACAGGCACGTTCACTCTCCGTGATGTGACTTACGTTTCACCCTCTACACACACTCCACACACAACGCGTTACTTCTGCGCCTGCGCATAATTCTGCATTTGAACAGTCAATAGCTAATACTTAAACTAGTAACAAAACATACGTACAGTCGCTGATTCAAAAGCGCCAGACTGTCATAGCAAAGTCAGAATTGACCCTTTGTGGGGGTTTTTTTAGATATAGCCTTTGTGCACAGCCAGCTTTGTACTCTTCTAGGTTCAAAAACTGTCGTCCAAAAAATGCGTTGCACAAATTCGAACAACATCTCAGACGTTTTTACTGTGTCCTGTTTTAATAATCTTAACCACTGCGGTGAGCTTTCCTAAATGCATCTACTTCTTGAAGGCCAAATAAAGTGCTTTTGCTTCCGCACTGAAACACAGCGTCTCCCTGACATGGTTGCTTCAACACTAACTGCGGTTACTGAAACCACGCCTTCCTTCTTTGCGTGAACATTTGGGCAGCTTTATGCAAATCTTCCCAGATCGTGACTAGATATGTGGGGGCGTGTTAGAAATCCTTTTGCAACTCACAGATCTTATCACCAAGGAGCTTGTAACACTCCCAAAAAGAAAGGAAAACTGAAACTCCGCATCAATATGCCCCTTTAAAGTAGCCCAATTCCGCGGGGAAACCGCAGACTTGGCAACACTGCTTTGGGGCCCGCCTTACGTCCTATTCCTAGTATGTACATCTAATTGGTTACCCATGTAATACAGGCTACGTATTATCTCTTATCCAGTTGTAGTCTCACTCTGTTTGTGAGTATGCCTCCGTGAGGATAACCTCCGTCTGGCCTTGCTCTGTCCAGCGGGTCACAACATAACTGTCATCTCTGATCTTCTTCTGCCTGACGTGCAAGTCCAAAGTCCAAGATCTGAACACAAAATTTACCGTTTTTACACTTGATTTTTGAAACTCCAGCTATTTAGGAAAGTTGATGTAGACATTCATTTAAATTGTGCTATAGACCAAGTTGGTTTAATACCTTCAATTCACAGTCCTGGTTCACTGCCAGATTTCCTGGTTTGAGATCCTGAAGAAAGACAACCAAAGTAGACATTTTTACAGTAAATACAACTAATACATGTACATCTAAGGTAGTAAAAATGCTCCTACTTATTATATATAGCCTGCTTTTAAAGAAACAATAACGCACGCCTCCATGCATTTTCTCAGACATTATAAAAGAGAAGAGATGGACAGAGAATGAATGAACGTCAGGGTTGAATGAAGTAGTCACCCAACCCCCTCTGTGCATCTATTTAAACTCTCTGAGGTCACTTACCCTGTGAATGATTCCGGCTGAATGAATGTACTGTGGAAAAAGAGCAAGAGATTTATAGATGCTATAAAGAAGGACATAATGTTTCACAAATAAGATTGTGTGTGTATCTGTGCATAACCTTCAGACCCCTCAGTATCTGATAGACCAGAAACTGCACCCTGGGCCACTCTGGAACAAGGCAGAACTTCCATGCTTCCCCCACACAGCCAAACCTGGGATTTGAAAATACACATACACCTATCAAACTTCATTTCTGGTGTAATTTTAGACGAAAAAAACCTTAAAATTCATTTCAAATGAAGGTTCTGTGCACTGAGCAGATGAGGAGCTGTCGTCCTCTCTTCGGTCATCCTCTGCTGTCTCTTTATCGTGCATGGCTCTACTTTAGCGGAGGGATGTGGGTGGCATACTAACCCTGATTCCCAGTTCTATATTTTCGCCTCCATACACGTCCATCCCTGCGTCCAGTAGGCCCAACTCCCCAAAGTATTCCCGGTTTACCACAAAAGAGCAGCCTATCATTGCAGGCGTCCTAAAATACAGATTTTACATTTTCAGTACTGCTTCTGTGATATACTGAATAATTAATGAAGACATAATGAATTTCAATATTGGAAAAATAAGTACAAATAACTGAAAATAATGTAATATATTGAAAGCAGTGGCAGTGTAAAATATATCTTTTAACTAACTAAATGCATTTTATTTTTTTATTTTATGTATGTTTTTTATATTGAAATTGTATTACACACACACACATACATGTGTTTATAAGTTATTATTACGTACATTTTAGTTCCTTACTAAAATGATTTTTGGTTGATATGTTATATGTACATGTAATTTTGTTCCACATAAATTCTTCTATTTGTGAAATCCCTTTTGGAAAGTTTGTGCCCTTGATCGAACATTCTAAGCCTGTTTTACCCTTGTAACTTACAGACCACTTGCATTAGCACATTTAAACAGTTCATGATGTTAAATTTTGAAGTGTTTTCTCAGTTTTCTCTTTCATAAACCGTGGGAATTTAGTTATACAATGCAGGCGTTGACAGCAGTGCCAAAGGTACACCGAGTGAATATTTTTTAGGTGTCGAGTTGCTTTTAGCACCAACAGCTACACATCCACAAACCAACTGCCAACGTCATTAAATATGAAGATACTTTGTACAGTTGGCATAAACTTTCAGGAACTTCTGTTTTCGTTCAGCCTTTGATTGAAACACTACAAAATACTCCTGTGTATGTCCCTCCTATCTTTTTAGTACTGTTCAGACATTTAAGCAACCAGAGCAAGATATATAATGGTGATCAACAAGTCCTGCCTATAAAAGAGCGGTCCTCTTTGGGTTCTGTACTTGCTCCAACTCAATGATACACCTTGTAAATTATGTAGAATTTTGTGGCTTATGTAAAGTTTCACGTATAGAGTGTGAATCTTTGGCACCAAAGATTAATTACAACCCAAGTAAATGAAAAATATGAAACCCAGAATCGCATTCAGAATGGATGAAAGTTCAGTAGGATCCTACCTGATAGGTGCAGAAGTGTCTCCTTCATCCCACCACTGTTTCGGTGGGCTGATATACATACACCAGAGCTCCCAGTTATAGCCGTGGCCTGAGTTTTCATAGCGTTCCAGCTCAAACGTCTCGTCTTTAATGTTATCTATGGAGGGCAGTATGATCTTCTTGTGGTTCTCCTTGATTCTAGACAGAACTGGTTCAGCCCTGACAAGGGGATGCAAAGGTTAGATCATTATAAGCAAAGCTGTATTGCACAGTGCTAATAACACTTCTTCAGCTCTGCTGTGGAGCTAAATCTAATCCTGGCTTGCAAATGTGTTGGCTGGTTTCTCACCTCACATCAGCCAATTAGATGGACCTACAGAGGAAACATGAACTGAAACTGTTTACACATGGTATTCATATCTGTTTGGTTTGCACATGAGAACACAACACTAAATGCAGCTGTGGACAGGGTCCACAAGGGTTGCTTTCATAGTGTAGACGTTCATGTGGTCGAATGCATTCGAACAGCCACAAAAGACTCGCTTTGGGCTTGTTTTGAGAAACACCCCAAAAAATTGATTCCAACTTCACTATGCCATGCAAAAACACATGTATTACAGTTGCATTACCATTCATATCCTTTCCATTCGCTTTCTTTCCCACACACTCGTAAGCCCCCGAATGGCTCCAGTGAGTTCAATTGTATTTGTGTGTTGCATTCAGTGCATCCACGATAATGATGTAGAGATGGGGTGCCCAATCCTGTTCCTGGAGACCGTCTTGCAAAGTTCAGCTCCAACCCTGATTAAACAAACCTGAACAAGCTAATCAAGGTCTTCAGGATCACTTGACAATCCAGGCGGTGTGTTGGAGCAGGGTTGGAACTGAACTCTGCAGGAAGTTAGATCTCCAGGAACAGGATTGGGCACACATGATGTAGTCTTCAAGTAGTCACAGAAGACACACTTAAAGCGCTGTTAAGACCAGGGCTATGTCTGAAATCGCCCCCATACCCTTAAATAGGGCACTATTTGAGGGGACAGCCATTTGTAGCGGTGTCCAAAACCATAGTGTCGATGTTATGCCCTGGCAATAACGAGTGTATCTCTGATGTACACTCAACGCTAGAGAATAACCATCAAGCACTGTGAGGGTCCTGCTGAATAAATTCCCGCATCTTTGCCATAAGATGGCTTCTGCAGCTGAATCCGCCATTCATCATTTTGCCAAACTCTTGTCCAATATGGGACACGCGTATATATCATACTCACGGTAATTCTGTCTAAATACGTGTCATCTCATACTGGCCTGTGTTTCACACAAAAAACCCCACTGAGGGGGGCACACACAAAAAAGGTGTACGTGAACAAGTCTCTCTCTCACTCTCTTCTGCCAAAATCTGCGGGGCGCGCGGGGGATGAATTCGGGAGCTGTTCAGTTTTGTCACACCACTCAAATTCGTTTATGTAAAACGGGGCAAGCACAAACTATGGCAAAAGCAGCCGCCCGGCTGGCCACTCATGTACAATCACTCACTTGTTTTCAATCACTCCTTCAACTAGACTATTGGGACTACCGGTATGAAGAAGATGGTCAGGCAGGCGTGCACGGAGCTCCCAACAACAAGGGACAACAATAACATGCCAACCTCGGCTCCCACTTTGTAGCAACACCACTGAAAAGACATCTTCAATACTGCTGTCAACAGGGCCAAAACTGAAAAAAAGACCGACAAAAAAAAAACCTCCCACCACTGGGGGCCCCCCCCTCAAGTCTAGGATTTTGGGGCAGCTGGTGTCCTATGTTAGCTTGGCCCTGCCACAACAAAAATTTAAATTGTGTTCGTTATCATTGTGTTTGACGCCATTCTCTTGAGTCTAATAGTTTGGGGCGGGCGGGTGTGAGGTCGGGGGGTGATCCACAATACCATTTAATTGTACAATTCTCGTTCCATCAATGTCAAACAATTAGTCAAGACGAAGTACAGTCGTAAATAGAACAATAAACAAATTACAAACACACAATAAAAAATAGGGAACACAGCTACTGCTTTAGTGCTTTAGGTTTTATGGGTTGTAACAGATGAATTCAAAGTATAAAATACATCGTGCATATTCTTCAGAAGATAATTATAGAGTAATCCTTGCAAGTTCCTGAGTCAAGAGCAGATGAATCCTCTAACGGTGCCCCCCTTGCGGCGCACACCAACTGAACGCGTAGTGCACATGACTGCGGGCGCGCTTCTCCTTCGTCCAAATCAGCTCACATTACTGAGAAGTGGTCGCCGCGCGGAGCGCAGACACTCATAGAAAGCACTTGTGTTCGAATTTAGATTGGCGCGACGCCGCGCCTGCGCGCCTCTTCCGGTGTGCGACGCTCTCTCTTCTACGTTCTCTCTTCCTTTGCTGGATTCCAAACTAAAAAAACAATGACCGCAGCTAGTAACCGTAGGTGCGGTCACTTACGAGTACAATGCATGGATCCAATATAATGTTACCATTCCGAATTTCTGCCCTCCATTTTTTTATAGCTCTTAGAATAAGCTGACTGCGTTTTTGAGGACACTCGCTCTCAGGATGGGTATTTTGACATACTTTTGTATTTGTCTGTTCAAGTGCAAGAAGACGTGGAAAGAAATGCAGTACGAGGCTCGCACGTTGCCTGAGACGTAGCTCCTTGTGTGCAGTGGCCCGATCGAACATCTTTCACACTGGCCCCGGGCCGTTGGGCAGTCCTTATTGTTGAGCCCTGAAAAACATCTTAACCAGCCTAATATGGGATGGTTTTAAGATATTAGTCTTAGCTATTCTCAAACCTGTTTTAGATAGGTCTGAATCATTTTCAGATGGTTGTAAACCAGCTAAACACCTGTTTTGTAAGGCTGATAATTTAGCTAGACCATCCTGGCAGGATGTGAGACCATCTTAAACCAGCTAAAACCAGTTTAATCCAGTTAAGACCAGTAAACCATATTAGGCTGGTTAGGTTTTATACTTTTCCAATATGTGAAAAAAAAGTTTTAGATTTTGGATTAAAATTCATTAGTAAATATATTTGAGATAAACCTCGATTTTTCTTTCTTATTTTGACTTTATAAACACACTTTACAATTGACGTAGTGATTAATGCATGAAATCACATATTTAGAGACCCTCCACTTGAAATCCAATCACAAGAGTCACAAGAGACATATCTGAGAGTTACTACTGGTTGTAAACAGCTATCTGTCTTGGCAGAACAGTTCAGTTTAGATCACCCAAGACGGATGTTAATACCAGGTGTAAACAAGGCCTGAGGAGTCGAGGTTTGAGTGCGACCATCTATAAAACCAGCAGCGTAGTGTAACAAGTGCTAGATTCTCACCATGCAGGCGTGAACTCAACATGGGCATCAAAGAAGCCAGTCACCTCCCCAGTGGCCACTTTCCAACCCTCGATGCGGGCACGGATGAGGCCCTCTCTCTTCTGATTGCGCACTATTTTGATAAGACCTGGGTAGCGCTTGTTGACATACTCCTCCAGTGGCCCTTTCAGTTGTACTGTCATGCATAAACACACACACACATAAACGGTAAAGAGGGGGAAATCTCATTTTATGGTGCATGAGTGCTCGTCACTCTGTTTAAACCAGACCAGAGGGAATGTTTCTCCTACGCCAAAACTCTTCCGTGCCTTTGATGTGTGCTACGGGGATCTACACCATCCCCCTGGAAAACACGTTCTTGGAAAGTGTTCCCTATCCCCATGTTAAACACTGTCATCTGCATTCCGAGTGACAAACCGTGAATCATTGACATTATGAGGACAGAAATGGGTGTGCTGCTCGCCTGCCCCCTCATTTTAGCAAATGCAGGCTTTTCCCCCTGCGCTGATGGACGGTTGGCCCTCCGCCACTGGCTCATGCGAACAATGTGATGGAAATTGAACTGTCTCTCTGGGAAGGCCTGAGCACACCCTTTGATACAATAGACAAGCATGGCCATGCGCAACGTGAGCAAAGAATGCTTGGCAAACTACTCCAGGTTATCAGTGTTGACACTCCCGCTCAAATGCAACACAATGGATTAAACCCAGCCAGAATGGTTTATAAAACTAGATTTTTGCATTTTATATTTGCTCTGTAGTTTCTAAGGTGTTCTGAGTGGGGTTTAGTGCACTGGTATGCGGTTGCTGGGGGTTTGGGATGAGTATTTAGTGGTTTCTTACTGGTCCAAGGCAAAAGAACCCACCCATCTAATGGTATGTTCAAGTCCACTAGGAAAGATCATATTTATAAGTTTAATATATATCTAAATATGATTTTGTACCATGTAATTTAGAGACAAAATTCTCTTGTTTCTCACCGTCATCGCTGTTGTCATCCACCAAGATGATTTCCTTTAGGAGATGAGCTGGTGTGTGGTTGACAGCTGAATGGACTGAACGCAGGATGACAGACAACGCCTCATTTACAAAGATGAAGATGATGGAGATCTGTGGCAGGTCACGGGAATAAAAGGCCTTTTTGCATCTATAAAAACACACATACGTGGATACACACAGAACATCTTATAGCTTTGAAACAAACCACAACCTAGAATTTTTGCTACTCAAGGGTGTGAAACCTTTCACTTCCTAACAGAAGGAAAGCCACTTCTTGCTTTGTTTATTTGCACATTTTCCCTGTAACAATTACAGAGCCTAGTGGGCCTCAAATATGAAGCTTATTTATAGAACCTTGTTTACTGAACTTAGAAACCGTAAATGTCACTTTCTTCTCCTATTTAATCTTGGTGTACGGAAAATCTATTAAGCAAATGGTTCTAGACATTCTAGCTAAACTATTGCAATGAATTTTAGTGAATAAATGACAAATATTTGACAAAGTACAAAAAACTATGCTTTACTCTTGCTAGTCAGTTAACTCGTTCCATATTACACCAAGAGCAAAATCTATAGATTTCTGTATAGATATTTTCAGGGTAAAAATAAAAAAGTCCAGTGACACTCACTTGCTGGGTCGATAATCTGGAATAGATCTATCCAGAGAGATTTTGTCACTCAGAAATGCATTGTAGCCATATTTCTCCCTCAAGTATTTGGCCTCCTTTTCTTCCTCTGGCATAAGTGTTGCTGGTAGACCTCCTCTACCTCGGCCTCCAAAACCTTCAATGAGTCCAAGAGACTTGGACAAACCTATTCAACACAAATGACTCAATTAAATGGCTATTTTGTTCTGTGAAAGGGCATTTTTGTGAATAATACTATGGTCACTCTTTACATATTTTTTTAGTATTTCTACTTTGTGGGGTTGCTGCAATAATAAGTTACCATTCAGTTGTCTGTACACCACATCTTCCAATGATCCCAGTCTCTTTAAGAGCACATCATGAGTGATGCTGGTCTCCTGAGAAGATCCATTCAGATGTGTCTGTCCTCTCACATCAGCAGCTGCTGCCTGTTGACCCACAACTTTGGTTGTGCGTAAATTGCACTTGCCCCAAAAAGTGATGAAGCCAGCCACCGTAAACACATTCAGCACCAGTAAGATTTTCCATCTTCTCATCACAAAAGCCATGAAAGATTTTGGTGTTCGGAATCCAGCGAATCGCATCTTAAAAACATTAAATAAATTTAACTTGTGATGTTCACTGAACTGATGGAAACTGTAGGTTGTCTATTTTATTGCAGTAATAAAGACAGAATCAACATGAGACAGAGGGGACTAGGAAGACATTATGACCCAGGTCTACCATGAGGTGACAGCTCCAAATGCCAAAACACTCACACTGCCCACATCTAGATACCATTTTTTGGTATTAGGTACGCTTTCACAACAACAACAAAAAAGGCTTCCTAAGATGATTTAGGATTAGCCTTTATGTGTAAATGAAATGCAAAATCTTAGGATAATTTGCTGTTATAGTGAAATTGTATTTAATTATTTTCATTACACTCCCTAGAATACTTGATTCTGATTGGCCAATCGCACCATTTAGCAACGAAATAAATGTAAATTAACACTGTAAAACAATTGCGAAATATCATATCATATATGCCGGTACTACTTTCGTGTGTCTCGTAACACTCCGCCGTCTCTCTCTCTCTCGTCTCTCTCTCTCTGGTCATACAAGCCGCAAATTGAATAATTATAGCTTTAATCTTACGACATTTAAGACTTCATTAATTACTTTTTACCGTGAACTACTCTCTTGTTTTGTACATGACTAGATGCTCAAGAAGTTTTTTTCCGAACCACGAACCGGTAAGAGACCCGAGAAATCGAATAGAGAGACTTGAGTTAAGTTCGAATGACTAGCAGCGTTGGGGAAAGTTACTTTTAAAAAGTAATGCATTACAATACTGCATTACTCCATAAAAAAAGTAACTAATTACATTACTTATTTACTTTTTATGGAAAGTAGTGTGTTATATTACTTTTGCGTTACTTTCGCTTTACTTTTTAAATATAAGCAGGGCTTGATTTTTTTTAATATAAGAAGTTCTATTTATAGCACATTTAAAAGCTCTTTCACACCAAAAAGTGTAATGAATTAACCTCAGGCTGAAGCAAAAGTAAATTCACGTCTGTACAGTAACGCAGGAGAAGAAACACTCTTCAGCAATAAAAAAACAAAGGACAGTTGTTAGTTTCTCTAAAGTCATTTTTGATTTTTAGTATGGTTGAACTGGATCATCAAAAGGTCAGCAGCAAATACATTAGTTAATAAAAAGGGATTAAATACATTTGTGTTATTTAACATATTTAAATATTGCAGGTTTTGAGTCATATTCCCTGATTTGCATTTCATGTTATTCATTTTGTAATGCTAAATCAGTTTTTTTGTGAGTGGGATGAATTAATGCACAGTCACATTTAGTCTAGAACTACAGTAGCATCATGTTCACACAGCGCACACGACTCCTCTGCACTCCCGATTTCTCCCAATATGGGGACAGGGGAGCTGTCAGTCAATAAATGGGAAAGAGTAACTGGCATTACTTTTTTGAAAAGGTAACTCAGATATTTTCGTGTAAATTAGTAACTAGTTACTTGAAAAAAGTATCTGATTACGTAACTCAACTTACCCCCAACACTGATGACTAGCTACTCTTTATAAGCTATATAATATATACATTCATATTTTAATAGCGAATATATTTAAATTGAATTAATAATTTAATAATATTATTCTGTATTTTTTGATAAATTAATCATTTTTCTTAGCTGATCTTAATCTACAAATAACAAAGTAATTGAACTAAAATCAATATTTCCATTGCCCATGTATTTATTTACTAAGTAGCATTGTAGTACGCTGGAAAATGTACAATACACTGTCACAAAATAAACCCTTTGAGGATGATAGTGACCGACGGACCGTAGCCTACATTAAACTGTCATATTTTTCATTTATAATTCTCTGCTTCATTTGATGTTTCTATATTCATAATTTCACATTTTATTTCCTAAAATTATTTCTGCTATATTTTTCTGTCAAAAATGCTTTTATGCCGCCTGTAAGGCGCCTTTTCGTATCACCCAAAAATAGCCTATGTTCAAGGTAGGCAGCTCTCTAGGTTTTGAGACACAACAGGCTTCTGGAAGTCAGACATACATTGTATGAATCTCCAACATAACCAACTGACCACCAGCAAATGTCACTGACAACTTGAATCAGACTGCGTATTTGTGATGTTTGCCATTTGGCTGACCTAGGCTAGTTTATTTAAACATTTACCATAACCACTTACCATTTTGGATTGGTAAAATGCATCCTGCACTTGAACATAGAGTCCTCCCGTGCGCTTTCATCCGTGTTCATATGTTCTTATGAATAAACTCCACATGGGAAATGTATTTACATACTTCAAAGACTCACAGCAAAGGGTCCCAAACTGCAGTCAATAATCATAAGACATCTGTCTGTGAAATCTAAGAGGTCTTCAGTCACAAACACAGCTGTCCTTGGCTGGAAATAATGTCAGAAGATGTTAACGGTCAGACTTAACGGGTGTGTTTGCCCTGGCTAAGCAGAAGTATGTGAGATCCCTCCACTTCAGCTACGAGACCCCGCAGACGCAACATCATCTCCAGCTGGATTCATCCACATCAAGCGCAGTGTTCATTATAAACGCTATTGCATATCCTGCTGTTATGTGACGTTGATCCACGAGCATCCCGCATCTTGTGCCATCCACACTGTTTTCTGCAGTTATTGTGCCCTGTTAAATCGTTCTGTCCACATGATGCTGGATAGCGCCTCGGCTGAGACTGATGGAAAACACGGAGTGGATGCAGCATGTGGAGCAGATGCGTGGGATTCAAGAGCTGCTCAAGCGCGCGCCACTCAACTCTGTTCACCTACATGGACGATACCAAAACGTCATATGCATGCAAAGTAGATACAGAATGACTTACAGACTTAATCTATAGTAGGTAATATGACGTGTTTTAAGACAGATTATAGAATTGAAAGAGATAGTACACACAACACTGTAAAAATGAAGATACTTGAGGCACCATTTGGGGCAGGTGGTGGAATCCTCTGGAGAACCTCTATGCACCTTTATGGATTATATGAGGAACCATTGACAGTCTTTAGAGTTGCAGGAACTTATGGGTTCCATTTACTGCTCTTTTTTAAAAGGTTCCTAGAGGTTCTTCCTAGAATTTGTCACCAAAATTGTGTATACATTTTTCTTTTTTAAGTAAAAAAAATGGTGTGGCTTCACATCTATGTCGATTTATTGCTTCCCTGGAACAGGAATCCAGAATTTTGCAGGATGTCCAAGCTGCTTTCTTCCATACAGTGAATATGAAAGGGAACTGCGACCACTGACTTCCAAAAACAGTCAAAAATCGACACCTCTATAGTGTGCTTGGTGTGTTGAACAGCCTGAAATTTAAAACAATAGATCTCATTCACTAACCATGCATTATGTATATGCCATAAATTTGTGTAGGAAGTCAGCATACAAACATTTTCGAGAACAAAATATGATTCATCCATAACTTTAGTACCATTTTTTTTTCTAAATTTCCACACACACAAAAAAAGTAGGGACAATGAAGAAGGCACGTGCAAAAATCACATACTCTAAGTGGCCTAAATGAGATAAGATTAAGTTTTATACAGACATATTTCATCTTCAATAAACTTCATCATACAGTGAGGTGTTATACCCTGAGCTGCGGCTGTTCCTCTGCATGACCCTCTGAATTCCTCTTAAATCAATGACATTAAAGGGGTCGTATGATGTTGCTAAAAGAACATTATTTGGTGTATTTGGTGGAATGAAATGTGTTTATGCAGTTTAAGATTAAAAAAACACATTGTTTTCCACATACTGTACATTATTTCTTCTCCTCTATGCCCCGCCTTTCTGGAACGCATCGATTTTTACAAAGCTCATCGTCTGACAATCGAGGTGTGCTGTGATTGGCCAGCTATCCAGTGCGTTGTGATTGGCCGAATACCTCAAGCGTGTGACGGAAATGTTACGCCCCTCACATACTGTTGATGCCCTGTCCTGCCGGAGTGACGAGACAAAAACATTAACACCCATTACAAACGAGGCATTTGTTTCATCCAGTCGGGACATAATTACTGATCATAATGACTTATACTGTCTTTTAACAACGTTGTGTTGCGTTGCATCGTGCCGCGTAAACATAAACCCTGTCTGCATTTGTGATCGGAGAAATTACAAACAACATGTGCTACTCTACACTGCCCAAAACTCGTGTTTGAATCATTATTGGCAAATCCTTTAAATGAAAACGTACATACGTGAGTCAGAACTGCCGGCATTTTAGTCTAACGTTACTCTCCCAGGATCAGTAAACAGTCCTCTATAAAATGTGCTGGCGATCCACAGCACTTAGTTGAAGTATTCCCTCAGCGACCAGCACAGATCGGCTCTAGGCATGACGAAGCGGATATTGTCCCTTTGGGGGGGGGGGAAGACCAAACAAAGTAGTTTTTGCTTTCACAACGAAACACAGCGGCCTAGCGTGAGCGAAAGCCCCGTCTTAGCGTGAGCTGAGGCCGGGCTAGAATGAGCAAAGGCGGCGGGGTCGAGAACGGCGCGCCCGGCGAAGGAGCAGTGAAAACGGTGAAAGTCAATCCGGCTATCCACAGCACTAAGTTGATGTATTTCCTCAGCGACCAGCACGGACCAGCTCCAAGCATGTTGAAGCGGATATCGTCCTCTTTTGGAGACCAAACAAAATGAGTAGTTTCGCTTCCACAACGAAGCACACAGCGTCTTCAGGACATGGCGGCAGTGGCAACAATACTACAGCAAGAATAAGTTATGTTTTCTTTCTTTGCGTGAACATTTGGGCTCCGTTATGCAAATCTTCCCACATAGTGAGGTAGATATGTGGGGCATGTTAGAACGAGCCGTTTTTAGGTAGGCGTGGTTGACTCTTATTTTTTTTTATAAAGAATATCTCTTTGGATTTGATTTTAGTCTTTGCAACTTTACAGACCTTCGTTATGCACCAAGAGCTTGTAAAACTCAAAAGAGAAAGGAAAAATTGAAATAGCATCATATGACCCTTTAAAACCCAGGTTAAAAAAATAAAAATTCTTCTGTGCATATAAATGAGAAATAATCCATTAAATTATTAATGAATGAGAGCCATAATGCCTAAATCTATAGATTTCTGATCTCATTTGCACTCCACATCACCCACATTTGACGTCAATGCCATCAAATTTTGTTGCATCTTGTGAATGTTATTAAAACTTCTGCAACGTATATCTTGATGCATCAAGATTAAATATATGCAAACACGAATGAAAATTGAGAGCTGTGAGGGTGAGTAAATGATGACCAGTACTGCAAGATCCATTTTTGATTAATTTGATAAAGCAAGTCACTTACTTAAGGCTTGTTTTTTTTTTTTTTTCCAGACCTGGTCATTCAGTTCTTTTTCAAGATTTGGCAAGATTGATGATGACTGAATTTTTGGATAAACTATTCCTTTAGAACATGTTTAGGCAAGCATGCTTTATTTATGGCACAGCAAGGATCGTTTTATTCAAAGAGGAGGAGATGGGGCTTAGTTTTGCATTTTGAAGTCTTAAAGGCATGTTATAAGAGCATCACATCTGATCATCTCGGTTTTTTAATATCCATTTTGCCCTTCACTCATAAGCATTGTATTACAACGTAAGCCAAAGATATCAACTTTACAGTACCACTGAAATCGGGCCCTAGTTCTAAACCTAAAGTAACCAGAAGAACAATTTTATGATTCATACATCATATACAAATATTTACTTATATGAGGTTTCTTTGAGGCTGTCACCTTCAATGTACATTACTAATCGCTATATGGGTTGTTTAGTGGCTTTCCTCTCTGTTGCACCTTTAAATTCCACGAGTTTAGGAGGAAATAGGTCACCCAGATAGCCCAAGGAACTGATGTGCCGGGCTGCATAGCGGTAACTTGGTAGATCTCGCCACACTCACATTATTCCCTCACTGCATGTCGAGTCCTCGCACAACTGCATCATGTGACCCTTGGCTCTTCTACAGGACTGACATTCTTGTTCTTGATTACTTGATCAACAGGAAGTGGCATAATGAGGTTGAATACGGAATACAAAGATGAAAGTAAGAATGGGAGGAACCAAATACATGAAAGCTAAAAATTATTCAGGGAGCCACACCCATAACAATATTATCCTCTGGCTGCAGGCATGTTTTGATGAGAATATTGTGTTTTATGCTTATGTTTATTAGTTAACATGAAATCAAAACTGATCATATTCAGGATTCATAGGCGAACATGTGGTTCATTTTTCTGCCACTAAAATAATTTTCCTTTTCAGTTGACATCATGAATCCCTTTCTTTTTTCACTCCCCCTAATCAACTATGTAATCACTTCCCAATTAATAATATGTCCCGCCCTTCTTCTTTTTTTTTTGAATACCCTGATTCATCTGGAAATACTGTACTTATTTTGGATGAAAAATGGGCTGTGAAATTACATTTGCCAATGATGAAGAGTTCACCTAAAAATGAAAATTTGCTAAGATTTTACTCACCCTCAGGCCATCCAAGACAGATGAGTTTGTTTCTTCTTCGGAACAGATTTGGAGAAATTCAGCATCACATCACTTGCATACCAATGGCTCCTCTGCAGTGAATGGGTGCCGTCAGAATGAGAGTCCAAACTGCTGATAAAAACATCACAGTAATCCACACGACTCTAGTCCATCAATTTATGTCTTGTAAACTGAAAAGCTGTGTGTTTATAATAAATAAATCCATCATTAAGACATTTTAATTTTAAACAGTTGCTTCCATAGTCCATAGTCCATATGCTTCCTCCAGTGAAAAAGTGCATACCCTGTTGCATGAATTCCCACATTGTTTAGAAACGTTTTGGGCTGTTTTCACTACTGTGCTTGATCTGTGCATATTTCTCCTGATTCGATAAGACAACTTTTTCACTGGAGAAAGCAATATTATGGATAGAGGACTTATATTTTAGCTGGAAGTGATAGTCTGAAGTTAAAACGTCTTGAAGAATTTGTTTATAATAAACATATAGCTTTATGCTTCACAAGATGATAATTGATAGACTTGAGTGGTGTGGATTATTGTGATGTTTATATCATCTGTTTGATGGCACCCATTCACTGCCGAGGGTCCATTGGTGAGCAAGTGATGTAATGCAAAATTTTCAGCTTTTTAAAATGTTTCTTTTTAAATTTAAACATTTTCTAAAGAGAAATATCTTAGAGTTCAAGGAAATATGATCATATACCCCCAATTTTACAATCTCTACCTGTTAAGTATTGGGCACAAAATATAAGGTCCTACATTGTTTAGCTCTTGTGTACTTAACAAGTCTTCTACCACACTACAGTCCATCACTGTCTTTAAGGTTGCAAAAGGATAGCAAAGTCCACTAAAGGAGGTAAAGAGATTTCATATTTTGCTCCTAAACTTTGGAATGGCCTTCCTGATATTGTTCGGGGTTTAGAAACACTCTCTCTGTTTAAAGACACATCTGCATTCACATAGTGCATCTCATAACCTTTTACTCCAGTTATACAGTATCTGACAAATTCACATTATCATTCTTTGCTTGAAATGTCATGAACAGCAGTTACGCTAATTATTTTCTATTTACCTTTTAGTTTCTACCAACCCTCTAGATTGGATCCAGCCTCTTATAAAGACGTGAGATGACCTGGCTGGCACCTGAGAAAAGATAATGCCAACCCCCTTGTGAGGAACTCAGATGACACCAACTCAGAATCAGTATAAAAACTGCTAAATTTATCTTACATTATATTCATTATGATCATAACATGCAATCACTCCCTTTATAAAGTTCATCGTTTCTGCTTGAATATATGATATGAATGAACGGCATTGTAGTAACCATGGAACTCTAAATTTCTGCCATATGGACATCACTTTTACATAATCACCTCTGATAACAAAGCTTTAACTGATTGTCTATAACCAAGTGCCTGGACCTAATGACCCGTGTCTTGGTTCTAAATCCCACGGGTCAGAATTGTTGTACCCTTGTTAAATATGATCAAAGAAGGCTGTGAAAATAAATCTGCATTGTTAAACCTTTTAAAACCTTACCTTTCATTGGAGAATAAGAATTTAAAATGGGGGGAAATATCATTATGAAATAAAAGTTGTTCTCTAATAT
>JADLZN010011439.1:0-278646 GCA_018155175.1 Sinocyclocheilus anophthalmus
TTGTTTTGTTTTGATTTCTCCGCTGCGCTTCCACGTTCGTCACTTATGAGCGGCGCATGCGCAACGCCGACTTCCTACGTAATCCGCCCGGAGCGGCTTCCGTGTACAACAGTGAGAGCAAGCTACATTAAATTGATTATTACATTTTGAATATGGATATTTTTATTACAAAACGCATCGATTCGCTAAAAGGAGGCCTTTGGTCAGCAGCAGTGCAGCTTTCTTTTCTTTTTACCGATCTAATGCTTTTGCAATCATTATGTATAAATCACATTATAAATGTCATTTATGACCTTGAGACTGGTCCGAGGAATTCCTTGTTTTGCTTAATTTGGTTTAGCTTATAGATGCACAGTGATCTCTTTCAGGCGAGACAGTGCGTGTTCATCAGTCATTACATGCATAACAGGAAAAACGGGTTTGTGTGCCTCAGGAGTGAAGCTGTATTCGATTATAATCTTCCGTGATGACTCAGCTCAGAGAATGCAAACACACCTCTCTCAGAATGTGTGTATTAATCCACATCAAGTGTTTTGAAGGCACAAAGCGATCCTCTACGTCAGAGGAATGTGAGACGTGCTGCTGATGTCAAAATATTCCCAACAAACAAACATCTGCACTCAGTGTTACCCGTCACGAGCGTCAGAGTAAATGCTCAGGGCATCTAGATAAGACTTTTATTAGGATGTTTTCACCATCAGCTGTTCTGTGTACAGTTTGAGGGGATTTAAGAAGTAACCAGTAAGGATTTGCATGCACAGCAATTTTAGTGATTTTCATATTTAACATTAAATTAAGATATTTTGCTGTGATGCTTTAGATTGAGTCCTAAACAAAATATGAAGCGGTTTTACTGTATATTGTGTTTGCATCATAAATAATTTCACTCTTTCCTTCCCTTCAGTGAGAATGGCCCTCAAATCACATACGTACGAGACTTCAAAGCCAAAGTTCAATACTTCAGATTCTGGTGTCAGGTGAGGATTTCCTTCAAAATTTCTCCATCCCATAAAAAAAACTGAAGTTTTATATGAACAAATATCAGAGTTGGTCAGAACAATATTCAAAAGAATGTTCACCCAAAAAAGAAAATGTGTGGAAAATATATATTCACCCTCAGACCATCCAAGATGTAAATAAGTTTGTTTCTACATCAGGTTTGGAGAAATGTAGCGATACTTGCCACCATGATAAACCAACATCACAGCTGTTTTTTATTTGGACTCTTATTCTGATGGCACTTATTCACTGCAGAGGATCCATTGGTGGCAAGTGATGTAATTCGAAATTTCTCCAAAATTGATGAAGACCGAGGGACAACTCACTCATGTATATCTTGGATGACCTTAGGGTAAAGTTTTCAAAAAGGACCCCAAATGTATATTATAACTACTTCAGTTATATTTAAAATATTTATTTTTAAAAATTAAATTGATTGTTTGAATTTTTCATTACAGCAATTAGCAATGCCACAGCACATAAAGATCACCGTCAGCCGCAAAACGCTGTTTGAAGACTCGTTCCAGCAGGTAACGCAGTCTAACTTTAAAATAACCCATGACTGCTGTAATACTGTGGTGTTTTTCTGCTAGTAGCTCCAGCATTTAAAAACCAGATCAGAGACATAGCGTGGAGCCTGTAAATGTCTTTAAACATGTCAGACATCTGCACGGTTTGGAGTCTCTGAGATGTGAAATGACGTTGTTCTGGTGTCTCCCTGCAGATCATGAGCTTCAGCTCTCAGGATCTCCGGCGCAGGCTGTGGATCATCTTCCCTGGGGAGGAGGGGCTTGACTATGGAGGCGTGGCCAGGCAAGTTTCATATTTCTCTCTTTCTGGAGAATAAAGGCCAGATCAAAGCATTCTAGAGCAGGGCTGCACAATATATCAAAATATGGATTAGTACAATTGTCAAATTGTGCAGACTGCAATTTAATTCAATATATGCACTCTGAAACCATCAGCAGATACTTTAATTGCTGGCAATCTGTCAAAATAAAAGCACATTTGTTCAAAGTCCCCCCAAATTTTTTTTTAAGTATTGTAACATTAGTATTGTAATTTTACAGTTGTACTATAAGATAATGTTGCTTATTGAATGCTTAATTATTACTACAGTTACAATATTACAATGTATTTCTTATTTTGCTTAATATCTTATTTAATAATAATCACAGTAAAATCACAATTATTATTGTAATCATAATTTTGTAGTCATATTATTCATAGAATTGGTCAGAAACAGTGGGAATGTGCCCCATGAAAACTCAAGTGGAGCTATATATTTTTTTTAACTCTCTTCTCCAGGGTTATTATAGGTAACTAAAACAGAAACTAAAATTAAAACCATAAATACAAACTTTTCCTTACTTAAAATAAATGTTAACTGAAAAAAAACAAAATAAGAGCATATAAATAAAGCATGAAAGGTTTTATTTCAGCTAGTGTTTGTTAACTTAAAAATCACTAAAAGTAAAATGATTAATGAATTAATAAAAAAACATATATGTATATGTATATGGTGTGGTGTGTGTGTATATATCTATAGCTATATATATATATTATATTATATATATATAGATTATATATTACAATTATATGTATTAGTGCTGTCAAAAGATTAATAGCATTCAAAATACGTTTGTTTACATTATATAGTAACTGTGGCTGTGGGTTATTTCGGTGTATAGATAAATACACGCACATACAGTATATATTTAGAAAATACTTACATGTATATACATTTATATTATTATATATAAATATATTTAATATTATTAAATATTGTATTATTAAAAATACATATCTTTATTAAATATATACAGATGTGTGTGTATATATCATATACATAAAATATACACAGTTACAACAATATTAGTAAACAAAAAACTGTAATTTGGATGCGAAATTAATAGTTTGGGAAAGACAACTAAATATATATATATATATATATATAATATATAGAATGTCTGTATACTTTTATTTATTTTATTTTTTTCACATTTTTTAGTGTCTCAGTGATACTAACACTGAAGTTCACGTTATGGTTACTGAAAGAGGTTTAATTTGGTTCCTATAAAGAGTAAACCATGATGCAGTGGTTTATAGTTGTTTAGGAGTGATTTAGGTTTGGTGCATCACACTGCATTGCTTGTGTCCAGTGTGATACTGTAAAATAAAGCGTGTTGTGTGTTTTGTGCAGGGAATGGTTCTTCCTGTTGTCTCACGAGGTGTTGAACCCCATGTACTGCCTGTTTGAATACGCTGGCAAAGACAACTACTGCCTCCAGATAAACCCCGCCTCCTACATCAACCCCGACCACCTGAAATACTTCCGGTTCATTGGACGCTTCATCGCCATGGTAATGCTGCCTTGCCATATTTGGTCAGTGTCAGATTGTATTTTAAGTGGTGCGATATTAAACAACTGCTTCTGTTTCTTAACTGGATTTGGACATTCAGGAACATTATAATGGCAAAAATCTCCATGATGCCTGTTTAGCATTTATTCTTTGTGCTTCCTGCAGGCCTTGTTTCATGGGAAATTCATCGATACGGGCTTCTCGCTCCCGTTCTACAAGCGCATCCGAACAAGCCCGGCTCTGAAAGACTGGAGTCCATCGACCCGGAGTTTTACAACTCGCTCATCTGGATCAAGTCAGTTTACCAGCTTTACTGAATGCATGAATATTCATTACGAATAAGTATAATGCATTAAAGTCTTACAGAAGTGTATGTGGTACCATGGTACTGTAATATATACCATACGGTACTTTAAGGTACTTTGGTGGTTCTGAGTTTTTGGTTTAGTAGGAGAGGGAGTAATTTCTTCTCTTTCTTTTCCACTGTCCACTGACACTGATTTTCCTTTCACTTTCACTGGCTCCTGGTTAAGACGACAAATTGTAGTCAAAGAGTGCATTTAGAATGTACATTTTCGACCAAGTTTGTTTTGGGAATTACTCTGGTGGGTCTAGTATGTTTCACGTGTATACCTCTTTAATATTGGCCTCCACGTCAGGGTTAGAGGTCTCTGTGGTAGTAGAAGAGCTGTCATCATTGTCTGCCAGTGGCTCTTTTAAATCTTCTCCTTGAGTCTTTCCCTTTGATTTCCTCTCTTTCTCCTCTTTCTTTTTAAGAGCTTTTGTTTTATTCTTCACTTTCCCTTTTGATTCAAGCACTGAAAAATAAAAGTAAATTAACAGAAATTATATTGTGCATTTCACAAATTACACTGTCCTCTGGGACAAACACCTGGCATGATAAATTATAGGGCTGGGTATTGATTCAGATGTCCCCGATTCAATTCAATTTCGATTCGCAAGCTCTCGATTCAATTCGATTCTCGATTTTTTGATTACATTCTGTGAATATAATTTTAATACAAATGCTATTGATATTTCTAAAAAATTAACAGTAAACATCAGTTTACAAATGGTGAATTAATAAAAAGAAATTAAGAGCCACAGGCCTGTATTTTAAACCTATTCTTTTTTTGTATAGGGTCCTTTTTTAAACAATAATAGGGCCTAATAAAACGTTCTTAATTTTTCTGGTAATCAGATGAAGGCATAAAACATTAATTTATTTATCCTAATCAAATGAAAATTAAACACTTTAAAATTAAAAAGAAAACAGATGTGATTATTAGTCGATTTATTAATTATTTCTTAGTAGTAGTAGCATTGTTGTGACACTGAGTCTTGGGATGCTAATTAGTAATATTTCTGATACAGTTTCTTCACGTTAAACTAAATGTTTATTTTGACGGGTTGCCGTGAGGAACTTGCAGCTGCTGTGTATGTGATATGACGGTAGTTTTGTCAAATAAAACGGTAAAATGCTAATGAAGTGACTCTCAGAGCAGCTGGAGATGATATTCGTGTATTCATATCATCATAGTGAGATGACAGAGGCTGAAGACACCGCGAGCATTGTCTGTGCTTTAGTAAGTGTGTAGTAAACAAAACAGTGCGCCGCGCCATCCATTCATTGCGGAAATCATGGCGCCTTTACGCGTGATGTCAAATGCTTCCACAGATTTGTAGTATTACTATAGAATTTTACCTGAGCATTGCAAATCATGCATGCTTTGTTCTTGGTTCTTGTCAACAGTATCTCCGCCATGATAAACACTGAATGAATGACAAGCTTTCCGTTGTAACATTGCGTAAGGGTGACATCTAGTGGAGAAGACTAATGATAAGATTCACATTAATCAGATCTTGTTTTAAATGTTTGCTGAAATAAATACCAGAAAAGATCGATTTGCGGCTTTTGAGAATCGATATCGAATCGACGTCATTTAAAAAAACGATTAAAGGCAAACATGTAAGATTTTATTAAAATATACAAAAACCACTAGAACAGTTATATATTTTGCTCACTTGTGTACTTACATTATCCCAAATATTTCAAAGAATGTTTAAATCCAGAGAAATAAAAATTTAACTAGTGACACGGAGCGTGTCCATAGTGTCATTGTGTCACCTGCCAATGACGTCATAACCCCTTCGATTTTTTGTAGAAAACACGGAGACACCAAAGACACTTTAATATGCTATGCGTTTTATTAGTCGGGTGACGACCGCACAGAGTAGCATTATATCAGAACTTTCAAATGTATCTAGTATGATAAAACAGCGCTGCTTTACCCCAAATACTCACGACCGGAAGCAGCGGAAGCGCTCGACTGTGGCATAATAAAAGCTCGGCTGCTTTCGAGCCGTGTGTCACGCTCGTTCAGCAGCCTCGTTCCGCTTCGACGGCTTCAGCCTCACCATGCTTTCAATTCTACTACGTTAATAAATCATTAGCTCATCCATGAACATGATATCTGCCCAAGTCCCATCGGATTGCATCAGCTGTGAGGATGAAGACCACAACTCCCATGATTCCACACTCAGTCACGGCCTCATCAAACTACGCCTTTGTCTATTTGTTTATTTTGAATACATGCCCTAGCGGTGAAAAATACCTATTGTGCTTCAATCTAACATTTTTTTTTTGCCCAGCCCTAATAAATTAGTCTATATTATGTTGATATATTGTTATATATTACCTTTGTTTTGTGAATACTGTTGTGAATTGTGTTGTAAAGACACGTTAATGGCAGGAGACTCAGGCCTGTCGAGGTCTTTATCCATAGCTGCCAGAAGTCGGCTGTAATCCTGTTCCTCTGTACTGTTGGCCCTTGTGCTGTTGGACTGTGAAGGTCCTGAGCTCGGGAGGTCCTCCAGGAGGCCTGAGCTCTGCTGCTGCTGTTTGGAACTCCGGGCTCTTCGATTAGTTAGCTGACTCAGTCCTTGGCTACTATCTTTAGTGAGTGGAAAGCTGGAGGAGTGTTGCATAGATCCAGAGCGGCCTGAACCAGATCTGGGCTTGCTGTCTGGCAGAACACCGCTGCTGTTGGAACTGGAGTGCGGACCACCCTGTCGACCCCCAGCCCGCACGCCACCGCTTGACCCGTACATTCCTCTTGTTGAGTTCTGGTTTGAGTCGGCAAAATCATTCAAGCTGCAACAGATTAAATGCATTTCGTAAAACTTCATACATAAAATGTGGATTAAAGAAGAGAAACAAAAATGAAATATCACTTCATCATAAATTAAGGATATAAAATTTGAAAAAATCCTCACTCACTTAGCATCACTTTGAATTCGTACAATTTCCCTGAGATCAAATGGTTTTCCAGTCTCCATGGGAGAGTTGGATTCCACAGACATCCGCCGTTTGAAAGGCTCCCATATTCCCTGGGCCTCCAGATAGGCAGTAGCGATGACTAGCAGGAACATGGAGCTAGAGAAATATCAGACTGTTAATCATCCACAGAAAGAGAGACAAGTACTTTATTAATCTCATGTGTTTAAAACATATAGCAATATTATACGTTAAAAAGAATTAGCAAAGTATTACTAATACATTACAAACACAATGCACAAGTTACATAATATAAATTTATAACAAATCTATAACATTTCTTTAACGTGACTTTCTTTAGTCTAGTTTTTTTTTTTCCAGAAATAAAACCCATAAAACTACAAAAAGCAGTGTGGATAGTCAATACTAAACATAAGATTCAAAAAACAAATCAGAATTGAGTGCTGTATAACCAAGGCATAGTTTTGGATGTGTAATGTTTATAAGACTTTTTTTTAGACTTTCTTAGCCATCAGGTGATCAGATATGAGAAATCAGACCTCATAATGAGGGAGACGATGATGTAGAGCTCAAGCTCCCAGTTGGGTCGGGGAAGGGTCTCAGCACACACTGCCAGCATGTGATATGGCAATGATGCATTCAGCACAAACGCAAACACTGAACCCCCCGCAGTGACCAGCTTCAGCTCCCGGATCACTCTGGATGATGTGAAATCTGGTGTAAACCTGCATGAATTCACAAGATAGAAATCACCTTATTCCAACTGTTCCTCATGATTGAACACTCTAAAATAAGGCATATATGGGAATAAGTGTCAAATTTGAGCAATTAAAGTTTCAGGGGTCATATGACGTTGCTAAAAAGAACATTATGTTGTGTATTTGGTGTAATGCAATGTGTTTATGCGGTATAAGGTAAAAAAAAAAAAAAAACAAAAATACATTATTTTCCACATATTGTACGTTATTGTTTCTCCTCTATGCACCACCTTTCTGAAACGCGTCGATTTTAACAAAGCTCATCAGTCTGAAAAGCGAGGTTTACGCTGATTGGCCAGCTATCCAGTGCGTTGTAATTGGCTGAATACCTCAAGCGTGTGACGGAAATGTTACGCCCCTTACCATACTGTGATGCCCTGTGTCCCGGCACGACAAGACAAAAACAATAAAACCCATTATAAACGAGGCATTTGTTGCATCCAGTGGGGACATAATAAATAAATGATTATAATGACTTGTACTGTCTTTTTAAGCATTGCGTTGCATTGCATCGCGCCGCGTAACACAAAGCCATGTCTGGAGAAAATGACAAACAACAAGTGCTACTCCAAACTGCCCAAAACTCGCGTTTGAATCATCATTGGCAAATTCTTTAAATATAAAAAACGTACTACAGGCTGTGAGTCAGAAGCGCCAGAATGTCCTTGCAAAGATGGAACTGCCCCACTTTATAGAAACAGACACCGGCATTGTAGGCTACTCTCACAGGAAACAGTCCTCATCCTCCGCAAAATGCGCTGCACACATCTGAATATTTGGGTTGAACTGTTCTGGAACAGTGTTGTAAATACAACTTAACCACTGATTCTAGTCGTGTCCTCTTTTGGAAAGCAAAACAAAGTAGTTTCGCTTTCACAAAAAAACACAGCGTCACACACGGTGGCCTTGAGTGCCGGAGGCAGCGGGATTCGACAAAGGAGCGGCCGGGGGCTGCGGCAACACAGTGACGACCCCAGGCGGAATCCGGTGATCAACAGCGCGAAGTTGATGTATTTCCTCAGCGACCAGCACGGATCAGCTCTAGGCATGACGAAGCGGATATCGTCCTCTTTTGGAAGGCCAAACAAAGTAGTTTCGCTTTCACAACAAAAACACAGCTTCTTCACGACATGGCGGCGGCGGCAACAATAATACAGCGAGAATAAAAGTTACACCTTTTTTCTTTGGCTTGAACATTTCCACATCGTGACGTAGACATGTGGAGGCGTGTTAGAACAAGCAGTTTTAGGTAGGCATGGTTGACTCTTAACCTTTATAAAGAATATCTCTTTAGATTTGAGACTTTAGTATTTGCAACTCTACAGATCTTCTTTATACACCAAGAGCATATAACACTCAAAAGAGAAAGGAAAAATTAAAATCGCACCATATGACCCCTTTAAATGTTTAACCCAACATGAGTGACGGTCAAAAGGTTTACAATTTTTTTGTGACACTTTTGAAAAGGAATTCTTGTGCTCACAGGCTTCCTATTGATTAGGTTCACAATATTAAAAACATTAAGAAGGGAAATATTAGTACAATGTAAAATAGCTGTTTTGTATTTTAATATAATTTAAAATAGATAAAAGACATTTTCAATCTCAAATTAGCCTCAGAAACCATTATAAATGATGATTTTGTGCTAATTATGTACCTAGTTCTATTATGATATTATTGTGCTACCTAAGAAAAGATTCTTTGATGAATATAAAGTTCAATGAACAGCATTTATTTGAATATAAATCTTTTGTAATATTATAAACGTCTTTATTGTTCCTGAATAAAAGTTTTTTTTCTTCTTTCTTCTTTAGGGTAATCTTACTTACCCTAAACATTTGAACAGTAGTGTGTCATGGTTTCCACAAAAACATTAAGCAGCAAAAAAACTGTTTAAACAATGAATCAAGACAAGAATTACATTTTAAAATATATTCAACATAGAAAACTTAACATAATATATTTTTTCTATGTATAATTTTAATATTTTTGTTTTTACTGTATTTTTTGATCAAATAAATGCACCCTTGGTCAGCATAACCGAATTCTTTAAAAACATTTTGACCAAAACATCTGGACCAAACAGTGTACAACAGAAAACCTCACAAAACATAACCATGAAATTACTCACAGTATGACGAGGTCTTTTGAAGTGTTTGGTTTGAGTGCAAATTCTTCACAGTTGAGAACTTTGAAGCCATAACCCTCACATGCACTGCCACTGATCTCCATAGACCGAATGTGAATTGGGAGAAGCCCTGTGTTCTCCAGCCTGAAAGTCCTTCGAAGAGTGAAGTTCGGTTCCTTGGCTTTAGCTTAAAGAAACGAGAAACACAGTAAGCATAAGCAGTATGTGAACAGAATCTCAAACTAGTTTATAACAATGAAAACATCTGGAAATTGATTTCATTTTGACACTTACCTTCTGAACAGTCTTTGAGCAATGCCTCTGTATGCTTAAACCTCAGAGAGCTGCCGAGACCTGGGGCTTTACCAGCCAGTCTCAGACTCTCTGTGGTGCCTTGACCATGAACCACGATCAAGTCTACTACTGTCAAGTTGTTCCTGTACAAACATGACATGGGTAATGTACAACAGTACTCTCACACCATTCTATTTTCAGCGTTCATTTTAGCAATCTAAGCTCACCTGACGACTAGCAGAGAAGAGACACTGTGATCAGTGATGGGTCTGAACCTCACGTTGAAGGACTTTATCTCACCAGGCATAAGGAGCATGTTGTATACATAGGGCCGAGTTAAGCCTTCAACAAATCCTGTGAAACTCTTCATCCCTGAAGACTGACACACATACAGAACTCATTAGCAGCATAAAGACACACCACAAATACTGTACAGCAATTCTTAATTTTGGTGGATATCATGAAATTAATTTTAGAAAGTAGAATAATGAAGTAGAATTGATTCAATTAAACAATAAGATGTCACTACATGGTCACAATAAGTCTGTTACTTACGTGATTTTTATGGACCTGGAATTCCAGTGTATTTGTGTCAATGTTGATGTTAGACAACCTTCCTAAAGGAAACCTTTAAAAACAACAGCAAAAAGACATCAGATGAAATCAGTATTAGTGCTACACTATATTGCAAAAAAAACGACACTTTCTGTGATGCATATTGTGATAAGAAAAAATACAGGAATTTTCACTAGATAACTTAAATAGCTCTATTTTTCTCAATTGAATTAGCTAGCTATATTTTGTTTTTATAAAATCACACTTGCTATTTCTCACAGACTGTATAATTAGGTCTTCATACATGAAAACGCATCACATCATATATAGGGGTCTATTGGCGCTTTTCCACTGCACGGTAGTGACGGTACCTGGTACTTTTTTTTAGTACCACCTCGGTTGAGGTTCCAAGTGAACCGTACCGTTATCAAAACGGGACGTGTAAACTCTGCTGATCACTGAATGGCCGGAGAGAATCGTCACTATACCTGTGTCACTGAACTTGCGACACAAACACAACAGAACCTCTAGATTTAAATCAGCACAGCCAGCGAAGGATCGAACGCAAATGTTTTGAACGAGCGCACCTTTTTTAACAACTAAAAAGTGTCTGTTTCGCTGTCTGTTGAGGAAATACAGATGTTCCTCTCGTTGATAGCAGAGGAGCGGATCCAGCAACAGCTTGATGGGGCGACGCGGAATGAAAAAGTTTTTCAGGAGTCGCAGCAGTAGAGGTGGCGCAAATATAAACGACATGTGAATAATCCCACCCACTCTAAAGTGGTACTGAACTGCAGTGGAAACACAAACCGAGCCGTGCCGTACCGTACTGAGCCGTGCCGAGCAGAGTCGTACCACGCAGTGGAAAAGCGCCATACAACATCTATAACTGGTTTAGTGCAGAAGAAGTGCCTTACCTGTCGGCAAGTCTGCCTGTGAACACAGTGGGATTTGGGTAAAGAGCCACAGGAAGAACCTGAACGTAGATTGGGACATCAGCTGGGTTTTCTAGAATCACTTCCTCTTCCTACAAAGACACAAGTTCAGGTCAGTGTATTTGACTTGAGGGAAAATACTATAGTTGATTTAAACATGGTAAAATGTGTTAAACTGAGCTGACGTGAACATTAGAGGTCGACCGATTGATCCATTTGCCGATTTTTGGCATTTATTAATTAATCGTCAAAGGCAGATTGTGCTGCTAGTTAGGCCGATTTATAGTCAGGCGCATCTGCGGGCAGCTAAGCGTCGCTGCAGAACGCCAGAGAATCTCTCTCTGGCTGCGTGAGAGACGGAGCAACTCAAACTCTGCAGCCGCTTCTTGTTCACACACAGCTTCAGCCAATGATGGCAGGGCAAAACAGACCATTTCGAAAGCGTAATTACGTTTTACCCTACTAGAATTTATGCCGGAAAGTTATCATATTCATAAATGCAACAAGTCATTTCAGACTTCAATTCAGACAAAACTTCTGGGTTGATTATAACGTGCACGTTAACTTTCCTCATGAAATGTGTGTGTAGGTCCGACAATAGCATCCACGATGTCATCGCTCGTGGCCAGTGCACTCTTAAAGGGATACTCCACCCCAAAATGAAATTTTGTATTCACACTTTACCCCCATGTCGTTCCAAACCCGTAAAAGCTTAGTCGTACTGCGGAAAACACAATTTAAGATACTGGCTGAAAAACTGGAGGCTGTGTCTGTACGATGACGCCAAGTAAATACACTGTCAAGGTCCAGACAGTATGACATACATCTTACATTGTGTTCCACAGATGAAAGTAAGTCATACAGATTTGGAACGACATGGGGGTAAGTGATTAATGACAAACTTTTAATTTTGGGGTGGAGTATCCCTTTAAGCAGTTATGAGCAGCAGGCTGTGTAATATGTGTGAACTCTTTTATTTTTGTTATCACTTGGCCATTTGACTTATAGCAGTGTCCAGTGTTTCCCATACATTGAGTTATTTGTGGCGGCTCGTCACCTCCACAAATATATTTCCCAAAAGGCTTATACTTTGTTGAATTAACTGAGCACTGCACTTTTCAAAACTAAAAATGCACCGCGGGTGTTTTTATATGAATGTATCTTTGAAAAGAACCGACCGTCTTCAGAAAAGCTTTGATGTAATTTTAATTTTGTCTTTCCTGTAATGCCTGATAAAGTAGCGTTTGTGAGCGCAGTGCTTATTAGATTACAGCCGTTACCGGGGAAACCACTATATCTCCCACTCCCACATTTTGCATTTGCAAGTCTGTGGGAAACACTGGTGACTGTCAGCAAACATAAACAAAAAGCATACTTCAGAACTGTTTTGAGAAGGTGCTTAAGTTTTGAGCCATGTATTATTACTCTGAATTAGGCTACTACTACTATTACTATCTTGTACCCTGCAATAATCATTTACTCAAACTCACTTTTATGAGACGAAGGAAAAAAATAAAAATCGGCCAAAATATCGGCCAAAAAAAAATCGGCATCATATATCGGCCATCGGCTGCCCTGATTTCTAAATATCGCATCGGCCAGTGAAAAACCCATATCGGTCAACCTCTATCGACCGATAGTGGATTTTACCAATAAATCAACGAATAGTTTTTTAAATGGATACTAAACGAAAACTAAAGTAGTGCTTTAATATTAAAAAGAAACAGTACTGAACCATACTTTCTAAATGAATAAAAAATATTAATGTTAATTATATACTGATCATTAAAGTTAGTTCATAGTTCATTAATGTTTACTGAAGCAACTTTAAAATAAAAAAAATGTATAATAGTAAATGTCAAAATTAACACTCTAACAAGGAACAATACTTAAACAGCTTTCATTAATCTTAATGTTACAAATGGAGTCTTATTGTAAAGTGTTACTATTTCATTTCAAAAGTCATGCTTAAAGATGGCAATCTTTAAATATCTACATAAAGGTCATAGCATTGAAGGATTTGTTGTGGAGTGAGAACTAATATAGCCTATAGGCTAGCTGCTGTGTTTATAGTTTGTACATTAGGGCTTATAACATTCTGCTTTATTTACCGCTATAATTTCTGAATGTAATTGCGGTTTGTGCTTGAAAGTGAAAGTAACTCAAATGTAGTGTAACGCATTACAATTCAGAGACAGTAATATTGTAATGTAACTAATTACTTTCAAAAGACAGTATTAAGTAATATACAATGTATTCAATTTTGGAAGTAACTTGCCCAACACTGCGTAGTAATGATGAAAACATGCAGTATAGTATACTGTATACACACCATTTTGTTGTTCGTTTTAAATCCGCATCTGAATTCTCCCGCTCTGTGCAGCACACAGTGTCATGTGTCAAAACAAACAGCACATGGTGTTTTCCGCCTCTAGAGGCTGTTCTTGTACTGTCTAATGACAGTGGACCTTCTCAGCCGCTCCAGCAACGGACGAAACCCAGAAAAACTATCGGTATGGATTTTTGCCGATAACCGATAGTTCCATCAATCAACTATCGGTGCCGATTAATCGGCAAAACCGATCAATCGGTTGACATACAGTGTGTATACACTCACCGATGAGCTGTTGGTGTTTGTGAGAGGAAAATAAATCTGTTGTGATGAGTTAACCAGCAAGGGCCATGTGAGCTGCGCTAAGATTTTGGCCTGCACATTCTTCTGCAGATCTGTGTTCACTTCGAAGAAAGCTTCAACCCTAAAAACAGGAGAAAATCCATCAAAGATACAATACTGTATTTAAACTTCAGTTCCAGCGATATCGTTGACTTGATTGAAAATGATTGCAAAGATACTATTTAAAACTGAACTGAGCTGGACGATAACATCACTGAATCAACAATGAACTGACTTTAACTGAAAAAATGAGTGTTTA
The DNA here is from genome assembly GCA_018155175.1 of Sinocyclocheilus anophthalmus. Lineage (NCBI taxonomy): Eukaryota > Metazoa > Chordata > Actinopteri > Cypriniformes > Cyprinidae > Sinocyclocheilus > Sinocyclocheilus anophthalmus. Next base: position 14,264 of record JADLZN010011439.1, read on the forward strand.
CTATTGTCACTTTGCCTTATTGACACTATTTTCCTAATTAATGCTGTTCAGTTGCTTTGACACAATCTGTATTGTTAAAAGCGCTATATAAATAAAGGTGACTTGACAATACATTTACTGTATGGTAATCTAAATCTGGTTTAAAGCAAGATGTATCAGACTCACTCAAGGCCTGAATGCTCTTTGAGCTCTCGCCATCTTTTCAGGAGCCGCTGATGTAGATCTACATCAGCGTCCCATATGTCCTCCTGCATAACCAAACCATGGGGCCTGGACTCCGCTGCAGGGGAGAAAATAAAAAAAAAACAAGCCGAAAATTAAATGAAAACGCATATAAAAACAACAAGTAATTTAGGGGGAAAAAAGCATACAGAAAGCATACATTTCAATACAAACGGTAATCCCACATAACAGTGATCACCACACTGCAAGCTGGCATCAAAATAAATGTTTGCTATCTGGAAAAGGAGGAAAAAAAACAAAAGTTAATTTTTAGGATATAAAACATCTGATTCATCCAAAATTCTTCTACATTGTACTATTGTAGTTATAGCACAAAATAAACTGAGCAAACTGTGGGCAGGTGCATTTAAGTGATGATTTAGTATAGCATTATAGTGTTTTAATTGGGAAAGGCACCTTGGACTTTCGTCTGGGTTCCAGCTCCACTTTGTTATTGCGAAGTCGTTTGAAGTAAAAGCGGACGTCCTCTGTGAGAGAGCGAATTTGCTGAAGCCTTACTTTCTGAGAGAATGAACTCTGGATGCTGAATCCTTGGTGAACAACTTTTCCCTACATAAAAAAATAAATAAAACAGCTGATGAAAATCATTCTGAAATGGTCCTAAACCTAATGAATGGTCTGTTGTTGTTTTAAAATAACAGTGGTTTGCAAAACAGGTCATGTTAGCACATGGCACTGGCCACAGGGAGTGGTGTAAACAGTGCCTGGGGGTAAAAGCAGGGATGAATCACTCATGCTCACATTACATCTACAATACATCTGCATTACCGAGATTGTACTTTGAAATCTCAATGAGCAGGTAGTTTTGAACCATTATTAAAAAAAACAAAAACACACTGAGGAACACTGCGGCTTTCACAGACCGAAGAAAAAAAAAAGAAAGATTTTAGTTTTTGCAAACTTACCGGGAATGAAGGGGGAAGAATGATTTGTTTGGGTGAACAGCTTAATGTTCCTACCGCTATGAGAGCCTTTACAGGGATGGTTAATATCTGAAATAGACACAGATAAACTGAAGGTTTGGAAAGCATTGTTTGATTGTTGCCACAGTGTTATTTATATTTTCATATATATATGCGCGTGCATGTGTGTGTACAAAAACAAAAAAAAAAGGATATCTATATATATATATATAAATTAGCTATATATCGAGTATATACAGTGGGGCAAAAAAGGATTTAGTCAGCCACCAATTGTGCAAGTTCTCCCACTTTAAAAGATGAGAGAGGCCTGTAATTTTTCATCATAGGTATACCTCAACTATGAGAGACAATGAGAAAAAAAAAAGAAAATCACATTGTAGGATTTTTGAAAGAATTAATTGGTAAATTCCTCGGTAAAATAAGTATTTGGTCACCTACAAACAAGCAAGATTTCTGGCTCTCACAGACCTGTAACTTCTTCTTTAAGAGGCTCCTCTGTCCTCCACTCGTTACATGTATTAATGGCATCTGTTTGAACTCCTTATCAGTATAAAAGACACCTGTCCACAACCTCCAAACAGTCACACTCCAAACTCCACCATGGCCAAGACCAAAGAGCTGTAAAAGGACACCAGAAACAAAACTGTAGACCTGCACCAGGCTGGGAAGACTGAATCTGCAACAGGTAAGCAGCTTGGTGTGAAGAAATCAACTGTGGGAGCAATTATTAGAAAATGGAAGACATACAAGACCACTGATAATCTCCCTCGATCTGGGGCTCCACGCAAGATCTCACACGGGGGGACCTAGTGAATGACCTGCAGAGAGCTGGGACCAAAGTAACAAAGGCTACCATCAGTAACACACTGCGCCGCCAGGGACTCAAATCCTGCAGTGCCAGACGTGTCCCCCTGCTTAAGCCAGTACATGTCCAGGCCCGTCTGAAGTTTGCTAGAGAGCATTTGGATGATCCAGAAGAGGATTGGGAGAATGTCATATGGTCAGATGAAACCAAAATATAACTTTTTGGTAAAAACTCAACTTTTTGGAGAAAGAATGCTGAGTTGCATCCAAAGAACACCATACCTACTGTGAAGCATGGGGGTGGAAACATCATGCTTTGGGGCTGTTTTTCTGCAAAGGGACCAGGACGACTGATCCGTGTAAACGAAAGAATGAATGGGGCCATGTATCGTGAGATTTTGAGTGAAAACCTCCTTCCATCAGCAAGGGCATTGAAGATGAAACGTGGCTGGGTCTTTCAGTATGACAATGATCCCAAACACACCGCCCGGGCAACGAAGGAGTGGCTTCGTAAGAAGCATTTCAAGGTCCTGGAGTGGCCTAGCCAGTCTCCAGATCTCAACCCCATAGAAAATCTTTGGAGGGAGTTGAAAATCCGTGTGTTGCCCAGCGACAGCCCCAAAACATTACTGCTCTAGAGGAGATCTGCATGGAGGAATGGGCCAAAATACCAGCAACAGTGTGTGAAAACCTTGTGAAGACTTACAGAAAACGTTTGACCTCTGTCATTGCCAACAAAGGGTATATAAAAAAGTATTGAGATTAAATTTTGTTATTGATCAAATACTTATTTCATGCAATAAAATGGAAATTAATTATTTAAAAATCATTCAATGTGATTTTCTGGATTTTTTTTCATAGTTGAGGTATACCTATGATGAAAATCCTCTCTCATCTTTTTAAGTGGGAGAACGTGCACAATTGGTGGCTGACTAAATACTTTTTTTCCCCACTGTGTGTATATATATATATATATAATATATATATACATATATATCATATATATATATTCACACACACATACACACACACACTCTAGAGGTGTAATGGTACACAAACATTACAGTTTGGTATGTACCTCAGTTTTGACGTCACGGTTCGGAACGGTTTCAGTACAGCAGGGAGAAAACTAAACATAAAATTGCTTTTTATGTATGCAAAAAGTGTACAAAGTTTTTAAATTAACTTTCGATTTATAAAAAAAAATTATTTGTTGTTGAAATATGATCATTTACACAGTGGCTCTCCTAACTTGTTTGATCACGGATTTATTTAAGAATACATTAAATAATTCACTAACAGGTAAGTAAAATATAATGATTATAAAGTCTAATATTTCATGAAATGCTCTTCTCTGCACTTCTTTTCCCTAGCGCACTAACGAGCTGTGGACACTGATCACTTGCCTAAGGTAAAGGAAATGCTACGTGACATAAAGCGGTTTTATTGCCGTCTTTCCACGGTTGAAACACTGATTGAGCGATTACATGAGGCATGGTTTGTTCATTCATGTTTATTTCACGTTAAACCTAGTAGTAAAGAGGATGATTGCACTCACTCATGCTCCACGCTGCCATTTGAACTGAGGCGTTTATACAGCGATCTCTCGCGCCGCATCAAAGAGTGTCAAAACGGCATTTACTGTTTGAATTTCATAATAAAAATGACAATTTGAAAGCTGAGACTTTTTCTTATCAAAAATAACAATATAACTGGAAGTTTCCAATGGAGTTCCACTCGTGCAGTGGTTAAAACAATGCTGTATTTGTTTGCTACACATGCGTACCGAACTGAAAATGTTCAATACAAATATGTGTACCGTTACACCCCTAGTACACACACATGTACAAAATGGATCTGTGTGACAACAGTCATTGATTTATAATGAGAACGTTCTATTTGTTTTTTACGTCATTCTTATATACTTACATATATACACAAACATATTTATACATTTTTATCAATATCTGGTGTTACTGATTTGAAGTTTCAAGGTTCACAGACCCCCTTCCCGAGCACCAGCTTTGGCGCAACAACCTGCACCATTTTTGGGGAAAGATGTTTTCTGGATGAAACACATACCTCATAGTCTGTTGTAATATGTACTGCTCCATCATAAACTCCCTCTAGAGCTTTAGCTACCAAAGTGACTTTAAATGCTGCGTAGTAGCCTGAGGCTAAAATGACCTGTGAGAAAACAGACATGCAATATGGAGTTATGAACACCTACACATACAAATGACAGTTCTGTAGCCATCCTGCTTTTCCTAAATAGACATACATACTCCAGTGTAACTGTATTCTTAAGTATACAACAGACAACAGTCTAACTGAAACATTTCTATGTGAACTGTCCCATTCGGTTTACATTGCCTTACTTTGGGTCTTTAAAAAATGAAAAATGTCTAAAATAAAACCTTTGCTTGCAGTAATCCAAAACCATAAATCTTGCAACACTTCTGCAATTTTACCACAAGTACGGACATGCAAAGAATCCACCGGAAGTCCTATGACTGCCTGCAGATATAATCCAATCTGTACACTGAGATAGCCATGTATGGCTCCTCTTGATTATGAATTACGTTTCCAATCTTTAATATCTGCATTATTTTCACTGACATAAATAAAGATCATAAAATATTTATAATACATATATAACGGTTTCGTAAAATAAAATTTTATCAATGTTTATTGTAGGGGAGTGTCTCATTTCAGGTGGCAAGTCAATTTCTTTACATTTCGTATAAAAATACAAACAGACATAATTTTGCATACAAATTCCAATATTGCCCAGCGTCCCCTATTTTGTATGTGGATTATAAATACTTTTATCAGATATTTATTACGATATACAGTTATTATTCTTTGTTAACGAATATTCCAGCATAAAGACAAGTTAAGCCCCGTGTAACGCTGTTCATTACATAGAAAATGACTCTGATATGATACATTTACAAGTTTTGGTAACGGACAATAAAGGAGTAGTAAAGACGGTTCTTACGGTTTTGTATTGGGCGGCTGATGTCTTCTGGAGCTCTTGTGTTCTGCTCAGTGCTATACTTCGGTTCCCTCTTTCGGTGCTAAGTAACTCCATTGACAGACTGTCTCCTGTCACCAACCATGACTTTATCTCCAACTGTAAGGACAGAGAAATCTCTGTAATATACTGTATATGATTTCCATAAATTCTCAATAATGTATTTATAAAGACAAAGCCATATCAACATCACTGTTCACTTCAGTAATGTCTTAAAAGGGTCATATAATGCAATTTAAATGTTTCCTTTCTCTTTGAAGTGATACAAGCTCTTGCATAAAGAAGATCTGTAAAGTTGCAAAAAACTAAAGTCTCAAATCCAAAGAAATATTCTTTATAAAAATTTAAGAGTCAGCCACACCTACCTAAATGGCTCGTTCTAACATGCCCCCAACATATCTACGTCACTATGTTTGAAGATTTGCATAACGCCGACCAAATGTTCACGCAAAGAAAGAAGGCGTCACTTTTATTCTCGCTGTAGTATTGTTGTTGCTGCCGCCATGACGTGAAGGCGCAGTGTGTTTTGTTGTGAAAGCGAAACTAATTTGTTCGGCCTTCCAAAAGAGGACGATATCTGCTTCGTCATGACTGGAGCTGATCCGTGTTGGTTGCTGAGGAAATACTACAATTTTGTGCTGTGGATCGCCGGATCGGCTTTTCACCGTGGACGAAGCGGAGTCCATCCCGGGGTCGTCACATGTGGTTGTGGTATATAAGCCTCCTTCGGCAAATCCGCCGGCCGTGCCGTTCTCAAGCCAACTACCTCTGCTCCCTCTAGCCCTCCGGCCATTCCTCACTCTAGGCCACCGTGTGTGTGACGTTGTGTTTTGTTGTGAAAGCGAAACTACTTTTTTGGTCTTCCAAAAGAGGACACAACTAAATCTAGTGGTTATTTTGTATTTACAACACTGTTCCAGAAAGCTTCAACCCAAATATTCGGATGTGTGTGCAGCACATTTTATGGAGGACGTTTACTGATCCTGGTAGAGTAGACTAAAATGCCGACTGTTCTGACTCACACACTGTAAGTACGTTTTCATATTTAAAGAGTTTTTATATTTAAATTTTTTATTTATTAACAGCGAAGTGTTTTTGGGCAGTGTAGATTAGTGCTTGTTGTTTGTCATTTCTCCGCTCATAAATGCAGACATGGTTTTATGTTTAAACAGCACGATACGCAACGCAACGCGTAAAAACACAGTACAAGTCATTATAATCCATAATTATGTCCCCACTGAATGAAACGAATGCCTCATTTATAATGAGTTTTAATGTTTATGTCTCATAGCTCCGGCCGGACAGGGCATCATCACAGTATGGTAGGGGTGTAACATTTCTGTCACATGCTTGAGGTATTCGGCCAATAACAACGCATTGGATAGCTGGACAATCACAGCACACCTTGCTTTTCAGACAATGAGCTTTGTAAAAAATCGACGCGTCTCAGAAAGGCGGGCATAGAGGAGAAACAATAATGTACAGTTATGTGGAAAATAATGTGTTTTTTTAACCTTAAACCGCATACATAGGGCTGGCGCCGATAACTGCCAATACCCGCTATTGACGAGCAAACCGCAGAGGAATGCAAGAACCGCAGCAACCGCGATTTTTGTCGTGCTTTATATCGAGAGGATCGGAGTTGATGCGGGTACAATACTTGCATCTGTCCTCCAGGCAGAGTCATATATATTTGTGAAAATAGGTTGTCATGTCCAAGGAAAGCGAAATCTGTCTTAGCATCGACGCATAGCTGGTCAGCTGAGCCTTCTAAAGTGTTGCTCGAAGTTAAAATGATTTCAACATCGTGTTTCATTACGTCTATTTGAATGAATGAATCAGCGTTTTTGAACATGTAGCTGAATGACAGTCCCTTTCCACCACCTTGCGGCGCAACACTGTAACTGCACTGACTGACAGCCCGTCTAGAATGGGCACAGGTGGAAATATCAATAGAAAGTCTCTTGTGTAGTCAGATTAGAAAATCAGATTACAACTAGGCTAACTGTTATACATATAGGCTAACGATAGCCTAACAATCTTATTGGCAGGTTTATGTTCCGTTATGTGGACCGTTATTTTGTCATCCTATTCTGTTAACTTCACTTCCTGTTTCAACGCTATTTGGTTTCGGTTTCATTGTCTTCTGAATATGACATCGTTAGTTATATCGTAACACATACACACAAATTATATATATATATATATATAATATATATATATATATATATAATAAAAAAAAAATATATATATATATATATATATATACCGTGGGTACGGAAAGTATTCAGACCCCCCTTAAATTTTTCACTTTTGTTATATTGCAGCCATTTGCTAAAATCATTTAAGTTCATTTTTTTTCCTCATTAATGTACACACAGCACCCAATATTGACAGAAAAACACAGAATTGTTTACATTTTTGCAGTTTTATTAAAAAAGAAAAACTGAAATGTTGGTCCTAAGTATTCAGACCCTTTGCTTGTGACACTCATATATTTAACTCAGGTGTTGTCCGTTTCTTCTGATCATCCTTGAGATTGTTCTACACCTTCATTTGAGTCCAACTTTGTTTGATTATACTGATTGGACTTGAAAAGCCACACACCTGTCTATATAAGAACTTACAGCTCACAGTGCATGTCAGAGAAAATGAGAATCATAAGGTCAAAGGAACTGCCTGAAGAGCTCAGAGACAGAATTGGGGCAAGGCACCAGATTTGGCCATGGTTACAAAAAAATTTCTGCTGCACTTAAGGTTCCTAAGCGCACAGTGTCCTCCATAATCCTTAAATTGAAGACGTCTGGGACGATCAGAACCCTTCCTAGAGCTGACCGTCCAGCCAAACTGAGCTATCGGGAGAGAAGAGCCTTGGTGAGAGAAGTAAAGATGAGCCCAAAGATCACTGTGGCTGAGCTCCAGATATGCAGTCGGGAGATGGGAGAAAGTTAAAGTCAACCATCACTGCAGCCCTCCTCCAGTCGGTGCTTTATGGCAGAGTGGCCACGACGGAAGCCTCTCCTCAGTGCAAGAAACATGAAAGCCCGCATGGAGTTGTGAGAAGGTGAGAAATAAGATTCTCTGGTTTGATGAGACCAAGATAGAACTTTTGGGCCTTAATTCTAAGCGGTATGTGTGGAAAAAAACAGGCACTGCTCATCACCTGTCAAATACAATCCCAACAGTGAAGCATGGTGGTGGCAACATAATGCTGTGGGGGTGTTTTTCAGCTGCAAAGACAGGACGACTGGTTGCAATCGAGGAAAAGATAAATGCGGCCAAGTACAGGGATACCCTGGACGAAAACCTTCTCCAGAGTGCTCAGGACCTCAGCCGGGGCCGAAGGTTTACCTTCCACAAGACAATGACCCTAAGCACACAGACAAAATAACGAAGGAGTGGCTTCACAAAAACTCTGTGACTGTTCTTGAATGGCCCAGCCAGAGCCCTGACTTAAACCCAATTGAGCATCTGTGGAGAGACCTAAAAATGGCTGTCCACCAACCTTTACCATCCAACCTGACAGAACTGGGAGGATCTGCAAGGAGGAATGGCAGAGGATCCCCAAATCAGGTGTGAAAAACTTGTTGCATCTTTCCCAAAAAAGACTCATGGTTGTATTAGATCAAAAGAGTGCTTCTACTAAATACTGAGCAAAGGTCTGAATACTTAGGACCATGTGATATTTCAGTTTTTCTTTTTAATAAATCTGCAAAAATGCCAACATATTCTGTGTTTTTCTGTCAATATGGGGTTGCTGTGTGTACATTAATGAGGAAAAAAAAATCACTTAAATGATTTTAGCAAATGGCTGCAACTGTATTCCACAATAGAGTGAGAAAATTTAACGTGGGGGTCTGAATACTTTCCCGTACCCCACTTGTGATTTATATATTATATATATATAATATCGAATATTATGGCACGGTAAGACCACATACTTGATCTATTGTTATATGAGCTAACTCATAATTATTCGCAAGGGAAATTTCCTCACTGTGACAGCCCTACGCATAAACACCTTTCATTACACCAAATGCACAAAATAATGTTCTTTTAGCAACATCATATGGCCCCTTTAAAAGCTTCAACAGAACTGTTATTTTTATCCAAATGACATGTCACACTGTACTGAACATGATGACCTCGTACCTCAATTGGGTTGCTGTTGACCACCACAAACACCAAACTGCTGGTGTCTGTAGCACTAAGCACTCCAAAGTCTAGGATGTGCTCTCGAAGACAGGGAGGAAGAACAACGGGCTGTTAAATAAGAAAGCAAAGACAAATCATGGCCAATTAATCTCTAAAATTATACATATAAATTTCACAAAGTCTGAAATTCATAATTGGGTTACATTAGTGACAGTCTGTCACATGTAGGCTCAGGCTGTTCCTAACATACCTCCAAGAAGCCTGTGTAGGCCCTGACTGGCAGGTGGAATTTAGAAGCATTAGTGATGAGGAGAATGTTGCTGTCGATGTGGATAGAGGGTCGCACTGGTCGAAACAGAAGGGAGAAAATATAGCGGGACTCATGGGGAGGGATAAGAACTGGCATGCTGAAATTATGCACCTGCAAAAAAACAAACAAAACAAACAATATTAATTCATTATTATAAAAATTAATTTAGCACTCTATAAAGATGTTTTCTTCTGACAAAAATGTGAAATACCACTATCAAGAAGCGTAGAATAAATTTGGCTTACATTGAACTCGTTTGGCTTATTTGAGAGGGACACATTGTGGAAATTTTTGGGCGTCCTTTTGAAATTGTTTTTTTTCAAAGTTGAAAGTATTGGTGAGGTAGATGGGCCTGTCCACTGGATCTACAGGACTGTCTCTGATGTGGAACAGGGTGGATGTATGGTCAAAGCCCAGGTACCTGGAAAACGGTGAGCATAAGTACATTGTGAACTAGTTACAAAAATGTAAATATATACTAGTGAACTTAAAGAAATCTTACCCTTCTAAAACCTCAGCTTGGTAAGGGATTTCAAGTTTTGAGTAGCTTTTCTCTTTTGCCTTCACTGTTATTTTTCCAGAAAACTGGTCTGATCTCCTTGCTTTTGAAGCTGGAATGTAAAAAAACAACAAATGCCATTTAAATGCTTCCCTTAAATTTTTTAAATGCGTAGTCAGGGGGCAAATTACACAGCAGCCTTTATGGTTAGAGAACCATAGGTTCGAGAGAAAAAAAAAACACTTTTGTCCATTGTTAGATGCTAGTTTAATGATACTATGGCATGACATGGCATATGTAGAAATTTACATAAGCAAAGATTTAAAAAATAAATAAATAAAAAAAGTTTTAAAGTATCAGGTACAGGCTAATCATTTGTCACACCAGGGGCGTGCATCATTCCGAAGTGAACAGTAAATGTCGAATTACAATAATTGTAGGTAGGCCTATGCATGTATTTTCTATAGATTTATATATTATATATCTTATATATTATATATATATATATATATATATTATATTATATGGAATTTTTTTTATCTTCTTTGAATTGCTATAAGAAACTAACATCGGCTGCAATAATTTCAATCTTTGTAATCTATGTTTCCTAATGGCAATTTTATGAGGTTTTAGATTAAGTACAAACATTTCAATTTTCTGCACAGAATAAGGTAGAAAATATAGTTTCTGTGCTGTAATAAATGATATGTCAATTAGCAGTGCATCATTCATACATTTTATTTATTTATTGTGTTTATTGTCTTAACGTTTCAACAGTTCATTCTGTTTTTATTCAGCTTAGCTGCAGATATAGATGCCTTTGTCCATATTAGACATTTTCTGACATGACATTTCTGACATTCTTTGAGCGCAAAAACACTTCTCATACAGTGCGAAAACTTCTTTATATCATTTTCATTATTTTTTTTTAAAAAAAGCTATAGTATTTAACTTTTCCTCTCCATCGACGAATTATGATTCTGAAAGAAAACGCGCCCGAAATCTGTTTGCAATAGCAATGAACTCTACTTTCATGCATCTGATTATCAGAAAAACCTCACGATACATCGGTTGTGCACATCGGCATTCGGTTCAACGACATTGTTAAAAGCCCTTTTATAATTCATGATACTGGGGTATGCTTTAGACGCTTACATTTTTGCTCCGTTCATGCAATAAATGCGCAACCTACGACTGCTCAGGTAATGTCGTCAGTATGACCGAGAGCCACTGAAAAACTACAGAGAAAAGCAAAACTACTACTTCACTTTAGCATTACTGGTCACGAGTACTAAGGAGTGATCACACATCAGCTGCTCAAAAAATGTGTCAGTGAGACAAACAGAACGCGAGCGCAATCCTTTGACAGTCACAGGTGGTAAATAGTGGAGCACGTGAAAGAGGGATGCGAGGGCACGAACACTTTTCAAGGTCTCCATTAATTCGTGCTTGAAGTAATTTAATGTGCATATATTTTTAAAGTATTGAATCGGTATAAAAATCGGGATTCATTCGATTCTTAGCATTTTAAAACGATTACTGTCCGAAATCGATGATTCACGATTCAAAAATCATGTTTCAGGATCGATGCATATGCAACGTCAGGGTTTGTAATCGATGCATCGATAAAACGAGCGAATCATTACACCCCTAGTACTTACCATCAAAACTAATACTCGCAACTTTGGTATATCGGCTCTCTCCAGCTTTTAGTGTAATTTGCTTGAAATCCACTGTGACCGCTTCATTCGACGGAGTTGGCCTAACACTCTATACAACACAAAACACATTAAGAGAATTAAAAAGGATATTTTATTCACTGGTTAGATCAAAAACTTTGCCAGGTCTTCAGATTTACACTACCATTCAAAATTTTGGGACCAGTAAATTACTACTTTTATTCAGCAAAGATGCATTTATTCAAAGTTATTTTCAACTGCAAATAATTTCACAATATTACTGTTTATGCTGTATTTTTCCAATTCTATCAAATAAACACAGCCTTGGTGAGCATAAGAGAGTCATTTAAAAAAAAAAAAAAATTTTTTTTTTTTTTTTTTTGATTACCAACCCTAAACATTTGAACAGTAGTGTACAAACAAGCCATGTAAATAAGCCCTACAAATTACCATGATGGATACATCTTTTGCTCCTGAATTTAACAGATGCAAATTCAGTTGTTTTGGTCGATCTGTAAAGTTGAAAGGACACAGATATTTGTAAGTTTTTCCACAGTATCCTGCAAACAGTTTTGCTGTTCTACCAAGCTACCATCAAATGAAATAGGGAAAAAGCACACCTTGCGATCGAAGTGTACCAAAGTCTAGCATCTCTGTGGAGGAGTATATACCAGGTGCTGGGAAAATGCACAAAACATCAGTGCTGAAGTACAGAAGATCAGATGGTATCAAGAAAGGTTATTTCAACTGACCTGTGGTGACTTCAACCTCTACAGGGAGGATGATAAACTCGTCCTCGTTGGACGCATTTGTTTTAATTCTGATGAAGGCTGTGTGGTTGTCAGCATCTCGAGAGGAGAAGCTAGCTCTCATCACACCCTTTGTCTCGAATGGAGCGATCTCCTACAGAACACCAAAAATGTAGCATATGAAAACAATTCATTCTACCACAACAGTGATTTACAATAATGACAACATTGAAGTGTGAATAAAAAGTGCTCACCCATAATCTTTTGGTGCCACCCTGCTGTCCAGTAGGCAGCTCTAAATGTAGGTCTCCTCCACTGGTGTACATCTCTACAACCTAAAACCAAAAAAAACATGGTGATGCAGACATATTTATTTAGACAAACAGCCAAAATGGCCCACTGGTAAAAAAAAATATATGATATCGGAGCACTATGGTAAGCTGAGGTGCTTTGTGTACCTGCAGTGGTTCACTGTGAGGGTTGAAGATGCTTATGAGTGGAGAGAAGCTGCTATTTACTGGAACTCTGGCCCCTACAAAGGGCCTGAGTCTGTAGGGATTGGGGATGCCCACACCAAACACCTAAAATCAAACAACAGTTCTTTCAGGATCATTGCATTAAAAATTGTACATCAAACACAGCACAACATTATTAAGTGAATGAAATGTACCTGGTATGTAAACACTCCATGATGCGATGTGTTAATAAATAAGGTATTTTCTACATTCCCTACTACTCGAGCTAGAAACACCACATCAAATGAGGTGTTGCCTCCAGGTGGAATTATCTGTAAATAAATGATGGAATATGTTACATTTATGCAAGATTACACACATCACTCCATACATATCGCTCACTTTGTCAGTCTGTTACAAGTGCAAAAATAATCATAAATATAATATACAAATATAACAAACTAAATATTTGTTAAAAAAATAAATAAATCTATAAGAAATGTAAAATAATAGGCACATTATTTTCATATTTATATTCCTTTTATATTAATCTAAACATAAAAGTGATGTTTAGGGTTGGCCGCAAATGCCTTTTCAATCACGTGGTTGAAATGGCTGAAGCTGAAACCATTTTGGACCCAGTTTACAGTTGTTTTTAGTATCATCCATTTCAAATGTATCACCCAAAATGGGTGTTAAAACGGGTTGTAACCTTGTGTACCCAAGAGTACACCAAGTTTACGACGGCTGATGTCAAGTCTGGTCAGCCACAATCCATTAGCCAGGGCAGAGAGGAGCTGATTTATGCAGGTGTCAGGAACAGGTGGGATGTGTTTAATTTAGAACTGCCAAGAGTGTGAGCACCCACACACTAAAAGCTTTAATTAGACGTTTCAGTGAGGCCAATGCCCTGCTGTTTTACGGACACGTGTGTGTGTAAAGGTGATGGTCGATGACACCACACATCAAAAATATACAAAGCAAGGAGGTGTCCTCACTGAGGTCTTCATAAGATGACCTTTGGTGTGAGCTCAGACTAGAGCTGGGCGATATGGCAAAAAAATGTATCAACAATATAATGTTTCATATCGTTCGGTATCGATAATTATTGACATTTTTTATAACCTTTTTTAAAACAAAAAAGCAATAGAAAAAAAGTTTAAATTTAACCACTGTATTTTTAAATTAACCCAATTTATTGAGACAAACAACAAATATTTTTTTGTTTTAACAGTCAAACACAAAATAAAAATTAAACAAATATCTCTTTACCAATGTTTTATATGCAGTCTGAAGGAAACTTTTGTCTTGTTTCCTGAGGCCACAGGAGGGCGCAATGAGCAAAATAATGCAGCACATTAAATTGCCAACGCAAAGGAAATAACTGTCTATAAAAAGAAAAACGTGCATTACGTCTAAATTAACTCATATAAATCAAATATAATTTCGTAAATTGCATAAACAATTATGAACAACACAGCATCCTGTATTTATGTATTGCTTAATACAAAGAGCCGAATCGCCTATCGCAGATTGCCTTTAAAAACATTTGAGACGCAGTGAAAAGGAATAAACCTCCACAAATTCGTGACACGTTTTCTAAAAGTTTAAACTGTTTTAACTTTGCATGGCTTTCTATACATCTCTTGTGTGACACGAGTGCAGCAGTCATATTGGTCCGTCTAAAAAATGCGCTGAATATGCATTCTGTGTGAATGGCTTGGTTTCGGTTTTAACCTAATCAAGATCTTCTCGCGTTGAGCTTCTATATTTCTCTAATGTTTTGAATGAATAACGCAGTAACTGCGCGTCTCGTGGGCTAGACTAACAAAACATTAAAATGCAACAACGTCACTTACATCACCGCATCTCGCACTCCACTAATGACGCTCCCAGACGCACACCTAACATTTGATTGTACTATTTTTGCATTCAAATGCAAATGTTTATTTTAAATTCGACTAATATTCTTTTTTTTTTTTTTCACAATCTCCTCATCACAGGCAGGCACAGCACTCAATTCAGCATGTGTTCATGCTTGTGTGTGCGGTCTGCGTCACTCATAGCACGTGCCTATATTGTGCGCTATATTGAACATTTTTTCTATCGTTATCAAAGAGGGTGTACCGTCGCTAAATATCAATACCGTTTTATCGCCCAGGCCTAGCTCAGACATTTATTTATCTCATCTTCCATGCCAAACAAGATGATGTGGTATTTACCACACACATCCAGCAGCTGGCACACAAGCTAAAAGACCATTTCTTCTGCTCTTTTGTGCCAAGTTTGAACAGGAAGTCCCAACTGTCTCAGTACTTTGTAGATCAAAAGTTGGGTCTTTCTGTGATAAATACACTACCATTCAAAAATTTGGGGTAAGTAAGATATTTTAAGTCTTTGAAAGAAGCCTCTTCTGCTCAACAAGGCTGCATTTATTTGATCAAAAACACCATAAAAATAATATTGTGAAATATTAAATAAATGCTGAAAAAATATGCAGTAGCCATTACTCCAGTATTCAGTGTCTTATGATGCTTCATAAATCATTCTAAAATGCAAATTTTCACGCTAAAATATTTCTGATTATCAATGAGGAATACAGTTGCGCAGTGCTGCTTAACATGTTTTTGGAAACTGTTATACTTTTTGTTTAATAGACCGTTCAAAAGAACAGAACTGATTTTAAATAGTTTTTTCTGTATCAGTGTACTGTCATTTTGATAAATGTAATGCACCTCTGCTCAATAAAAGTATTAATTTATAATTAACTTAAAAAATCTTCCTGACTGCAAACATACAAATGGTAGTGTACGTAATAAATAAGTCAATTTAAACATGAAATTAAAAAAAAATAAAAATACTTACCCTATTCTGAAAAAAGGATGCATGAAAATGTGATGTTGTTGCTGATATTGATATTAAACTTATTTCTTCTGAACTTGGATTGTGTAAGTAAACTTTTTCCATTTTTGGCATTCCAACTGGCCTATGGATGGACAAAAGAATATTTAGCAACCAGGAAAAGGACAGAGTAGTGTGTGGACATCATGCTTTTGGAGTAGGACTACAAAAAAAGAAAAAAAAAAAAAAAAAAAAAACTTTTGAGCATGGAACGTCAGTGGATAATAAATGTTTGAGTCAGAGGCCACCTCTGCACGGGGAGTGAGCTAATATATCTAATGAGGCAGGAATGGGTGTTGGCCCTCAGCTTCTTTAAATGACACATACTAAAGTACACACAAGACCAAATAAGTGTAACACAACTACATTCAAGTGCACAAAAAATATTTAAACATTTCTGTAGAAATCCACCCAGCATTTCTTAGGATAGGTCATCTTATGGCAATATTGTAATCAGTGTACACTATTTTATATATAGCTCCAATACCAAAGTATTGAGGAGCTTACTGAAAGAAAAAAAAAAACATTCTTTATTCAGTTGAGGCATTTTGACAAATTGGTCATTCTTTAAAACTAGAAAAGTCACACTAAGCCAGCAGGAAAACTTTAGATTAACTGTTTTAGATTAAATTCACAGTTAAATAGTTTATATAAACAGTGATTGGTCATAAATATTCCTGCATTACGTAATAATTAGGGGAAAAATGTGCTTTAGATGTTTCAATATAATTTGAAAGTGTTGGACAGTGCGGTCACTGCTTTAAATGTCAAGTCAACTACCCAGTGATGGTGGTCTTACTGTTCATGAAAGTCCAGCATTGGAGGCTCAAAGTGTATGGGTCTGCTGTTCCCCCGCTGAGAGGACACACTGCAAGAGAAAGACGATACACTGTAAATGAGGGGGAGACAGTGAGAGACACCATTTCTTGGAAGCCAATGTGCTTTTTTTCTCTTCCCCCAAAAACACACCATATCATGGCCTGTTAAGGATCAGATGATGCTTCTCTATTTTACTTCAGGCAAACAGAAAGAAACACCCACACTTACACATACACAGTAACAAATAGGCTTTGTCTGGCATGGAAGCATCAGGTTTACACCAAACATTAAAAGTTCAGGTGAAACATCCTTCCACTGGGCAAGCCTTTGACTCAAAGAGTTGGATCAAACACCAAACCACATTCACACATATATTTTATGTTTGAAGTCTATAATATCACTCCCCCTCCCCATTGTACCATATTCTCCTCATATATTGGCAAGATTTTGCAGTTGGCAGACTAAATAATAAAATGAATCTATGATCAATTATATGGTCCCTCAGGTCAGATATCAGTGATTTTACGGTGTAACCAACTAATGTGGCCTAAGGTATTGTCATTGTTTCGAAAAGATAAGCATAAATTTGTCTTATAGGAAATATTTTTTAGCAAGTAGCTGCAAACTCACTTCAAAAATAGCTGAAGCACGAATTGTTGTTGATTGTTGTCAATTCAAAGATCATGGGAAAAAAATGACACGGGAAAGCTAAAATGACCCAACTCACTAAGAAGAAACTGCTTTGAAACACCTTTGAAATTAGGTCTTGGTTGTTTCTATGGGAGTATAATATATACAGTGGGGCAAAAAAGTATTTAGTCTGCCACCAATTGTGCAAGTTCTCCCACTTAAAAAGATGAGAGAGGCCTGTAATTTTCATCATAGGTATACCTCAACTATGAGAGACAAAATGAGGGGAAAAAATCCAGAAAATCACATTGTAGGATTTTTAAAGAATTAATTGGTAAATTCCTCGGTAAAATAAGTATTTGGTCACCTACAAACAAGCAAGATTTCTGGCTCTCACAGACCTGTAACTTCTTCTTTAAGAGGCTCCTCTGTCCTCCACTCGTTACCTGTATTAATGGCATCTGTTTGAACTCGTTGTCAGTATAAAAGACACCTGTCCACAACCTCAAACAGTCACACTCCAAACTCCACCATGGCCAAGACCAAAGAGCTGTCAAGGACACCAGAAACAAATTGTAGACCTGCACAGGCTGGGAAGACTGAATCTGCAATAGTAAGCAGCTTGGTGTGAAGAAATCAACTGTGGGAGGAATTTTTAGAAAATGGAAGACATACAAGACCACTGATAATCTCCCTCGATCTGGGGCTCCACGCAAGATTTCACCCCGTGGGGTCAAAATGATCACCAGAACTGTGAGCAAAAATCCCAGAACCCCACGGGGGGACCTAGTGAATGACCTGCAGAGAGCTGGGACCAAAGTAACAAAGGCTACCATCAGTAACACACTGCGCCGCCAGGGACTCAAATCCTGCAGTGCCAGACGTGTCCCCCTGCTTAAGCCAGTACATGTCCAGGCCCGTCTGAAGTTTGCTTGAGAGCATTTGGATGATCCAGAAGAGTATTGGGAGAATGTCATATGGTCAGATTAAACCAAAATATAACTTTTTGGTAAAAACTCAACTTGTATTGTTTGGAGGAGAAAGAATGCTGAGTTTCATCCAAAGAACACCATACCTACTGTAAAGCATGGGGGTGGGAACACCATGCTTTGGGGCTGTTTTTCTGCAAAGGGACTAGGACGACTGATCCGTGTAAACGAAAGAATGAATGGGGCTATGTTTCGTGAGATTTTGAGTGAAAACCTCCTTCATCAGCAAGGGCATTGAAGATGAAATGTGGCTGGGTCTTTCAGCATGACAATGATCCCAATCACACCGCCCGGGCAACGAAGGAGTGTTTTCGTAAGAAGCATTTCAAGGTCCTGTAGTGGCCTAGCCAGTCTCCCGATCTCAACCCCATAGAAAATCTTTGGAGGGAGTTGAAATCCGTGTTGCCCAGCGACAGCCCCAAACATTACTGCTCTAGAGGAGATCTGCATGGAGGAAGTGGCCAAAATACCAGCAACAGTGTGTGGAGACTTACAGAAAACGTTTGACCTCTGAAATTGCCAACAAAGGGTTTATAACAAAGTATTGAGATTAAATTTTTTTATTGACCAAATACTTATTTTCCACCATATTTTGCAAATAAATTCTTTAAAAATCCTACAGTGTGATTTTCTGGATTTTCTTTTCTCGTTTTGTCTCTCATGGTTGAGGTATACCTATGATGAAATTACAGGCCTCTCTCATCTTTTTTTAAGTGGGAGAACTTGCACAATTGGTGGCGGACTAAATACTTTTTTCCCCACTGTATGTAATGTATATATATATATAATAATATATATAATATATATAATATATATATATATATATTATTATAATTTTAGGGATGTTCATTTTAACCGTTAACAGACCGTTATACAATCAGTTAAATGGTTTAAAAAGTAATTTATTTATTTTTTTCAGTAATTTATCAAAATATTAAAAAAAAATTGTTGCATGGTTAAAATACGCTATGCGTATTAAAAAAAATAGTTTTTAGGGGGAAAAAAACAAGTCGCGTATAAGTCACATTTTATTATTTAATTCAGAAATAGGCCTAATGCCGACACGAAATGTTTACAAACATTATAATAAATACTGTAAACATAGCTAGGCTATTTTAGTTCCCCTCACTCCACAACAAATCTTTTCAATTAACAGTATTTAGAAAAGAACAGTAATTAAAAATATAAGACGCTATAGCAATATAAACGACAAGCCAAAAACGAATTCATTTCGGCTAAAACGAAACTGAAACCAACATTGTGTCTCTCATTCGACACAAAATCAAATGTTTCAGTATTCGCGATGTATTTGAATGGCAAAATATTATTTATTATGTACTTCACTAATTGCTTTCCCGATCCACGTAAAAAAACATCACAGCGGTACTGTGATAACACTTCTAACAGTGGAAGAAACTACTCCTTTTAGTCCTAAAGATAATCGTAATTGTAAAATGTTTGCCTTTATTTGTGTACATTAACAATAAAAACAAATCTTTGTGCTTTTGTAAAATAAGCCTAAAGAAAATAGGATGGCGCTTTCTGCCGTCTGTTTTCTTTCCGCGGCACAAAAATGAACTGAAACTCTGCATATAGGCTACTTGTTGCACAGTTTCTTTCATTTTCTTAATTTATTATTTAAGTATATTCAGTGCACAGGACAGGACATTAGCCGAGCGACAGAAAGATAGAGATTGCGGATAAAAAACAAAAAAGGAAAACGTCTACGGAACAAAACAAGGCTTAAGGCAAGAAGTAGGACCCATGTAAATATCAGATCAGCTTTCCAGTGCTGGAGAGAACTCCAGGAGCGGAAGGCCTGCGATCGGACGACGAGGTTGCTTTGTTTCTTCTCGATAGGTAAGTAACACCGTCTGCGCCGCAACAGCTAAAAGTCTGTCTAGTAACACTGGAACGCGTCAAAGCGACCGTTGAAAAATCATTTGAACTTCTGTCTCAATACATCATAAATAGAATGCAGCAGCAGCAGTTTTTTGTCGGGGATTCTTATAGTAATATAAACGAGCTCCCTAAAGTTTAGAGCATAAGCCGAGAGAGATTTTTATCCCTTAGAAAAATTTTATTATAATTGAATTTATTTGAAGAGCAAGTTGTGGCAGTAACACTGTTTAGTTTAAAAAAAAAAAAAAAAAAACAAAAAAAAAAAAAGGTTTTAGTTGCCCCCTGCTGTACCGAAACGTGATGTCAAAGCTGAGGTACGTACCAAACCATGATGTTTGTGTACCATTACACCCCTAATACACACATATGTATTTTACTGATCTGATGATGATTGTTATCACTATTATTAATTATTGATTAATATTATCATCAATAATAATAAACATTATTTAAAAAAATAACAATTACATTTAAAATAATTTAACACAACAACATTATAACAAATTACTGTTAAATATAATCATTATTTTTTATGTCTAGACTAGACAACAGACTCAACACTTTGAACTAGCCCTAATCTGCAAACTCTACAATAGAACTATTCATCACTCTCTCTACTGGCAAGTTACTACAATAACTAATATTTTTCATAGAGGGGTAACACATTCTAAAACAGTTTGACTCATATACAAGGCCCCAAACATCTGCGAATGAGGCAAAGCTTATGTTAAACTACTAAAATAAACTTACAATGGCTCTCAAACCCCGAGAGTGTCAGAGTGACAGACAAATTAGTCTTGCCACTTGACTAAAGACATTGTCACTCAGAAGCAAGGCTCACAGCATATTTGTGGATTAACAACAGAAAGTGGCGCGTCAGGTTGCACGGCAATGTGTTCAAGAGAAATAGAGTCTGTATCTTGTGAATCTCTCTACTGCAGCTTGCATAAGGATAACACAAACACTGTTATGAACTAATGTGGATAATTTTAAAGCCTGACTCAAACAGTGTCAGCATGACCTCTGGCTACACAGATTAGACAAGATGAACTAGAAAAAAAAGCTAAACAGTGAAATAACCACACCATCAGTAGATCAACATCAATTTGATATTTTAAGGAGACATAAAACATGTCTTACAATCTTTTGGTGGGGTGTGATCAGACATAGTTAATGCCTTGTGATCAAATATAAAGAAAAGTCTCAAGGCATTAAACTAGGCTTACTGGTCTGGTGGCACAAACCACAGAAAAAGCGCTGCAACAAAGTCCCTAACACAGCTAAAATAGTGTCAACCACTTCCCAACTGTGTGTGTCTGGTGGCATGCTTTAAAAAACCCCATGAAGATCTGCAATAAAGACAACACTATCAGTAGACAAAGTTCAATACTAGATCTGAAAACACAACAGAAAATCTGTCCATCCATCAGCAAAAGAGGAAACACTCCAAGTCTATTAGCACTAGATCACAAAGTTATTCATTCTTGTAATAAAAATATACCAAACGGCATTTGCTTTCTTCCTCATTTTCTCACTTGCGCTACACTTGGCCATGCACACTAAACTGTATGTGACATGCTGATGGTGTTGACTAAGGGTGTGTTCTCCTGCAACTGAGATGACAAGTCACAATGCAGACAATCGGCCAATGAAATCCAGCCACCGCAAGCATATACAGATAAGTAGGCTGGCCAATCCCTCAAGCTGGAAAGCTTTGATTGGTTGAGCAAATGAACAGGCCACCTAGTACACAAAAAGTTGATCTACTGGAATTAGTTCAAAACAAGTCTGAAATAACTTATAACTTATAAAAGGAAATGTGATCATCAAAATTCCTCTGGTCTTTTAAGAGAACAATATATTTTCTGACTCTGACTCATTGCTCTTTTATACCAGTTCTTCTGCTTACAAACTTAAAAGGACAGTGTTGTGTAATTTCATAAACTCACTATGAGAAGTGTTTACTGGGATGGAAGATATTTACCCAATTCACTTCTGATTTTACTTCCAAAGAGTAAAATCACTGCTGAAGTACTTAAAATGCCACAGCAAAGACACACCGTTCATTCATCCATTGATTAATTCATTCCCTTCACTCCGCTTTGCAACAATTTACTGAATGCCAATGACCACCAAGAGTATCTAAATCTGATTAAATCATTTGACATCCATAGGAAGTCCGATGAAATGACAGCTTGTGACGCTTGCATTTTTGGCTCATTTGTTTGTCCTTGAGCACAGGAACATATAGTTTAGTGGGAATATTTAGTTCACATGTCTCGTTAAGTACTGAACAAATGTTTCTTGGACAATCTAATATAAACTACATGCTGACTCTGGCCAAGCACGTCCAAAACGATGCATGCAGAAAATCTTTGGGTGTATGAAATTTAAAACCTTACCTTTTTTGACGATATGAGCTAAGATCAATATCAGACTCTGTCTGTAAAAAGAAAAGAAATTAAATTAGACTCTGAAAGTTATTAGTACTAACATGCAGGACATCTAAAGAAGAAAGAGCAAGTTATAATGACAGAAGGTCTAGGTCAAACACATTTTTGTGTGCATCAGACTCTCAAAAGACAACCTTAGAGACGTTCTCACTGAGGTTCACTTCTGTAGGGCTAAAATAAGAAGGAAACAACTGGATGGAGAGTACAGTCTAGTCTATTTATAAACCTTAACATTTCCACAATAGTCCAAACTCACATGTACACAAAACCACTAAGATCATAGTGTTCATAGTCCCATTCAAGGGACTATTACAGGTATGCTTTCAAAATAGCTCAGATATTTTATAACATTTGTGAATAGTTTATTGGACAATTAAAGGCATTTGAAAACATAATTTAGGCCGTCACACCTTTTTAAAGCCTAATTAACCAATGTACTGCAAAGAATGACACATACAGTACTAGAAAAAGAAAGAAGCCTTTACAAAGACTTAAAATATAATTAAAATATTAAATTGATAAAGCCTTTAAAGCTGTTGCAAACCTCTCATTAACTGAGTAAAAACTAAATTATAGACAACTGGAGTACCAAAAAAAGTGGTTCATTCAATTTATATAATTGTTTAAAGTGTTTCCTACAATTCTGTTCTTGCAGAAAGGGAAGAACAAACTTTTTATTTTCCAAAAATAAATTAATTACACTTATGTAAGTCTCATAACCCTTACCAATACAGAATGTGAGACAAGACAAAAAAAGCAATGATATCATGCAGATCAGAAAGTTACCCAGATGCAAATCAATAACTGCTCACACAGATTTTGCAAGATCATTTAAAAGCAGTTTTGAAAGACTGTCTCATAAGATCATCAGTTTGTTCATCAGATTGCATTAAATTACACCAGTTGCTTTGTGTATCCAGACAAAGATGATATACTGTTTTTCCCTCATCACACTCTACTTTTGCAAAATCATTATGAGTGTATGTACTGTATAACTTACAGAAAATTAAGGTAATTGATAGTAATTTTAATATTAAAATATGACTTTGAAAACTACTGATTTGATTCTTTTACTCTGTTTGCAACAGCTTCACAACACTTCACTGTGACAGACACAGTGTTACTAATTCTGTTGCTGCGCAAAGCTTCTCACGTTTAAGTGACTAACAACTTTCGTTTTCTTAATTGAACTCTTTTCTGTTGATTTGCCTCAATATCTTTCAAATAAGGGCGTCCATTATCATCCACTAATTGTGACAACCCTGATATTTTCGTCATTTACTGACAACAAGCTTTGCAAATATAAGTGCATGTAGTCACATTTCATCCAAAATGGTGTTTGAGGAATTTCCTATGGCCTTTATACTGCAATGCAAGCTTCATTCTATCAGCTATCAGACTCACAAAAACATACCTGGAAGAGGCCTCCTTCCCCAAAGTGTAGTACCTCCAGGATGTTGTCTGACTGTATGAAAGCTGTAGACAGACAGACAAAATTCCAATGAGGTTTGGATATCAGCAAACAATGCTATTGATGATTTGAGTACTCAGTGTCTGCAAGTGGCTCTCTGGGAGTGTATCAGATACTTCACTGTCTCATGCATTACTATGTAAGAGAAGCTATTGTTGCCACGGCTTCCCTGGAAACCGTTTTTGAGGCCAGGAAACAGCAAAAGAGCAAGCAAAACAGAAATGGAAATGTCAGAAATTGATGTGGTCAACATGAAGTTTGCCTCAATCTGATTTCTGATGTTTTTATGTTAGTAGCTTCATCACTTTATCAATGTAATATCAATATACTTCAAACAGGAAACGTTAGGTTACTTGTGTAACCCCGGATCTCTGAGAACAGAACGAGGTATCTCACTATGGGAACGCCCCCAGGCGTGATAGACTATGGAACCACCAATTACACCACGTCTGTCCGAAGGACGGACCAATCACCGCTCATGACAAGGAGCCCACCCCCTCCCTATATATACACACATCTGTGATCCCCGAAACGGCATTCTAAGCACACTCTTCCCCAGTGTTATGCGAGTGGGAAAGCTTGGGGAGATACCTTGCTCTGTTCTCAGAGAACCGGGGTTACGCAAGTAACCTAACGTTCTCTTTCAAACAATCGCTTGGTATCTCACTATGGCAATGATACAGCCAACTCCCGTAACGCATGCTTTCCGAAGCCGCCTAACAGACTCGAAAAGGAAGAAAGATAACTTTTCAATTCTCCAAAGAGCCAACTTTAAGAAACGCATGAGCCAATGAAGGCGCAGTGACATCAATATGGTAAAATCTGATAAATGTACAGTGGGTAAGGAAAGCATTCAGACCCCCTTACATTTTTCACTCTTTGTTATATTGCAGCCATTTGCTAAAATCATTTAAGTTCATTTTTTTCCCTCATTAATGTACACACAACACCCCATATAGACAGAAAAACACAGAATTCTTGACATTTTTGCAAATTTATTAAAAAAAAAACTGAATATCACTGGTCCGTAAGCTCATTCAGACCCTTTGCTCTATTTTATAAGCACCTTTTGATCTCAGACATCCATGAGTCTGTTTTGGGAAGATGCAACAAATTTTTTTCACACCTGGATTGGGATCCTCTTTCCATCCTCCGTTCAGATCCTCTCCAGTCTGTCAGTGGGATGGTAAACGTGGTTTACAGCCATTTTTTAGGTATCTCCAGAATTCTCAATTGGTTTAAGTCAGGCTCTGCTGGCAATTCAAGAACAATTCAAAGATTGTTGTGACCCCCTCCTTCTATTGAAGGTGTGCTTAGTGTCATTGTCTTGTTGGAAGGTAAACCTTCGCCCAGTCTGATGTCCTGAGCACTTTTTCGGGAGCAGGGTTTTCATCCGGATATCCCTGTCCTGGTCCGCAATTTCATCTTTCCCTCAGATTTGCACCACTCGCCGTCCCTGCAAGCTGAAAAACACCCCACAGCCTGATGCTGGCCCCACCATTCTTCACTGTTGGAACTGTATTGGTACAGGTTGATGAGCAGTGCGTGGTTTTCCCTCCACACTAGACCGCTTAGAATTAATGCCAAAAGTGCTAGTCTTTGTCTCGATCAACCAATAATCTTATTTCTCACCGCCTTGAGTCCTCAGGGTTGTTTTTTCAAACTCCTGCAGCTTTCATGTGCTTGCACTGAGGAGAGGCTTCCGTTTGGCCACTCTGCCATAAAGCCCCGACTTTTGGAGGGCTGCAGTGATGGTTGACTTTAACTTTCTCCCATCTCCCGACTGCATGTCTGGAGCTTAGCCACAGTGATCTTTGGGTTCTTCTGTACCTCTCTCACCAAGGCTCTTCTCCACCGATAGCTCAATTTGGCCGGACGGCCAGACTCTAGGAAGGGTTTTGGTCGTCCCAAACATCTTCCATTTAAAGATTATGGAGGCCACAGTGCTCTTAGGAACCTTAAGTGCAGCGAAATTTTTTTTGTAACCTTGGCCAGATCTGTTCCTTGGTCCACCCTTCTGTCTCTGAGCTCTTCAGGCAGTTCCTTTTACCTCATGATTCTCATTTTCTCTGACATGCACTGTGAGCTGTAATAGACAGGTGTCTTATATAGACAGGTGTGTGGCTTGCCTAATCAAGTCCAATCAGTATAATCAAACACAGCTAGACTCAAATGAAGGTGTAAAACCATCTCAAGGATGATCAGAAGAAAAGCACAGCACCTGAGTTAAATATATGAGTATCACATGGTCCTAAGTATTCAGACCATGTGATATTTCAGTTTTTCTTTAATAAATCTGCCAAAAATGTCAACAGTTCTGTGTTTTTCTGTCAATATGGGGTTTTGTGTGTACATTAATGAGGAAAAAAAGATAACTTAAATGATTTTAGCTAATGGCTGCAATATAAAAAAGAGTGAAAAATTTAAGGGGGTCTGAATACTTTCCGTACCCACTGTATGTGGGGAAGACCAACTAGCCGCCGCACAAATATCTCCCACTGTAATCCCCTTGAACAACGCCCATGAGATAGCAATACCTTGTGTAAAATGGGCCCTAAGGCCCTCTGGGGAATGAAGACCCATAGATGAATAGGCTATTTCAATCGACTTCACCATCCAGAGGGAGAGGCGCTGTGAGGAGATCGGCTTACCCTTACAATGAGTGGCCCATGAAACGAATAGCCGATCATCCTTTCTGAAGGATCATGTCTTGTTTACATAATAGCGTAACGCTCGTAGAGGACACAAAGTGTGCAATTTCCTATCCTCTGAATAAGAAAATGGAGGAGGGTAAAAAGCACGCAACTCCAAAGCAGAGCAGTTATAAGCTGAATCACTGACTTTGGTAACGAAAGTCGGGTTTGGCAGCAGCGTAACTTTGCTCTCATCCGGACTAAAATTTAGACATGCTTGATAAACCAACAAGGCATGTTACTCCCCCACTCGATTAGCTGAGGCTAAAGCAAGTAGTAAGACCGTTTTCAAAGATAGGAGCTTAATATGAACACTCTCCAGAGGTCCAAACGGGGCCCGAGTTAAAGCATTCAAGACCAAATACAAATGTCATGACGGGACCAGCCACTTCGACACTGGTCTCAAACGCCTCACTCCTTTCATAAAACGACATATAAGAGGGTGCCGACCCACTGAAACTCCTTCGAAACCTACATGGCAAGTGGAAATAGCAGCCAGGTAAACTTTAATAGTTGAGAACGCTCTCCCATTGTTCAGTAAGCTTAGCAAAAAGCAGAGAACATCACTCACCGCGCACTGAAAAGGAATAACTCCTTTACGCGTGCACCAGTCCTCAAAGACCCACCATTTCAGATCATACAGCGAGCGCATTGATGGAGCTCTTGTGCTGGATAAGATGGTATTTTGTATTTTATATTTAATCTGTATGTATCTGTATTTATGTTCTAATGTTAGTTATCTGTATGCACCAAGGGTCTGAGAGTAACGCAATTTCAATTTTCTGTATGTATGTGCTGTACATGTGGAAGAATTGACAATAAAGCAGACTTTAAAAATCTGGGGGGGCGGGCCACCTGCTCTGCGGTTTTGCGGTTCTGGACGCATTCAAAAATCTCCTGTTCTGTGTCGGAGGAACAGGCCGAGAGGGAACAGGAGGACAGGATGCTCTTTTATGTGGGAGACAGATGTCAAATGCCTCTCCTTCCTTCTTCTGGAGGTCGCACCTCTGTCTCATCGCCGCAACAGCCAGGCCGAACAGCCCGCTCTGGAAATCCAATTTCCCTCTGTCCCCAATGCTTGAGAGATTTAGCCACAACGACCTCTCTCCCGCAACGGCGAGAGCCATGGTACGGCCGCAGCTTTGCACCGCACCACGTGAGGTGCATAGATTGAGATCCGTTATGTTGCAGATCTCCTCCCAGACTGCTGGGTTCGGATTACCGGCGTCCAGCTGCGTATCCAGCTCCTCCAGTAATTCGGCTTGATAGGCCATCAACAATTAAGGGACATTTAGTGCCCTCACCGCTAGTGCCGAAGACTTGTAAATTTTCTGGTACACGGAAGTGGTGAAGAGTTAAATTTTCCCAGGAAGGAAGGGGCTGGCCGATGAGAGATTGTTCAGATGCAGGTGGTGAGCCACTAACTGCTCAACCGTGGGAGGGTTAGAGAACCCAAGCCCCTTCATCTTACTCATTTCGAGACACCCTAGACGGGCATGCAATGAGAAAAGGGTTTATCCCATGACCGCATCTTCTCTGCTATACACACCGGCACAGTGGGAAGCAGTTGTTTTGCTGGGGGAAGGCGGAAAGGCAGCCTTTTCCCATCATAGATATCACGTTTAACTCGCGTATCCCCGGGAGTTGCAGGCCAAGCAATGCCAAGCTTAGCTGCAGCGCGTTTACAGACTTCGCCTAGGTTGCAATCCACCACCATTGACGCCACATCGCCACTCTGCACGCTCACCGGCCTGGACGCTTGGGCTGCAGACAGGACAATACACATCGGATGCGAATCCCTACCCGAGATCGTGAATCCACATGCTGCCGGACATGAGCGAGAAGATGCATCCTTCCCTCTCTCTGCGGCGACCTTGGACACGACATGGTGAGTTAAATATCCCCTAAACTAAGCTTGTCTTAACGCATTAGCTAGGATAGGAAACACTGCTAATAACAGCAAAGCAAAGAAGCTCAGTAACGAGCAGAAAATCTGCAACAGATTTTCTCCTTGACTACACTGCGTTCGGCAATGTCAACCTTGACAGTACGTCTACGAACTGAAAGCAGCGCAGCCTAGGTGCTGAAAGTCTTCACTGGGAAGAGAACAAGAATGCCGTTTCAGGGATCACAGCTGTATAGGGAGGGGGTGGGCTCCTTGTCATGAGCTGTGATTGGTTCATCCTTTGAACAGACGTAGTCTATCATGGCTGGGGGCGTTCCCATAGTGAGATACCGAGCGATTGTTTGAAAGAGAACCACTGATGACAGTAAATGCACAAGTATGGGCACAGAAAAAAAAGATAAGCCTACCATAAAAGCGTGAAGGGGCATTCATACTGCCAGCTAATGAAATTTTTCTTGTGCTTATACTAAAACATCAGAAGCCCATTGAGTAGAAGCAGATTTTCTACAGATTAACAGATGGCTAATGGCAAGTCCTCCCAGAGCTCCTGTGTTCTCATATTCAGCTTCATGTCAGTCTACTCAAAGTGCTATTATTAGTCTGGAGTTCTGTAACTCTAGTGAAGTTTATAGTGATAGAGGCCGGTCATGCTCCCTCGCATACACTTTCATATGTACACAAAACACGCATCACTTTCCACACCACACCATGTTACATCATATAATTCACTTAGAGAAGTGTGGAGTTCATGTCATCAATAAACATTCATTAAATCTTGAGTTGAGTGTCAATTGGAACAATTCCCATCAATTTAGATTTTTGGAGTCCGTGAAAAAGATGGGGTGTTAAGACACCCGAGTCTACAGGAACTGCAGATTAACAGTAAATTATTTTTGTATGCTTTTGCACAGTTATGGTTACAAACTCTCTCTCTCTGCCTCCCTACACTTGAATTTTGAGCAGGATTCATTGGTCAAAAAAGAAAAAAGCATTAAAGTTACAGATCACAGTATTTTTCAAAATTTCTACAGAAATTGCAACAATATTGTTTTTAATATAATATATTTTTGCCTTATGCATTGAATAAACTTCTCTTATTTATGAATACTTCAATACTGGTATTGTATTGCTGTGCAGTTGTCAGTCAAATTTGTGGCAAGATACTGCAATGGCAAGGGTTGCATTACCAAACTGTCTATCTACAAACTATCTGCCAACATTGCATTAACAAACTATCTATGACTGACAAAGAAGCTTTACAGCATATGTGTGCTTGCATTCTCTTCATTTGCTTAGAAGCACTAACACAGTATCACTGTTCATAGAAGCGCTAAACTAATCATTCTGTGCATAGAAGCTGTAATATTACTTGTTGTGCATAAAACTTCTAACACATTAAGAATGGTCTTTTGCGATTGCAAATAAGATTTCATTTCAGGTGTAAGATACATTTTTATTATGGGCAAGCTTTATTCTTAACATTGCATAAAAAACTATCTCTGACTGAGAAAGAAGCTTTACAGCATATGTGTGCTTGCATTCTCTTCATTTGCTTACACAGCATTACTGTTCATAGAAGCGCTAAACTAATATATCTATCAAATAAATATCAGATTCAAAAAGGATTCCATAGTGTGTGAGTGATGCGTGCCAGAAAGAGTCTGGCACTTCTATGTTTAAAAGCATCTTTACACAGAGATATTTTTATTACAAATCCCTACACCTGAAGAGCTTGTTTAGTGGAATTCCATGGAATTCTATGCTTGGTCAAACACTTTAACAACACCACATCATCCAAAGGGATACCAAACAAATGTAGCAAATGCTTGTGTTCCTTTCAACAAAGGTGGCTTCTACACAGGCCTACTTTTTAAATGTCAAAAGACAATCATGGATGTTGTATTGCGAGGAATGTGTGTCAGAACCTTCATTGGCTTTGTAGAGAACCAGTGGGAGGGAGCCAGGTGCTGCTGAATGAGCAAAAACATCACGTTACTCCGGAAACTAACTCTTGCTCATGTACACAAACCTTTGATGGATTCCTTTAAGCCAAACACAGACTATCCATTGTCAACTGTAGTTGAGGCCATCGCATGAGACACTGACTGCAATACCACTCAATCACAGCAGCACTGGAAAGAAGCACTGGAAAGCGAGCAAATCAATCACAGAACCATTTGTATGTTTAAACGTTTCATGCTTAACTGAAGACCATAATGCTGAGTGAGATCTAGGCCTTGAAAAACTAGAACACTATGTGCTATTGCACAAATGAACAGAATTATGCAACAGCAATTGAGCATCTCTCGATCAAGCATCAACCATTTCCCTTGTCATCGCTCCGGCATCTGTTGAGCAGAGAGATCTCGGAAGAGAGAGAGATGTATTTTTTACATTTTGATTTTCAACGCGTGCTGACCTCTGGACATAAATTCTGCTACTATAACTGCTGTAACTGCAGAACCATATGTCACAATACTATATGAAGTCAACCAGAATATGAAAACGAGCAACTGTTGAGTAGCGAGACATTAAAATAATTAAAACTCATCTTACATAGTATGCTTTCCACCAAGTAATATGAACGTATTGGTTTTTAATTCATGTGAACAATACTCAATCTTTGGATTTACTTATTTATATATGTATTTTTGTCTATTAATTTTACTGTATATACATATGATCATGAGCATGCAGTGATGCCATTGCAAATAAAGTTTTTTTTTTTTTTAAAGAAACTGATATTTTTAGTCAGCAAATTAAATTGATCAAACTGGTGGAGAAAACTCTTCCACTTTCCACACACATACTAACAGCACAACCATTTCCAAATAATAATAAAGGTTTCTTGAGCACCAAATTAGCATATTATAATGATTTCTTAAGTAACACTAAAAACTAAAGTATTGGACTTTGAAAATTGTTTTGCCATTAGAGAAAAAAAATATTAAACTAAACTAGAAAACTGTTATTTTAAATTGTAATATGAATGCAATTTATTATTAATATTAATCAATCAATAGTGCCCCTAATCAAATCACTCATCAAACTATTTAACCAAACTCAATCAATTATTAATCAAACTCAAATCATCAATATTACACAATATTACTGTTGACCAAAATTTTGAACAGTAATGTAAATGGATAACAATATATAATCTTATACATTGGGATACAGGGAAAGTTTCAGACCCCCTTAAATTTTTCACTCTTTTATATTGCAGCCATTTGCTAAAAACATTTAAGTAAATTTTTTTTCCTCATAAATGTACACACATCACCCCATATTGAAAGAAAAACACAGAATTATTGACATTTTTTGCAGATTTATTAAAAAAGAAAAAACTGAAATATCACATGGTCCTAAGATTCAGATCCTTTGCTGTGGACACTCATATATTTAAATCAGTGCTGTCCATTTCTTACTGAAGCATCTGAGATGGTTCTACACCTTCATTTGAGTCAGCTGTGTTTGATTATACTGATTGGTCTTGATTAGGAAAGCCACACATCTGTTTATATAAGACCTTACAGCTCACAGTGTTTGTCAGAGCAAATGAGAATCATGAGGTATAAGGAACTGCCTGAAGAGCTCAGAGATAGAATTGTGGAAAGGCACAGATCTGGCCAAGGTTACAAAAAAAAAAAATTCTGCTGCACTTAAGGTCCATAAGAGCACAATGGCCTCCATAATCTTTAAATGGAAGACGTTTGGGATGACCGAAACCCTTCCTAGAGCTGGCCGTCTGGACAAACTGAGCTATCGGGGGAGAAGAGAATTTGTGAGAGAGGTAAAGAAGAACCCAAAAAAATCACTGTGGCTGAGCTCCAGAGATGAAGTCGGGAGATGGGAGAAAGTTGTAGAAAGTCAACCATCACGGCAGCCCTCCACCAGTCAGGGCTTTACGGAAGCCTCTCCTCAGTGCAAGACAAATGAAAGCCTGCATGGAGTTTGCTAAAAAAAACCACAAAATGGCTGAAGAGACAGCAAGATGGTGAGAAATAAGATCTACTAGGTCTGATTGCTGAGACCAAAGAATAAGAACTTTTTGGCCTTAATTCTAAGCGGTTATGTGTGGAGAAAACCAGGCACTGCTGTTCACCTGTCCAATACAGTCCCAACAGTTAATCATGGTGGTGGCAGCATCATGCTGTGTGGGTGTTTTTCAGCTGCAGGGACAGGTCGACTGGTTGCAATCGAGGGAAAGATTAATGCGGCCAAATACAGGGATATCCTGGACAAAAACCTTCCCCAGAGTGCTCAGGACCTCAGACTGGGCCGAAGGTGTACCTTCCAACAAGACAATGACCCTAAGCACACAGCTAAAATAACGAAGGAGTGGCATCACAACAACTCTGTGACTGTTCTTGAATGGACCAGCCAGAGCCCTGACTTAAACCCAAATTGAGCATCTCTGGAGAGACCTAAAAAAATGGCTGTCCACCAACGTTTACAATCCAAACTGACAGAACTGGAGAGGATCTGCAAAAAGGAATGGCAGAGGATCCCCAAATCCAGGTGTAAAAAAACTTGTTGCATCTTTCCCAAAAAAAAACTCATGGCTGTATTAGATCAAAAGGATGCTTCTACTAAATTCAGAGCAAAAGGGTCTTGAATAACTTAGTTGACCATGTGTTGGGAATTTTATTTTTAAGTTTCAGTTTTTCTTTTTTAATACATCTGCAAAAATGTAAACAATTCTGTTTTTTTCTGTCAATTATGGGGTGGGCTGTGCTACACTGTGTGTACATTAATGAGGAAAAAATTTAAGGGGGTCTGAATACTTTCCGAACCCACTGTATATATATATATATATATAATATTAGATATTATAACACTATATAATGTGGTCGATGATATTGGTTTTTTGGACAGCCGATGCAATATCTTAGAGGCAGGGGTGCCGATATAAAATAATATCATATATTCAAGACAATTGTATTTAATTAAATTATTTATTTATTTATTAATGTTTGCGACACTTGAAATAATTTGAAAATGAATTATATTAAAAATAAATGTGTAAAACAAACATACTTATACTTTAGAAGACAACTTCTTGATTCTATATTCTTGACAGTATTTCACAAATAAAGAAATATGATTAAAATCTATAAACAAAAGAAAGTAAAACAAATGAACCAAAAGGGCACTCGGTAAGTCTGGGAAGCTTGTGTGAATTGGATAATATTTTTTCAATCAAGCCACGGTAACACCATTTTACAGCAGCCACAACAGTAAAAATTACATGACTAATGCCCAGTGCAGCCAGAATGCATAATTCAGCATAGTTTGAAATCACGATTTTAAAGTTTGTTGATCGTGCGTCTCCAGTGAAGCTGAATTCTCCTCCTGTCCGGATTCAATTCGCACGGATCGACTGTCACGCAAAGCACACGCGATCAGGCAATATACAGATGCACACTTCACAAGATCTGGATTCGACTAAGTCTGCAAGGTTCGTGAAATGAAATGTTCATTAGTCATTCAAAGATTTTTTAAATGATATAAATGCGTATTTGCTAAATGCTGACGGCAAACGAGAAAGTATTACGTCTGCTTTTCTGTACTAAAATAAAGCAAACGTTATCATCCTTTTGTATACCTTTTCATTTCTTTGTTTAACAGTTCTATGATTATTAGACAGACTTCTATCTGTATTAGGTAGAACTGTTAAATGACAACAACAAACAAAGAAGAGGGAGAATGTGAGCACTGTGTGAAAATAAAAGTCCCGCCTCGATCGCATCGGCCAAACAGAAAAACTTATCAGCCTTGGCGATATATCGGTCGACCACTAAAAAGAGTATAAAAATATATATTTTAAGAATGTCATAATTATAAAACATATTAATACAGTATTTTTTTTTTTAAAACTTTAATTTTTATTATGCATTTTGGGTATTCATTGCTGTTGCAATCATAGCATCTTAATAACTTCCTAAACAAACATGCTTGTCATTGCAAATTTTCCAGTCAGCGTTTTATTGACACATGCCAAGTGGATTCTTGTCTCATTGGAAGGAGGAACCAAGGGGTTAAGAACATTCCTGCTTAAAAACAAGGGAAAAAAACACTCCATGTGCTCAGTGAGTCCCTCCAGTCAATAACTGGGTTGACACAGTAAATGAAATAGTGGTGCATTCATTTCCAGGCAAGAGTGAGAACACTTAACTCTCACGTGCTTCACAAAAAGCACTAACCCATCTGCTGAAGCCTCTGTGTGGTCTCTTTGTAGCTATTAGGTCCATTTAAAACTTCCAAAGAGAAAGAAGTGAGAAATAGGCTTATTACTCTGTCATCTGGCAAAGACCATCAATATTTCTCATTCACAAGAAATCACTGAACTTACAATTGCAAGATCTGAATAACTGACATTATAATATAAAAATAATGGATCTCATTCAACCCAAATTAAGCTTTAGATTTTTGATTTTAATAAACATCAGTTTCTGACAACCACCAACAAAAAAAAAAAAAAAAAAAACTCACTACGGTGCAAACACACATCTAAGACCTAAAATCACATTTGGATCAAGCAAAAGAGGCAAAGTAATCCAGGGATTACGGAGAAAAGAAACAAGTTGTCTCTGAAGGGCAAAGATCACACATCTTCAATGATCTACAGCTTTCAAGCATTTAGAGCATGTTGTGCTTTTGCTATCCCTAACTAATGAGACTACCTACATGACACAAGTAGTGATAAAGAGTCATTGGCCAAGATGATTAATTGTTGTCTCCTTGTTTTCCTCCCCATGTTACAAAATCTCCTGACAATCTTGTCAATGGATGATTCTTCCTTAAAAAACCAAAACACTATGCCAACTCTAGAACTGAGCAAAATTGGCTTAAATGTTTTTTCTAACTGATTTTATAAAGTTTCCCACTGTGCATAGTTGAGGAAAACCCTATTACAGGATCACAGCCCAAGAGAACAATTACAGTTGTAACAAAATGTGTAACAGTGTTTTGCATTAATTACATACTGTGAGTCAAAATGTTCTATAGACACTGACGTTGGTTACAGTAAAGCCCACATTGGTCGACTCGACCACTGATAAGTAAGGGAAATTTTTCCCAAAAATAAAAATTCTGTCATCATTTACTCAGCCTCATGTTGCCTCGTATAGCTTTTTTATGAAATTATTGTTTGATTGTTTTTTGTCCATACAATGGAATTTAATGGTCACCAAAACTGTTTGGTTACCAACATTATTCATAACATCTTCTTTTTTGTTCTACAGAAGAAAGACTTAAAGAGGTTTACACACACATGAGGGTGAGTAAATGATGACAGAATTTTTGGGTGAAGTAACCCTTTAATTGTCTGTTGACACTCAAGAGTCATTTCAATACACGTAATAAACTAGTTAAGAAACAGTCAAATAATAAACAAGGACTGGATTTACTATCTGCCCTGTCAAGGGGTTGATATTTGGATTGGGAGTGCACCGCAACCCTGACTATTTCACTTGCAAGTGTACCAAGTGTTCAGCACTTTGATAAGACTTTTTACAGTGTCATGTCTGAGGACCTCTAAATTTTATCCAATATGCTGAACCCCTCAAATGCAATCAGACAACTCAATTTCTATATAATACACTACTTAACAACAAATTACTCCCAGTGACCTACTGTATTTAACTGTGCTTGAGCAACAAGAAGAAATATAGTAAAAACTTGCATGAACTTGCAGTATGCGGTCACCACCTCCTCCCTCTCGGAGTTAGTTGACATGTCACTGACTGACTGGGCCTCAGGAACAAAACTCTCACATTAACACTATACTTTCAACCTTCCACTCGTTTACCCAGTTGACATTGCTTTAACATGACATTTTTGGCGTCTGAAACATTATGAACGTTATTTTTACTGGGCAAAACATGGTGTCAAACCCGCATTTATTAGCCAAAACATGAACTTGCCACCAATGGGGAGTGAACATAATCATTAAACGTTCTATTATAAAAGGTGAAAACCTATCTTGGATGGGTCAGAGTTTAGTAATTGTTCATTGTTTGGTTTTTGAGAGAGACAGTAACTTCAGCCAGGTTTAATGTGTTAGCTAATGTAATATGACTAAGCCTGTTAGCTTCGATACTCAAGCTAAACTAATGTCTCTGACTGAGCAATATTATCCAGCAGCTTTACGTCAAGAAAATAAAAACAGCATGAGCAGTCACATGTCATCTAACTTAACCTAGCCAGAACTGTGATTTCAATATTGTGTTTAAGGCTTGACTAAATATTGATTTTGTTCGCTGACGCGCCGAAGCTAACAGTTACTAGCTTGCAGTGAAGCCGCGGTATGCATACAAGCATACAGACTCACGAAACCCAGCTATAAACACACAACACGCTTCAGGAGGTTACCTTGTTTGTCCGCCTGTGCCACATGAATAAATGCAATAAATAAAAGGCGCAGAAATCCAACGCATTGTGATTTTGTTCGCGTTGGACGTGGGGAACTCTGTGTTGTGTCCTTGCTCGCCATCCTGCTGCTGCTGCTGTTTCTTCTTCTTCTTCTTCTAATAACGTTTTATGGCGGATGGCAAACCAACTTCTGGTGCATTTACCGCCACCAACTGGACTGGAGTGTGGAGCACTAATATGCAACTAATATAAACATATTTATATTTATCTATATTTTATATAAAAAAATAAAATACAAAAATAATAATAATAAAAAATAAAAAAAAAAAAAAAAAACTTTCCTAAATTCTCCGGAAAACTTTAAAAATCCTATTTCTTTAATGTATTTAACAATAGCACCATATAGTTTACCTTGTTCTGCATGCTCTTTCAAGAGATTTGACAAATTAAATGATTCAACACCTATGTTTCTTACTCCCTTAATGAGTTTTAACCTTTCTTTTTCGTATTTTTTACATTTTATTAAAACGTGCTCTATTGTTTCTGCCTGATTACAAAAAAATACATTGACCTGTTTCATGTTTTCCTATATTAAACAGAGAGTGATTTAATCTAGTATGCCCTATTCAAATGCGAAAAATAATTGTATCTTCTTTCCTATTCCTAAAAACACTTATTCCATTTCCTACTTGCTGCTGAATACTGTACATTTGTCTGCCCTTGCTATCACAGCTCCATACTTCTTGGCCTTTTTTGTTAATGAATTCTTTAATTTTCCCTTTAACCTAATTTTTGCTAAGAGTCACTTGAATATCTATTTCTGAGTATCTAAGAGCTTGCTTAGCAAGCTTATCAACCAATTCATTAGCCTCCACTCCCACATGAGCAGGAACCCACAAAAATGTTAAGCTTATATTACTTATTCTTAACAAACATGCAAGAATCTCAAAAATAATGTCTTGCCTTGATGTTTTTACTCCACTTGCAAGACTCAATACTGCTGCATAAGAGTCCGAACATATTACTACTAACCTTGGTTTCACATCCTCTACCCACTGGAGTGCTACCACCATGGCAATTAATTCTGCTGTATACACGGATACATGATCAGTTATTCTCTTCTTATACTAGTTTGAAACTGTGGAATAAATACTGCAGCAGCTGTTCTGCCAGAGATAGGGTCTTTAGAACCATCAGTATAAATATGCAACCACGATGGATAAGTCTGATCTAAATACTACTGTGCAATAATGTTCTTAGGGGTTTCATTCTCATTCTTAATTTTTATTTGTATTAGAAAATTGACTATTGGCATAGGAAAAACCATGGTGGTATACTGGATAATATCACAGTAGAGCTAACATCACAGTCTGCAATACCAAACAACTTGTGCTTCCCTTTTAGCAATCCATCCAAAGCTTTTAATATTTTTTAAAAGTATTCTTCAATCACACCCTTTACTGGATGACCCTCTTTATGTCCTTTTAGATTAACCCAATAATTCATTCTTAATCTATACCTACGAAGGAATAAAGGAGCTTCCCCAACTTCTACCTGCAGTGTTTGCTTGTTTTTAATGGGAGATGTTTTGACGCACCACAACCTCTTCTAAGAGCTTGATTCTGTATTTCAATCTTTTTGAGTGTGGTTTTAGATGCAAATCCGTAAATAATACTTCCATAATCTAAACTTGGTCTGATTAATGTACAATAAATTATTTTCAATGACAATCTACGAGCTCCCCATTCTACCCCAGATAGACATTGTAAGATATTTACTCCTGTTTTACATTTCTTAATCAGTTTTTTTAATGTGCATTGCAAATGTCAATCTAGATTCCATCTAAACACCGAGATATTTAACTACTGAGAATTGCTCCAGCTCCTGTTTGTACAACTTCAACTTAACCGTTGGAACATTTTTTCCCTTTTGTGAAACATATAACTTGAGTTTTAGCCACTGATAATCTGAAGCTCCAATTATTTGCCCATACCTCCACTTTATGTACTGCTTTTTGTAATCTTTGAGACACACATGTAATATTACGTCCTCTTTTCCATATTGCCCCGTCATCAGCAAATAATGTCCTTCCAATATCACCTTTAAAATTACTAGAAATATCATTAATCATAATATTAAAAATATTGGGCTGCATACACTTCCTTGATGAGTTCCATTGTCTATTGTGTATGTCTCAGAATACTCTACTCCTATCCTGTATTGTTCTTTCAAGAAGGAAATCCATAATCCAGTTATATAACTTTCCTCCAATAACATACATTTAAGTTTTATTAAAAGTCCCTCTTTCCAAAGCATATCTTAGGCTTTCTCGATATCAAATAAAACCCCTACCAATACTTCTTTATTTGTTTGAGCTTTCCTGATATCGGCTTCTAGACTTAAAACAGCATCCATTGTATTCCGACCAGCCCTAAATCCACTCTGATATGGCGATATAAGACCTTTTATTCCCAATATATAATTTAGTCTATGTATGATCATTTTTCCATCAGTTTACATAAATTAGAAGTTAATGCAACTGACCTATAATTAATTGGATTGGATTTGTCCTTTCCAGGTTTGCCTACTGGTACTATTATTCCATGTTTCCACGAAGAAGGAATCTTTCCTCCATTCCATACCTTGTTAAAAAGATTTAAAATTATTTTTAAGGATCTATCTGATAAATGTTGAATCATTACACAACATATATAATCTCTTCCAGGAGATGCATGTTTAACTCCACCTAGAGCCATCTTTAATTTATACATAGTAAATTCTGCATCTAAAGTGTCTCCAGAAGGACTTCTTTTCATCATCACATCTGGGTGCTGATTCTTGTTCTGGATTCTACACTTTTTAATATCCTCTGATACATTATCATCACTATGGACTTTAACAAATACTTTAGCCAGCATTTCAGCTTTTTCATTATCTGACACAGCTATTCTTCCTTCATCAGTTTTTAAAACTGGAAGAGCTTGATTTCTATAAATTCCTCCCATTTTCCTAATTGACCCCCATACTTCACTTATGTCAATATCTTCTCCTACTGAATTACACCAATATCTCCAGTACTTCTTTTTAGCTGCTCAGACTATTCTTCTTACTTCAGCTTGCGCTTTCTTATATTTAATAAAATCTTCAAATAAATTAATCTTTTTGATTTTTCTGAATGCTTTATTCCTATTATGTACCGCATTACTACATTGTTCTGTCCACCAAGGAATTTTCCTTTTTTTACATTGTCCCTTTTTTCCTATAATATTATTAGTTACATCATACAATAGTTTACATATTTTCCCATTACATTCATCTATGTCTTCCATCATATTTATTTCTACTGCTGTTAGTTCTACCTCACTTAAATATGTATATGCTTCCCAGTTTGCTTTATTAAATCTCCATCTTGGAGCTAAAATCACATTATGTTACATTACACTCATCCCTACCTTACATAAAATTATATGGTGATCACTACCCATATTATTATCTTCCCAAACATTCCATACACATTTACTTGCTATATCTTCAGAAACCAATGTTAAATCTATAGCTGACACAATACCACGTACCAAATCTATTCTTGTGTTTCTACCATCATTTAAACAAACTTTTTATAATAGACCATTATTGTCTATTATTTATTCTACAACATCCCCATTATGATCATCATTACTGCTTCCCCATAAAGTGCTATGTGCATTAAAATCTCCACACCAAATTATTTTATGATTTCCTAACCCAATAACCTTTTCTAAATCTTTAATCTACGACAAGGACAATTTATTATTCTGATATTTTTTTTCGCTGCATATACATCTATAACCACCACTTCATATTCTTCAATCTCATTAATGACTCTATATTCTAATTCATTTTTTATAAAAGTGGCCACCCCACATCCATTACCTGTCTTTCTATCTTTTCTTACAATATTATATACTTGCAGAACAAAATTTTATTTAGGTTTTAACCATGTTTCTTGTACACAAATATGTTGGGGGTTTCTATTTAAAAGGATCTCTAACTTTTAATCTGGTACCATTTGCTATAAGACTCTGCTATGTTTGTCTTTTTGCAGAATCGTGAAAAGCATTCTGATTATTATGTCCTTCCACATGTTGTTGAGTACTAGATTGTTAGTCGTTACGGTGTCATTTATTTTTTTTCCCACGTACACCTGTCATAAAGTATTTTCAGCTGCCCTTATTATGATTTTAATTCTCTCCGTTCTGCTTTCTGTTTGAGCAGAACAATTTACCACTTCAGCCATACATGAAACAAATTCCATTTTCCCGATCACCAAATTATCCTCTTGTGTCTTTCTCTGAGCCACAGTATTCCCAGTCCATTCTTGTATTTTTCTCTCTCGCTGTATCGGTTAGTTTTGTTTTGCTTTTTGGGCTGCTTCAGCATAAGTCAACCCCTCAGTTATTCTCACATTTTGAATTTTCACAGCATGTTTGTGAGCAATGCATCCCCCAAATCCAGCACTATGCTCACCTCCACAATTGCAGCATTTTGCCTTCGCTCCTTCGCCACATTTACCATATACATGATCACCCCCACATCTCGCACAACGTTGTCTTCCTCTACAAACTTCACTAACATGTCCATACTTCTGGCACTTGAAGCATCTAAGTGGAGGAGGTACGTATGGTCTTACTGGGTAACTTAGCCTATTTTTACCCTCTCTGGCATTCTTTCTTCATCAAACTGAAGCATAATCGATAGACTGTCCATCTTTTCTTTATTTCTCACATATTGAAGCCATTTTGCTCCAATTACCTTCCCCACTTCAATGCAACTTTTAATTTTATCAGCATGTACATTAGTAGGAATTCCAGTTATTACGCCTCTAACCCAAGGCTTCGTCTTCATCAATGTGCATGATACTGGGTATCCAAGCATCAAATTTATACTTAGTGCCTTTATTTTGTTGTTTTTCGTCCTTACACATGTTAATCAAGTTTCCATCTCTAA
This sequence comes from Sinocyclocheilus anophthalmus, assembly GCA_018155175.1. NCBI lineage: Eukaryota > Metazoa > Chordata > Actinopteri > Cypriniformes > Cyprinidae > Sinocyclocheilus > Sinocyclocheilus anophthalmus. The sequence continues at coordinate 56,244 of JADLZN010011439.1, forward strand.
GAGTCTTTGCACTATTTATTTCTCCTAATGATTTGTTCAGAGATTTGGTCAGTTTAATTGGGTTTGTCGTCATACCAGTTTCTGCAAATTTAATCATTACTTTGTATTCCTCTATATTTTTCCTACTCACATGATCCTCCTTTCCACTATCCGTAAATGATCCCTGACTATTGTTTTTCTTCCTTTTCCGATTGACTACTTTCCACCATTCACTACCTCCTGCACTCCCGCTACACGATTCGTCTTCCATTTCCTGATCACTACCAGAGCTACCGTCATTTCCTGCCATCAGTGCTCCAGTCACGTCAGGTGCCACCGCTTCCCCACTGCGACAGCGTGATCCCCGCGATTCTAGACGCTCTCGTGACCGAATGCGGCGCGTTTATTCCCTAATGTAGGCTACCGTTCACTTTAGACGAGAGCGGTTCAATGGGCGTCTACTTCCGGGTGTCACTCCTGCTGCTGTATCTCTGGCCGGCGCGCTAATATAAAACATGCGCTTCACGGGTCACTCACGAGAGGGACACCCAGCGGATGCGAGAGAAATACACTTCAGGGCACCCGCTGCAAGGAGCGCTAATAGAAAATTAACTTTGGACACAAAGACTCCTCAAAATGACATCAATCCAGTAAATAAGGACTTCTAAAAAGGCTTTAGTTTAACTGTAGATGTGTCATGACTGGACAGTGACCTGTGTTTGGGGTCCCGTTTCATGCGCGGATTTCTCATACATACGACTGAGTGACCAATAGGATAGCTACAACTTGGCGAAGATTCGATTTTTTATAGTTTCGCTACCTCTAGCACACTCAAATTACAGACATTGATGCACAAACGTGGATATGTTTTACATGTCTACATTATAAAGAATGAATAAACCAGTCTTATAAAACTCCTTGATTTCGCTTAAGCAAATTTAAATATAATATGCATGCACAATAAAACTATAGTAAAATTTATTTACATCACTCGACAAAAAGGTTTTTTTCACGTTTTAATAAAATGTAAATTAATAACAATCATAATAAGCATATTTCCAGTACGCACCTCGGATTGCCACAGTTAGTCAACTCAGCATCAGCAACTTCGGTAACCCGGCAAACTCGCCACGGCTAATTAGGTCTTGGTGGTCCTCGCGGTAATCATGGCAAAACTCGACACGTTTGGTTTGAACCGGCTCATTCGGTTTATTTGAGTGGACGTGCTACTTCGGCGGTGCGTGCTGAGTCATCAACCGGAACTAAAGTTCGTTGTGAACCCGGCCAACCGGGTATTCCTGAAAACCGGCTCAAAAGAACGATTCGTTCAAGAACCTAACATCACTAGTACACGGTAACAATGTGCATAAAGATTGATAAGCACCCTTTGTTCATTTATTGTTTGGACATTAGTCCTCATTAAGCCAGTTACACTAGTTCACATACACACGTTAAAGTCGGAAGATCGCTGTGAATGTTCAGGGGATACATGACTTGCTGTCTGTCTTGAAGTCTTGTGGTGTTCTACACTATGTAAATGATCCGCAACCGGGGGTTACACACTACATGAGCTGACAACAACTGTCACCCAACGAAATAGGCCTAGTGCTGCAAGCTGTTTGCGTGATGATCTGTTCTGAAAAATTTCGCTCCATTTCTTGTGTTCAAACTTTTCTTAAAGCCATGTGGCTGCTGCGTTCTGGATGTTTGCCATAATGAACACATCCTTCAGCGAAGCAAAAAGCTAAATAGGCAAGCAAAGAAGTACAGCTCCTAATGCAGGTGTGTGAGTTGTCGTCATCTATTTTGGAGTGATTGCAATGTATTCTAAATATAAACTTTGTGGACAGATCTTTCACTGGTTTACTATGCCCAGATGCGACGCTTTGAATTTGCGCGTACAATTTGCGTCAGGAGCTGAAAAGCAAAACAGCTACAAAAGTAAAAGCAAAAAAGTTTGTATTCAAAGTCAAAAAACAAACACACTTAAACATTTTTTAATGTAAAAAAAAGGAACTCAGATGTGCGTATCAAATTCTGCTGATGATTAGGGTAGACTAGGTACAGTTGGTACAGGGTCACATTTGAAACACCTTAAAGGAGTCATATGATGCTTTTTTAAAGATCATTATTTTGTGTATTTGGTGTAACAGAATATGTTGACATGCTTTAATGTTCAAAAAACACATTATTTTTCAACTACTGTACATTATTGTAGGTCCTATAAGCCCCGCCTCTCTCAAACGTTCGTTTTCTACAAAGTCCCTCCCTTGACAAGCGCATCTGCTCTGATGGCCAGCGGACCCATGCATGGTGATTGGCGAACCCGCAAGCTCGTCGGCAATGTACGCCCTACCATAATCGCGAGCTTCCTTTTCAAATTATGATTATCTGTGAAAGACAGAAGGGGACAGAGTCGAGCGGACAGACCACAGTGAGAAGCGTTGGTCTCTCTCTCTCGCTCTCTCTCTCACACGCACGCACGCACACACACACAATGTGCAAAACTTCGCATTTGAACAGTCAATAGCAACTTCCTAACACTAATACAAAAACAGTAGCGATTCAGAAGAGCCCCGAGTTGTCATGCAAAGTCAGTGAATTACCCTTCTCCTATGTGTTCACGAAAACGGTCGTCCATAAATGCATTAGTTTGGGGTAAGTGATATTAGATTCCTAAAGATCTACTTTCGGGAGGCCAAATCAAGTGCTTTTGCTTTCGCCTAGAACACACAGCGTCTCTCTGACATGCTGTTTCAACACTAACTGTGGTTACTGAAACACGCCTTCTTTCTTTGCGTGCACATTTGGGCGTTATGCTAATATTTCCACATAGGGACATAGATATGTGGGGGCGTGTTAGAACAAACCATTTTAGGTAGGCGTGGCTGACTCTTAACTTTTATACAGAATTTTCTTTGGTTTTGAGACTTTAGTTTTTGCAACTTCAGGGATCTTATCTATCCACAATCAGCTTTTAAAACTCCAAAGAGAAAGGAAAACTTGAAGCTGCTATAGACCCTTAACTTGTGGCGCAATCAAGTCGGAGCTGTGATATTGCTTGGCACATGATATTAGCGCCCTCTTCGATCGTGGAAATTGAAGTCCGTGGCGCTTTCTCAGTGCGCAGAAGCCGGCCGATTAAGTTCTTTTTTAGGTAAAGTTTCATCACCAAGTCTCTTCAATTGAATCGATCTATCATATATGACGTTAAATTATACATTTTCATAAACTTAATCTGGCTCTAAAAATGACATTATAGAATGAACCTTGTGTTTGATGTTGTGGAGATTAAAACTGTCTACTTCTTATTATACACATTTCTAAATGAAGGCAATAAGATATAGGGCATTGTTGAAAATGGCAGCGGAAGTTGATTTAAACCCTGTTAGGTGGTTAGATCTGCAGTTACCAGAGTTCATTTAGCCTAAGATATTTAATTAATGGTTTAGGCAGTATCCAGCACAGGAAAGGCTAGAGAGAACTGATAGGTTTTTTGACAAGGGGAGTCAGGAACTTGGGATCATGTCAACCAAGTGATACAAAAATCGCTTGTATTTGAGAGAGTCAGTGAAAATGAAAACTCTGTTATCTCCACTCCTATTAATGTGAAAATAGTAGCCTTTTTTTCCATGGAACAGAAAAGTAGAGAATACAAGGGAAGGTACTTGCTTGGACAGGCAGATACCAAGCAAAATATAACTGCATAGCCGTGTCTTGTTTCGTGAGGAAAGCAGCAGCTTATTTTTGGCTCACCCCATGAGGTAACTAGGTCAAGTTAACGGCATTCAATAGGAAAAGTTCAGGTTAAGCACAATGCTCAAATAAGCCAGCAAAGAAACACAGAGAAATTATGTGTTCTTTAAAGGCACAGTATGTAGAGTTTTTGGATTAAAATATCCAAAAACCACTAGAACAGTGTTATATATTTTTTTGACTTGTGTACGTACATTATCCCAATTTTTCCAAGAATGATTAAATCCAGAGAAATAAGCAACGCCTTGGTTTTGAATAAGCGACCTCCAGCAGTGAAAATTCTACATACTGTGCCTTTAAATGCATTGTTAAAAAACTTCTAGGTCAAATATGAAATGATTAAATCATAAAATGAAACAACTTCAATTATACTAGTGCAACTGCATTGTTAACTTATTTTTTATTGTTTCAGGTACGCAAACTGGCCTTTGAATTAGCCATTTTTATGGATTGTCTTTTCCAGCACAGTGGGCTACAAATGGCATGGCGAGTGAGAGCTGGTTCTCAAACTTCATGAGAAGGCACCAACACCTTTTAATAAGAAGGCCTCAGCCCACAAGTTTAAGCAGGGCCACCAGTTTTAATCCCACAATTGTGGCAACATTCTTTGATAAGCTGGCCACAGACTGGTTGAGGCATGGGTTCACAGCAAAAGACATCTGGAGCATGGACGAAACAGGCCTAACAACAGTCCAGAATCCTGGACGTGTTGTTGCAACTAAGGGAGAGAGAAGAGTTGGGAGTGTAACATCTGCAAAGAGGGGGGTCCTTGTTACCATGGCCTTGGCAGGAAATGCCCTGGGTAACAAAAGAAGTATCTCCCTCATTTCATCAGAGGTGGTTCAGAGGGCTCAATTGTAGTGGCTGGTTGCAAGAGCAGGACTTTGTTGTCTTCCTCCAGCATTTTGTTCAGTATACCAGGGCAACAGAAGACAACAAAGTCTTGCTCCTGTTGGACAACCACTCCTCTCATGTATCAATTGAAGCTGTCAAATTCTGTCGGGCGAATGGCGTGGTTCTATTGTCTTTTCCCCACACTGCACACACCAACTGTAGCCTCTGCATAGAACTGTTTATGGGCCACTAAAGAAAAACCTAAACAGTGAGATGGACAAGTGGCACCGGAGGCATCCTGGAACAACGATCACCATCTATGACCTGCCAGAGATGGTCAACAACATCTTGCTCCTGGCAGCGTCACCTCAGAATGTCAAGAAGGGATTTCACTGCATTGGGATCTGGCTGTACAACAAGGACATCTTCAGTGACTTCAACTTTCTCCCAGCATCAGTGACTGACAGACCCCCTACGGCTCCATCTCTCCCTGGGCTGTCCTCTGCTGCACCTCCATCTCTATGCTGGCCATCCACTGCTGCACTGTATTATGTCCCATCCCTGGATATTCCAATGCCAACAGTGACCCTTAACTCAGATGGTTTTAAAGAAGTTACCCTCACTTTATTTCCTCTATCCTTACAAGAGGTAGAAATCGCCAGTGAAGTAAGATAAATTAATTGATTTCACTTCTAGTAGTGTATGCCCATCAAATTTAGAAAATGAAATATTCATACGTGTTTGTGTTTGTTTCTGTTTTGATGTTCAGCAGGAGCATGTTCTAGAATTCTTGCCTGAAACTGTAAGTCCATACCCCAAAGCCGGTCCCCAAAAGGCCAGTGGCCAAAGGCAGAAGACAAGGGCCAGTGATATACTCACTGACACACCTGTAAAGAATGCCCTTGAAGAGAAAAAAAAAGTGTTCCCAAGTGGTCAAAAGGAAAATCATATTACAACAAAAAGAGGGTGGGAAAAAGCAAAAAAAAGAAATATACAGAGGATACTCAAAATATTGTCTGTGATGAATGGTTTTCAACATCCCAGCCAGGGGAACAATAGATCGCTTGCTCCATCTGTGGCATGTGGTCGCATGTAGGATGCACTGATGGAGGCCTAAACTACATTTGCCACAACTGTACACTCTTAAATATAAAGGTGCTTCACGATACCATAGAAGAACCTTTTTGTCTAAATGGTTCTATAAAGAACTTTTAACATCTGAAGAACCTTCCTGTTTCACAAATGGTTCTTTGTGGTGAAAGAAGGTTCTTCAGATTATAAAAAGATAAGCAAGAGATGGTTCTTTAAAGAACCTTTGACTGAATGGTTCTCTGTGGAACCAAAAAGGGTTCTTCTATGGCATCGCTTGAAGAACCTTTTGAAGCACCTTTATTTTTAAGTGACAGAGGTGACTCAGTAAGTGCGTACCCTAGGTGACTGAATGCCCTTTGTTTTGTTTTTATGATTTATTAGGCTATTGTTATTATGTTTTATTTATTATGTTTATTAGGTTTTTGTTTTCATTTGATCTGTTTTATTATTGCTGTTTGCAATTGTTCAATGTTTTTTACTGCTACTCAACTTTTCAACTGTTACTATAAAATGATGAACTGAAATTAAATATTGTATTGCTATTTGCCATTACTGTACAGTGTTTTACAAATGAACTACTTTTATCTAAACAAATAATCAAATCAAATACTGAATGGAAATAAAAACTGTTGAATTCTCATTTTTAAAGGTATTTTACATTTGCAATGACTTGGTTAGGCAGCTTTACAGCATTACGGATGGGTGTCTCAACTGTATCCCTCATGGGTACAGTTGGAACAAAAAAGCTTCTTGTGTTTATGAGCAATGTGCACTTATGGGGGGGGGGGGGGGGTGACCTACGTATGGATGTTTAAAATATAATATTTTAGTAGACAAGTAAAGAAATGTCCTATGGAAAAATCACTCTTTTCAGTCACTAGTGCAGGGGTGGCGACCGTCAGTCTGGAGAGCCGCAACTCTGCAGCGTTTGCCAACCCTAATCAAACACCACCTGAACAAGCTAATCAAGGTTTCCTGAGGTTACGAGAAAAGATACAGGCAGGGGAGTTTTAATTTAGGGTGGAGCTGAACTCTGCAGGGCGTGCGCCTCCAGTGACCGGATGTTCGCCCCCCCTGCCTAGTGTAAAACGCCAAGCCAAAGAGGGGAGCCCTGACCGTGCTCCACTCCCTCTGATTTCACTTCCTGTTTGACTCTCATATAAGCTGAGACCAGTCCATGTGCTGATTGTGAAGTATTGCCAGTTTATCTGCCTTACCAAGTGTTATTCTTCCTCTGTTCCTGATTGTTTTCCTGTGTATGATTCTGCCTGAATTATTGACTCACGGTATTTGTACTCTGCCCCTTTTGTTCTGATGCCTGATAGGACTGATGTTTGTGTTTGGACTCATTGCCTGCCTCTCCACTATTGACTCTGCTTCTGCCCTTGTGTACGACGAATGATCTGCTTGCTTCTCTGACTTTGACCCTCTGCCTGATTATCGACATCTGTTTAAAGCCTTGACCTTTAATAAACTTCCGCTCATGGATTCTAACCAAACTCCAGCGTCTCTGTTACAGAATACTTCGCCTCCTATGAATCCAGCGGAAGTGTCGAATCTGCAAGCAGCATTCTCATACCAAGCTGAAATGCTCCAGAAATATCAAGAACAACTCACCAAGCTGCAGACCGTCAACGAACACCTGACACACTACATTCGATCTCTCCCTCCACCCACTCCTAAGACCGTAAGTCTCGCTCTTCCTGACAAATTTGACGGTACCGCTGAGCAATGCAAGGGCTTCATTCGCCAAGTACAAGTTTATCTGGATCATCAAGGAGAGAGATTCGAATCATAGGGCAAAAAGTGTGCTTTCATCGTGACACTGTTGACGGGCAGCGCTATCGACTGGGCAGCACCCATTTGGGACTCGGATTCACGCCTGAGGAATTCAGTGACGTACTTCATTCAACAACTCCGTGAAGTGTTTAAATATCCGCATGGCGGAAAGGACGTTTCGACACAGCTCATCAATCTGACACAAGGTAATCGTTCCGCTGCTGAGTTTGCCATTGAATTCAGAACGCTCGCTGCCCAGAGTGGATGGAATGATGTCGCTTTAAAAGCTATGTTTCACAAAAGTCTCAACGGCGATCTTCAGGCAGAACTTGCATGCAAGGGTGAGGAGTCCTCCTTCTCCGATTTTGTCACACTCGCCATCAGGATTGATAACCTCATGAGACAAGCTCCTAAAAGAAGAAGTGGAAAAGATGGGCGAACCAACGATCTCACACCCAACCCTATGGAAATGTCTTCCCCTGAGGAACCCATGCAAATAAACGCGTCCCGACTATCTGAGAGTGAAAGAGAACAGAGACTACATCAACGACTGTTTTTACTGCGGTGAATCAGGCCACCGCAGTTTAGGATTCCCCCACAAGCTTCAAAAGAATCCCTGGGTAAATATTGAACATTTTGCCCTTTTAAGCAGCAATTCATTCACGCTCCCTGTTGTCTTAAGAACTGATACTCTCTCTCTTGACCTCACAGTGATGATTGACGCCGGAGCCGCCCTGAATCTCATCCACCAGGACATCGTAACTAAATATCAAATCCCTACACAAATGTGCACCCCACCTATCCAAGTCAAGGCAATCGATGGTGAATTGATTGGAAGAGGCATCACTCACCAGACCAAAACACTCACCCTCCAAGTTGAAACCCTTCATAAGGAATCCATCGCCTCTTACATCATCGACTCGCCCAAACACAAACTTGTTTTAGGATATCCATGGCTCTCTACTCACGACCCCGAACTCTCATGGCATCAAGGTGAATTGACACGCTGGTCATCTTTCTGTATGAGTCACTGTATCACTGCAACACCCCAATCATGTCTCGCAACCAGTGTGGAAAGCCCTGAGACACACAAGAAAGTTAATATTCCCCATTGTCATCGAGATCTCTCTGATGTATTCAGCAAGGTAAAAGCCACACAACTTCCTCCACATAGACCTGGGGACTGTGCCATCGATCTCCTGCCTAACACACAACCCCCAAGAGTAAAATATATACACTTTCCAGAAACGAAAGTCAAGCCATGGAAGAGTATGTGGATGAAGCCTTGAAATCTGGTTTTATGCGACCATCAACCTCCCCAGCAGCTGCAGGATTCTTCGTGGAGAAGAAAGATGGTGGACTAAGACTGTGTATTGATTATAGAGGACTGAATAATATTACTGTTAAGTTTAGCTATCCCCTTCCTTTAGTGCCATCAGCACTAGAACAACTCCGAGAAGCTAAAATCTACACCAAGCTCGATCTTCAAAGTGCATATAATCTCATCAGAATCCAAGAAGGGGATGAATGGAAAACAGCTTTTCTCACCACTAGGGGGCACTATGAATATCAGGTAATTGTATGGGCTGGCCAACTCTCCCGCTGTATTCCAATCTTTCATAAATGAAATCTTCAAGGACCTCCTGAATAAATTTGTGGTTGCATACATCGACGATATCCTTGTATTTTCCAAGACAGAACACGAGCACATTTTCCATGTCAGAACAGTCCTTTCTCGGCTCTTAGAGAATGAATTATATGTCAAGGCAGAAAAGTGAGTTCCATGTTAATCAAACTTCATTCCTGGGTTACCACATCAGCTCACAGGGCATCAAGATGAATGACCTCAAAGTTCAGGCAGTCACTGAATGGCCACAACCTAAAACCGTCAAGGATCTGCAGAGATTTCTAAGCTTTGCCAATTTCTACAGGAGGTTTATCCAAAATTATACTATGGTTGCCTCTCCTCTCACCTCACCGTCAAAACTGGTTTGGACTTCGGAAGCTAACAACACTTTCAACGCATTGAAGGAACGATTCACAACAGCCCCTATCCTAAAACATCCTGATCCGAACGAACCATTCATACTAGAGGTGGATGCCTCAGACTGTGGCATAGGTGCTATACTCTCTCAGAGACAAGGACAACCAAGCAAATTGTATCCATGTGCTTTCTTCTCTAGAAAACTAACCTCCACTGAGCGCAAATAATGATGTTGGAAATAAGGAACTACTCCCCATGAAAGCAGCGATCGAAGAATGGCATCACTGGCTTGAGGGAGCTCTTCATCCCTTCCAAGTGATTACAGACCATAAGAATCTTGAATATATAAAGAGTGCCAAGCGTCTTAACCCCCGGCAAGCCCGTTGGGCATTATTCTTCACACGCTTCAACTTTACTGTAACTTATCGGCCTGGCAGCAAGAATGGAAAAGCAGACGCTCTTTCCCGACAATATGACCTCTCCACAGAGCATCACATCACCGGTCCCATTCTACCCAGCTCGATCATCCTAGCCCCAGTCTTCTGGGATATCATGGAAGAACTAAGAGAAGCACAACAACAAGACCCCTCACCCACAAACACACCCCCAGGAAAGCATTATGTACCTCAAGCTTTAAGACTTCGAATCATGCAATGGGTTCACACTTCTCTCTGCTCCGGTCATCCTGGTATCTCTCGAACTCTCCAACTAGTACAGAACACTTTCTGGTGGAGTAACATGGCACGAGACATAACCAACTATGTCAAGTCCTGTCAGATCTGTGCTCAGTCAAAAACCCCAAAGGAATTACCTTCAGGTCTACTCAAGCCATTACCGATTCCTCAACGACCATGGTATCATCTGTCTATCGACTTCATCACTGACCTCCCACCATCCAATCATAACACCACTATACTGGTTACCATTGACCGTTTCTCGAAGTCCTGCCGTCTCATTCCACTACCCACTGCCATGGAAACCGCTCAAACCCTCTTCCAACACATATTTAGGATATATGGACTACCAGAGGACATAGTCAGTGACCGAGGTACCCAATTCACGTTTCCGGTCTGGAGGGCATTCTGCAATCAGTTGGATCCGTGAACAGCACCGATGGTTTGAGTTCTTGCCACACCTAGTTTTGGTGTGGTAACGAAAAGGCAAAAAGTGTACCAGCTGTACCCGGTCTACCCATTACTGCTCTAACATAACACTGCATTTGCATTTTAATGAAACAAGTTTAATTAAAATTAACTTCTTTTCAGCTCAGTAGTGATTGTCTCTTTCACTTCCACTTGATTTGTGTATAGTGCATATTTAAGGTAACAATGCAATACATAATATCATATTATTAATATTAATAATATGACAATATCTGTAGTCAATATTGATTAAATGGGAGGGTGAAAAAATTATAAAAGCACTTGGGCTATGTTTATTCACTGAAGTGGTATTCAGGAACTATGAATAAATCACTGAACAAATTACTGCAGCAAAATAATATCACAGCTATAATAACATTCTCAACAAACAAAAAAGAGACTACCTCTTTGATTAATATGTAGGCTATATACTGTAGTACCCGCCAAAAGTTTGGACCAATAACTGCTTTTAATGTTTTTGAAAGAAGTATTCTATGCTTATCAAGCCTGCATTTATTTGATCAAAAATACAGAACAAATTTAATATTCACAGGATGTTAAATTGATAAAAAGTGACGAGGACTTATATTGTTTAAAGGTTTGAGTTTGAACATTTTTTAAAACACCTGTTTCATAATCAAAAGAATCCATCCTGCAAAAGGATCACAGGTTATAAAGTAAACATTAAGCAGCAAACTGTTCTAACATTGCTAAAATCCGCAGCTAAGCACGGATTGTGTTTTTTTTTTTTAAAACACACATCTGAACCTCGAGAACATTATCAAATAAGTAAACATGCAGCTCTGACCCTTAAAGATATTTCCACTTTTTGAAAACCATTTTGTTTTTGTAATGGACTTTAGTACACAAAATAGATCTATTTAGCTAAATCTATTTGATCTAATGATCACCACAGGGGGGGGGGTTTCATGAAGAGCACTACTTCAATATAGTTACATAGATGCTATCTATTATCTCTACGATACATAGTATAGATAAGTAACTAACTTATAGTTACTTGTTACTAGCATGGCCATATACTCAGCATTTCCAGATCATCATGAAAATAAGGCCCCAGGAACTACAACACTGCAAACCTAAGCATACACAAACAGGGCCACCTATTCAGCTTCTTTCAAAAACATAATTCAATTCAAGCATGAATTCCTTGGTGTTGTAATAAACTGACTTGAAATATCAATTACCCACTCTTTAAAAAATAATTTGTTATATTGATGTCTTAGTTTTAAGGACGAAAACGGCCAAGTACTTTGCTCCTTTTTTTTGTTATTTTGGACTTGTGAAACAAGTTGTAATTGGCCGACTACTGGGCGCATATTTTTGCCTGGTGAAATCTGGACACTTGAAAATGTGTAGTAATTGATTTATTCAGATATTTTGTCTTCTTACAGTCAATTATGTTCCTGTCTACACAATGAAATGTTCTAATCTGGTGACCACTCTATTTATGTATGTGAAGGTGGTTTTTTTATAGCACCTCTCCTTAAAGACTGTGGGACTTCATTCAGAGATCTGCCTTTGTGTGTTTGTTTTGATTATGAGTTATCACGTAATTAAACATAAATACTGTTACATTGATCATTCGCAGGGAGTTATTTGTAAAAAGTTTAACATGTACCGGTAGCATGGAGCAATGCAGGTCATGATAAGACCATGAGGTATGTTGCGAATCATCTCATGAGGAAATATTAATAATTAATAATAACTAGTTATAATTAATTATAAACATTTAGATCCGCTGTAGACATTTACTTGACCTCTCAGGGTCAACTATCTATCAATTCTAAGAACGTTAATTTCCTGATTAAAGGAAATAACTTTCTTACTGTACAACTCTACACAAACCCTGTAGCATAAATCTGCATGATTAGTGACTCCAGTTATGAGCAAACAATGAACACAGTGTGATACAGTAAGCTTTATTAACTACAGAAACACTTAAAAATAGTTGCCAAAAATACAACATAAACAACCACACACACGCTACAGTTGGTATAGGAAAGGGTTAAAGCTTAACTCAGTAAAAAGGAGAGAAAATAAGAATATGAAGTTACGGAACCATTTGCATATTCAGCAGATCAACACCTGAGGGAAACGTCAGATTCTTAATTCAAACACACCTTTGTAAAAAGGTGCAAATGATACCTAATGTATCAATTACTAAGACTAAGTTTGATACTTTTTTTGGGCAAAACGGCTTTGGATGCAGTCCAAAGGGTCAGTTGATCTTTGCTGAAATTAGTTGATGAAAAGAAACAGTTTGAGTCAGAGAATCTTGGTGAATGGAAAGTCAAGGCCAAAAGCCTGGCACGAACTTAGGGTGTCCCGTTTGCTCACTTCTGCATCTTCTCAGAATTCAACCAAACCACCGACTAGGGGCGGGTCACTGATGTGAGGCCTTTAAGGTCTGAGAAGATTCACGCTTCTCAAGATGGGCATTGTCCAATGAGAAAGGCCGGAATCCAAAGTGGGCGTTTGAGATACTGGGGAGTTTTTATGACTCTTTGTTAGAGGGCATGGAATTTGCAATGTCCTCTCTGAACTTGAATCGAAATTACTAAAGATTCTCAGAACATTAATATATTGCCTATGTACAACATATAATATACACCGCGCTTTTAGATCATCAGAAGGGAATTAATAGATACTAAACAGGGTAGGATTACTATAGGCCAAGATGACAGGACGAGTGGTTCCATTCATAAGCCTGATTTAAAAACATTATAAAATATCAAAGACAAAAAGACACAATGCTCTGAAGGATATGTGTGTGCATTCACAGAAAGGTTTTTTATGAATTAATTTAGAGGAAGAGTCCATTTCTAAGTGGCATTGTGTCTCTCCCTATGGTAAAAAGGTAGTGATTTTCTCTACTTGCGCCTTTCCTGTGGTCAATAAACCCAGTGATATCAGCGTTGTTTGCCATGGAACCAGAGGCCTGTTCTTCCCTCCTGAGGTGTTACGCATTTCGGAGGAAGGGTCCATAGGTCCTCATATGGCTTGTTAACTGAGGGGTGTTACAGAGTATTTGTTAAATATAGCTAACAAAATATATATTGTGTGTTTGATTGGTCCAGACGCTACAGGTACATGAAGTGTAATTCTGTGAGTGTTTGTGTAAATCAGAAATATGATTGTTAAATCTGTTCATAGATCTACAACATTCAGTTCTATACTCAAGTCAACAGTTAAACTTCATTGGACCTCTGGATCAAAGACACGCAAAAACTAAAATTTCTTTGCGGACAAGAAGAATTCTTTTGAGCTCATGCAAGTGATGCAAATGAACACCTCCCTAAACTATTTCCTTAAACTATTCATTAAAACTGATTCACCTTGTGAGTTTCTGTACATGTATAAGGTCTTTTTTTTGTTTATTTTATGCATGTATGTATGTAAAGATAGAATAATAAACAGATAATGGAACTGTAAATAACAACAGCTCCCAAAAACCAGGAATGGAGAAAAAAAGGTGAGTTTTTAGCTGAGAACTGCCACCATGAGATTTGAATCTGGGGAATGAAAGCAGCTTGGAAAACATGACTAATGCTAACCACAGACTTTATTTTACTCATGAATCAAAAACGCTGTTCAAATCCATTTTAAATTTCAGAATGTGGAAATTAGTAACTTTGTGTTTATTTTTTTCTTCAAAATTATATGAATCATTGTCTGGGGTAAAAATATACAAAATGGCATGATGAATGGGAGAGGTTGTAAGAATTTTAACAATGAAGGAATATTCATTTTTTAATGTTTATAATCGTGTTTTATCTACTAACACTTGCTGTTTATAAATACTGGTTAAAAACATTTGCTCTTCCTAATATTTAGTAGAAATATAATTATTGAAAGTAAATATGAAGTATATGTATGAAAGCAAAGTTGTTTGTTTTTATATTTTGATTTATTTTGAATACAGAATGTTTAAATTCCAAGGATCTTAGATTATATAAACAAGTGAAAAATAAACAAATAAAGAAATAAAGCAAAATAGTAATGTGCTGATAATTCAGGTACATTCCACTGTAACTCTGCGGCGAACATAATTAATAGTACTATACTGTAATTTTGTAATAACTATAATTTTGGTTTGTTTTTTACTTTACGTGAGTACTATTGAAACAGAATAATTGTACAAGGCAAACATTTTACTCCATACAGTTTCATTTAGATTTTCAAAGTCCAAAATACTTTTTTCATCATATCGTCATATTTTTTTCATCATCATAACTTCAATCTTTTCTCTTTTGTCAACTTAACTGAGCTGATCAAATTATGTTTCAGGCTGAATTTTTATAGCCAATGACATCAGTTTCAGTTTAAACTGTATTGGAACACAATTATGGTCAGTCTTCATCCTTCTGAAGAGACCTTGCATTAGTCACTACAACTTTTTAATTAGTTCTTTGCTGAAGTGCGGACACACCTCACTCACCGGATGCCATGCACGTGCTAAAGCAGTTGGACATAGTGGTGTATTAGAGGTAAAATATTATATAAATACTGTTCGGTTTCTCGCACAAACCAATCGTTTTGTGTCTTAAGACATTAATGTGTCGTCACGAGCCGCAGGGGTTAATTTGGATTTGTCTGTGCATTTTTTTTACTCTCATAGATTTTGTTACCATTGCCATACATTATACGACTGATAGACTGCAACGGCTGGACTTAAAAATCTCCTTTTGTGTTCTCCTGAGAACACAAAGTCCCCTAATCTTGATGCCCTGGGGGTAAGCAGATAAACATCAAATTTTGCAGTTTGGGTGACTACTCCGTTGGCCGCCAGTTCAAACAAACAATTCTGAAAACAAAAGAACAAATTACAAAGGCAAATGCAAGTCTAAAAAACAAAATAAAAATTCAGAAAACACAACAACAATTCAGAAAACACTATAACAAGTCGGAAAACACAATGACAAATTCGAAAACAAAAAAACAAGTCGGAAAACACAACGACAAATCAGACAAACAAATTAACAAGTCAGAAAACACAACGACAATTCGACAATCCGGAAAAGGTAGGTATAGTTTGAGACAGCGTCATTGGTTTGGGATTACTCACAGCTGACTGGACTAGACATCTGTCAATCAACGTATACAGTAAGAACCAGCCGAAGAACAGCAGAGTGTTGGTAGAAAGTTCGGAGATGGTATTAAGTAGCTCAGTTTAAATGTATTGTAAGAATTGCCCTTACTATTGAATAAAAAATACAGAGTGTATATTTACATTTACTTAAAAGTGGCTGTAAATCATCAGCTCCAGTGGCACAGATGGATAAATGCGTGTTGTTGGCTTTTTGACGCGATCGACCCGGGTTTTCGATCCTCCTTTTTCCAGCTTTTTTTCCCTCCCTTTTCAATCTCTATATTAGCGATAGATGCTATTTATACTAAGTGAAAATAGCATATTTTCTTAGACAGATGCTATTTACACTAAGTGCAAATACACATTTACACTATGTGAAAATATCAGGATTTCTACTATCAAGTTGTTACTTGTTGCAAATAGTGGCAATTATCTGCACTTTAGTATTTTAGTACATTATAAAACAGTATGCAATAGTAACGTATTGTGTAAATTATAATTTTAATTTTAATTATTAAATGTATGCCACCTTATTGGTACAATAAAGCCTTCCCTACACCTACCCTAACCCTACCCGATAGTTTATTTTCAACTTTTTGATTATTTCCTTAATTTTTATTTGAAAATAAATGCCTTTACGATGTGATACGAGATTTGAAAAGGGAGAAAAAAAGTTCGGCAAAAGTCGCAAATGCGCCCCGCGTCGATCGGTGGCGTTAAAAAGCCAAGGGCAAGTGCTTATCCATCTGCGCCACTGGAGCTGGTGTTTCACAGCCACTTTTTACTAAATGTAAAAATACACCCCGTATTTTTTATTCCATAGTAAGGTCAATTCATACAATACATTTAAACTGAGCTACTTTAATACCATCTCCGAACTTTCTACCACGACTCTGCTGTTCTTCGGCTGGTTCTTCCCTGTATACGTTGATTGACAGATGTCTCGTCCAGTCAGCGGTGAACCAATGGTGCTGTCTCAAACTATACCTACCTTTTCCGGTTTGTCTGATTTGTGTTTTCTGACTTGTTATTTTGTTTCGAATTTGTCATTGTGTTTTCTGACTTGTATAATGGTTTCTGAATTGTTGTTGTGTTTCTGAATTGTTATTTGTTTTTTAGACTTGCATTTGCGTTTGTAATTTGTTCTTTTGTTTCAGAATTGTGATTTTTTTTTTCTGCACTTCTCGGTCACCGTAATTATCCCTTTAAGCCTGTATAGAAATTTCAGCAATTCTGCATTGTTTCATTTTTTTCCTCCATGCCGACTGGTGGCGCTGCTAAAAGCACCTCAACCACAAGCCAACATAATCCCCCAAGACAAAGATGTCTGATTCGTTTCCTTTGTTGTGATAGTGAAAATACAAAACGTACGGCCCTTATTTTATATCCCCGCTTTTAAAATAAGAAATCAAACAGCTGTCTTCTTTCAGTATTGACCAGCCGCAACAATGAGTGGCGGAGTATATGGTGGAGGTAAGTGCGATTTTGGAGGGAGAATCAAATGAATAAGAGTGCGCCACGTTTATGAGCTCGCTAGCTATCAAACTAGCATGACATGATTATTTCTGTGTGAAAAAAAAGGTTTCTTGTGAAAATTAGCCCAAAGTCAATGTTTCAGCATTTTTATGCTTTGTAGAATGCAGCATACAAAATAAAATATTGAGTGCGTTGTTAATAAAAATACAATTTGCTGGACGATTTACGTATAGTAACGGACTCGTAGTGGAGTATTAGACGTACAGTTTTTATTGGGGTTACTGAATGTGTGTGTTTTATATTTAATCCTCAGCTGTTTGCGTTTTGGGGACGGTGCTTTTTTTTTTTTTTTTTTTTTGTTTTTTCCGCATCTTAAGTTTGGAGCATCTCTCGTTGACATGGGCTCATACTCCGTGCGAGCTGGATATGCAGGAGAGGACTGTCCCAAGGTGTGAGCATTTAGATGAATATATCACCAATATATGGTGATGAAGCTGAAAAAAAATGTTGTAAGCATAAAGTTGTTTTGTGGTTTCTAGCTGATTTTCCTACTGTGATTGGTGTGACTCGGACCGGGAGGATGGCAGTACACCGATTGGACCGATGGAGAAAGGGAAGATCGGCATCCACGCTCTTACATCGACACTAACCAGCTCGGTTCCCGATAGAACACTGGAGGTCACTGCGCACCTCTCAAAAATGGCATGAGTAAGTTATTTTATATGGGTCAAAGTGATCAAAACAATAAAAGTTGAATACCACTTTAAATTTCCCCTTTAAATCTTTACGGATCTTCACCACTATCCTTCCAACCATTGGTTCCCACACTGGTCCTGTGGAGCACCCCACCACTGCCGTTTGGCTGTCTCCTTAATCAAACCTCTGATTCACATCAGCTCATTCAGTAGAGACTTCAAGACCTGAATTGTGCTCTAGACAGAGACATGCAAGACGTGCAGTGTTGGGGTGCCTACAGGGCCAGGGTTGGGAACCACTGCTTTAAACCACTAGGTCTTACGCATTTGTCAGCAATGTTATTAAAATATAATAACATTTAGTATGATTTAGGGCTGTGCAATTAATTGCATACGATTGTCAAGCGCATCTCGTCAGTAAAGCCAGTTCCATGATTGGTAGTAAATCCCCATAATCGAAGTGCGATTCATCCCGATTATGAACGCGGTATTGCCTAGCTTGTCAGTGAACTACGACTCAGTGTAGTTAATGTCGCTCCTTCTGAAAGCAGGTGATGGAGATTTACCACTAATCACAGAACCGGCTTTACTGAAGAGATGCGCATGACATTCTCTTTTTGTTTTGCTGAATGACACTAACAGTTTTTCATGCATTTTTTGACAGTTTATTTAATTTTTTACAAAGGTTATTTGAAACATTAAAGTAGGGCTGAAATGATTCCTCGAATACCTCGAGTAACTAGAATACAAAAAATCATTGAGGCAAATTGTTTGCCTCGAGGCTTCGTTTTGTCCATTTACTGTAACTTCACACAGACACAGTGTTTCCCCACGGACCATTAATACTGACGCACAACCTGATAAACGCTGGACCAGACCATAAACGATAGACTGTATAACCAGGGCCGATTCATTAAAAAAAAAAAAAAAAAAACGCTTGACATTTAAATCAATATGGTGGCTAGTTATAACGTCCCTACGTTAGCTATGTTTTGTGTAGACTAAGTGCCAGGTGCATAAACAATACACAGAAGAAAGTAGTCAAGTCACACGAAGAGTGCCCGTTTTCCACCTCTACAATCCCATGATTCAAATGGGATTTTATTTATTCAAAAGTTTCAAAACAGAAGGTAAGATTATGAGACTTACTTTTAGCCCCTATAGTGCCCCGGGGTTTTTGCTTTATTTTGCCACACAAAAATGTCAAACACAGCCACAGTGCTGTTTGCATCTCGTGCTACCAGGACGCGTTGCTTTCTGAATGAATCCCCGTTTAAGATGATGCGGATACTCTTCAAGGTTATTTCAATCGCAATGACTTCACTTCGTAACGTGACTTTCTGCCGACCTGCAATCGGTTTTTTCGGTTTTTTAAATAATTTTATATATCAGTATGCAAAATTTTTTATATTTAAAATAACCAAATTATTTTTCATTTGTAACTGCAGGTTAAATGCTTCATTTCCCTCTGTGGGAAATTCATCCATCAGGATTCGGTGTTTCCTCTGCATTGCAAAGATGAATTTTGTTGATACTGATATCATTTTTTTGGTAACAGCCCAAATGTCTTTTATTGTAATTGACTGATTAAATGTAACAATTTGACTCAAAAGATTATAAATGCCCTACATGTAAAAATCTAATGAAAATTATTGGAACGATTAATTTTCTCTCACGCGTGAACTGACCCGCACACAGAATTGAGGATATCAAAACATTTTAACACAACACACACAAAACACCCCCCGTACATCTGGACTTTAAAGGGTTATTCCGCCAAAATAGACTCAAATTTCTGTTGCAGCAAAGTTGTTTAAAATTGTGTCTGAATCTCTTGTTCTTAGTTCCCCAGTTAGGCCTTCCTGTCCCACTGATTTTTGCCTCTCCCAAAGCCACACAAGCTTGCCAGAAACCGTAAAGGCTTATGTCATGGCTTGAGCTTTGTTAGCTGAAACGTGAAAGTTAAGTTTTGTCGACGACATAATGCCAGTTAGGTATTTATTGTTTTTTAGTACTATATTTTGATTTAAGCCTTACTGTTATTTGTACTGTTTTAACTTTTTAAAGTTAATGTGAAATAGATTTTAGGTCATGTTTTTTATTTATTATATTTTTTATTAGTATATTTTTTTTGATGCAATTTGGCAATTAAAGAAGTAAATGATTTAGGTTTTCAAGGTATTAATGTATGCAATGTTCAGCAATAAAAATATACATTTTTCTAAAAAGAAAAAAAAAAGTTTATTAATAGATCATCTTAGGTCATTTTTATCTTTAGTATGCTCTTAAGTAAAGAACAATACTTCTTAATCGATTAATCGGTGGAATAATCTGTAGAATACTCGATTACTAAAATAATCGATAGCTACAGCCCTACATTAAAGTAGACATTTTACTTTCATTTATATATGTTTACAATCTATATCAAATCACTTTTGAAAATGTACTTCAATGCAGACACCCAAATTGTGTGTTGTATGTATCTATATAATATATATATTATAAATTTTTTGTATTTTTTTTTTTTTTTAATTAGGGCGGGCAAAATTATATTTTTTTCCGTCGATTAGCGTGTAAAAAAAAATGATTGTTTCGCTTTAATCGTGTTTTTTTTTTAAATGATGATCTTTCCCAGGTATTTATTTCAGCACTACATTTCCAACAATTATCTGGTTAACGTGAATCTTATCATTAGTCTTCTACATTAGATGTCACCCTTATTTACCTTGCGCTATGTTATAACAGAAAGCCTGTCATTCATTCAGCACTTTTCATGGCCATACGCGTGATGCGCAATGCTCATGTGAAATGCTATAGTAATACTATAAAGCTGCAGAAGGATTTGATATCACACATAAGGCGCCATGATTTCCACAATGAATGAATGCGGCTGGCGCAGCGCAATTTTTTTCAGCTTCTTCTGTGCCTCTCACTATAATGATTATATAACCGAATAATCATCTCCAGAGCTGCTCTGAGAGTCACTTCATCAGCATTTTTACCGTTTCATTTGAGTAAAACTAGCGTCATATCACATACACAGAACTGTAAATGTATTCACGGCAACCCTTCAAAATAAAAGTTTAGTTTAACGTTATGAAACTGTCAGAATATATTACTATTTACCTGTCTGAAGACTCAATGCTACTACTGCTAATAAAAATGTATAAATCTTTATTTTTAAAGCAATAATCACATCTGTTTTCTTTTTATTTTACATAAACCTCTGGTTTGCAGCACTGTTTGCCAATAAAAGGGTTATTATTTTACACAATTTGATTAGGAAAATTAGAATAATTATGTTTTATGCTTCATCGATTACCTACAAAATAAGGAACAGTTATAGAGGGCCCCTATTTTGTGTTTAAAAAAGACCCATACAGAAAAAAAAGAATAATTTAAAATACAGGCCCTGTGGTTTCTTAATTTCGTGTTATTGATTCACCATTTGTAACTATGTTTACTGTTTTTTGTAGAAATATCAATGCCATTTGTATTATGGTGGACGGTTCACGGAAACATTGAGACCGTCGGTTCGGCACGCCAAGACCGCGGTTCCTTAAATCTGACACACTCTGTAATTGGTTTCTATAAATAAATAATAATAAAAAACATGGGTTCGGCTAATGGTGTTTCGGTATGATGGATGCCACATTGTCTGGCTTCCCCGCTACATTACAACAACACGCGGAAAAAAACAAGTAGCACAAATTGTTCTATGCTGGATATAATCATCATTATTCTGTCATCCCCTGGTGCTGATCGCAGCACAGTATACGCGAACGTCCCCGTTGATATCTGTGTTTAAACTATTTTCATTTAAGCTGTCCCATTTGAAACATTTAAGAGCGCAGACGATGCGAGCTCGCGCCAGCCCGTGAGAGATTGGCAGGCGCTCACCGAAGCGTCACAAACCCGCTCTGATACATAATGTCACTACAGAAAGGGTCCCAGTTTACCCCTCGTGTACTAAGACTGATGGAAAATTAAAAGTTGTGATTTTCTAGGCCGATGTTGCTAGGAACTATACTCTCATTCCGGCGTAAGAATCAAGGAACTTTGCTGCCGTACCATGGTATGAGTCGTATAGTAACGATGTAACTACAGAAAGAAAATCATAGAAACTCTTGGTCATTGTGGAGGTGAGATGCTAACGCCCGATCTATTCAAATGATCTACTTCTAAGCAACCGCTAAACTTGCTACCGTATTCGGCTGAATGGATTTGAAAACTGTAAAACTCAACTGTTTAAACTCTAGGGGAGTTGGAAAATGAACCAATTTTAAAAAATAGTGGAGTGTTCCTTTATTATTGTGTTTAAATGGAAAAATTCACACAAAAATTGTCAAAATGCCCTTCTTGGTAAGTATCCTATAGCAGACATAGCCGGCTGAACGTACTGTATCAGTGCATTCTCTTAAAGTGACAGCACTTTCTTAATATTAATCAAACAGCAACAAAGAAATCACTCACTGCTCTTGATTGAATAGCTTTTGTAACTTTAATGAAGATTAGTCTTTAATTTATACAGTTAAATATGCAATGCTGTTTTACATTTGATTACTTTATTCAATTTCTGTACCTGAACTAATGTTAGACCTACCTAAAAAATCCTGGAAATCATTGTTTATTTTATTTGTATCTTTACTCTTTTGTATTTATTTGTGCTGTTGCTTGTAGATAGATTATTCTTATTTTCTTTATTTTTATTTGACAGTATAGTTTTTCCCTAAACATAGGACAAAAACAAAAACCTTGTACCGAACCATACCGAAACCGTGACTCTGATACAAACCGAACCGTGAGTAAGTTGAACCGTTCCACCCCTAATTTGGATTAAACTATATGCACTGAATGGATCAAAAATTCGAGAATCGAGTCTTGGACTCGAAATCGAAGGGACTCGGACATCTGAAATATATATATATATATATATATCATCTATCTATCTATATTATAGAATCTTATACAGTGGTAGGAAGTATCAACCACCCTTAAATTTTTCACTCGTGTTATATCAGCCATGTGCGAAAGCATGGAAGGAAAACTGTCTCCCGCCGCATTGCTGTCGCGTTGTGCTGTGGAAAAATTGATTCTTTTCTCTTCTTCTTCTTTTTTTCACACACAGCACCCCATAGTGACAGAAAAACACAGAATTGTTGACATTTTTTTGCAGATTTATTAAAAAAGAAAGACTGAAATATCACATAGTCCTAAGTAGTCAGACCCTTTGCTCAGTATTTAGTAAAAGCACCCTTTGGATCTAATACAGCCATGAGTCTTTTTATGAAAGATGCAACAAGTTTTTCACACCAGATATTAGGGATCCTCTCCAGTTTCTTGTCAGGTCTTGGTGGTAAACGTTGGGGACAGCCATTTTAGGTCTCTTCCAAAGGCTCAATTGGGTTTAAGAGTCAGGGCGCTGGCTGGGCCCTTCAAGAACGTCACAGAGTTGGTTGTGAATCCCCTCCTCGTTTTATTTTAGTCTGTGTGCTTAGGTCTGGTCTTGTTGAAGGAAACCTTTCAGCCCAGTCTTCCGTCCTGAACGATCTGGAGAAGTTTTCTTCCAGGACTCCCTGTACGTGGCCGCAGTCAGCGTTCCCTCGATTGCAACCAGTGGTCCTGTCCCTGCAGCTGAAAAACACCCCCCACAGCATGATGCTGCCACCACATGCTTCACTGTTGGGACTGTATTGGACAGTTGATGAGCAGTGCCTGGTTTTCTCCATACATAGCGCTTAGAATTAAGGCCAAAAAGTTGTATCTTGGTCTCATCAGACCAGATAATTTTATTTCTCACCATCTTGGAGTCTTTTAGGTGTTTTTTTAGCAAACTCCATGCAGGCTTTCATGTTTCTTGCACTGAGGAGAGGCTTCCGTCGGGCCCGGGACCAGTTGTTAAAGCCCCGACTGGTGGAGGGCTGCCATGATGGTTGACTTTCTACAACTTTCTCCCATCTCCCGACTGCAGCGCTGGAGCCAGCACAGTGTCTTTGGGTTCGCTTACCTCTCTCACCAAGGCTCTTCTCCCCCGATAGCTCATTTTGGCCGGACGGCCAGCTCTAGGAAGTTTTCTGGTCGTCCCAAACGTCTTCCATTTTAAGGATTATGGAGGCCACTGTGCTCGTAGGAACCTTAAGTGCAGCAGAATTTTTTTGTAACCTTTGCCAGATCTGTGCCTTGCCACAATTCTTCCTCTGAGCTCTTCAGGCAGTTCCTTTTGACCTCATGATTCTCATTTGCTCAACATGCACGGTTAGCTGTAGTCTTCATATACAGTGTGTGCTTTCCTAATCCAGTCCAATCAGTAGAATCAACACAGCTGGACTCAATGGATGGTAGAACCATCTCCAAGGATGATCCAAGAAATGGCCAGCACTTGAGTGGAAATACTGAGTGGCCACAGCAAAGGGTCTGAATACTTATGTAAATGTGATATTTCAGTTTTTTCTTTTTAATAAATCTGCAAAATGTCAACAATTCTGTTTTTCTGCCAATATGGGGTGCTGTGTGTACATTGAGAACAAAATGTACTTAAATGATTTTAGCAAATGGGTGAAATATAACAAAGAGTGAAAAATTTAGGGGGTCTGAATACTTTCCGTACCCACTGTATATATATATATTATTATATATATATATATTTTTTTCCCCTGCGTTTACCCCATTGTCTTTTTCTTTTTTTCTAAAGTTGCGGACTGAGCCAGTTTCCAAGCCATTTTAGATCACACCTACAAAATGCACTTCAAATCAGAGCCCAGTCTGCATCCAGTCCTGATGTCAGAGGCTTCGGTATGTTGATTTTCTGACATAAATCCAATCTACAGATTATATCATACATGTGCCATTTCCTGGGATTCTTCAGCTTGACTATGATCTTGTTTTCTTCATCTTGTAGTGGAACACACGAGCAAAGAGAGAGAAGCTGACTGAGCTAATGTTTGAGCATTACAACATTCCTGCTTTCTTCTTGTGTAAATCGGCCGTCCTGTCTGCGTATCCTTTATTTTAATCGGCTGGCTGAAGATTCAAATCTTTGTGTAAGGCAATGTCTTGCGTTTAGAACAGTGTTTTTGTTTGTTTGTTTGTTTGTTTCTTTTACCAGAGGGCCTAGAGATGACTTAAAATTACTTTTAAAAAGACAAAATAAGCATTAAAATAAGCTAAAACTACTTATAATTGAGATATTTCTTATCAACCCCCCACACTTTTTTTTTAAAGACCATCTAGATGCATGAGGTAGCCTAATTTTAAAGTGTTATTTCTAGACCTGGAAAAGACATTTTAAATGTCTTTAAATTAATAAAATCCATGGGCATTTTAATGATAAATATAAATTTTTCAAGCTCTAAATTTTTTAAAAATCCTTATCCAGTAAACCACAAACAGCTGGAGAGGTCATGGGGCCTGAATATTGTTGTGGACAAGGGTGGGCCCTGGAGTCAAAAAGGTTGAGAACCACTGATTTTTAATTTCTTTATTGGTGGTTAATGCATATACAGTCAAAAGGAATGACATTAATTGATTTAAATGGCAAATTTGGGCAGTATATCCATTTTAAAGCATCTTATGAGACAGTGAGAGGGTAGGAAAATACATAGTGTTAAATCCTTTACTCAGCGTTCCAGGTTTGCCAATGGACGGTCCACAGGTTTAGTGCTAGATAGTGGAGCAACACACACAACTGCTATTCCAGTGCATGATGGTTATGTCCTACAACAAGGTAATTCTAAACGCTTTGTAAAAACAAAGGCACTTTTCATTTAATTATTATTTTTATTCGTACTGATATATTATTTACATTATTATTGGTCTATTTACATATTATTTTTATTTTAACTCTGATAATAATAATGTAATGTAAAATACATTTTATGTATGTTTTTTATATTCTATAAGTATGTTTGATGATCGCTTCCAGCCCTCGTACAGTCGCCACTTTTGCTGGGGACTTCATGAGTAATGCAATTTAAGAGAATGCTATTTCAAGAGTTAGGTGTTGAAATAGTGCCTCCGTATGTGATTGCATCAAAGGTGAGGATTGCTCAAGTTCATTCTTTTCAGTCATATCGTCTGTTTGGAGGTTGGGATGTCTCTTACTTTGATCAAGTGGGGAGTAGTTGAAATGTTCAAAGAAATGTTAATGTCAAAGTGTTTTGTCATGAAAGGATTCAGTTCGTGAAGGAACTCCAGCCAGTTGGAAGAAGAAAGAGAAACTACCTCAAGTTACCGTTCTGATAACTAAATATTTGTATAGTACGTCCACCAGAACTAGGAATCATAGAGGAGAGTTACTGAACCAACTGAAGTGCATTCATAACATGTATTATGTAATAAATGTTACTACCTGTCATTTCAGACTACTTCTACCAAGATTTCCCGCTCTGTGCGGCCGTGTAATTCCTCCTATGAGACAGTAAGTTCATTTTCTTTTCATGCACTACCGTTCAAAAGTTTTGGTTTGGGTGAGTTTTTTTTTTTTTTTTTTATGTTTGAGATCATACTTTTATTCAGCAAGCACACATTAAATTAATCAAATGTGACATTAAAGACTTTCTGGCTTTTCTTTTTTTCACTGAGATTCAACATGGGTAAACATTTAGATTTCAGATGTTGTGTGTGTCATACATTCATATTTACCATACACCTGAGAGTAGCATTCATCAGAATATGTGCATAGAAAAGAACAAAGAAAAACAAACAAACAATGTACATAGGGAGTGATCTTTCTGTACATCATGAACATTAGCTTGTAAAAATAAAATAGGTTCTGTGGGATGTTTCATAGTTAACCTATTTTTCCCATTTTAATGTGAACTGTTCCAGTTCTCAGTTAATAAATGCTGTTACCTTTCCATTTTGTAAATATCCATTACAATTTCCATCAATGTATTTATAGTTGGACTTTTTTGTGACAAACCATTTCCTGGTGAGAGCCTTTTTAGTAGACACCAACAGTATATTCATCTATTTTTCTCAATTAATGCGGTAAATATTTAAAGGTCTTATCTTCTAGTGGCATTACACATTTACAAATATCTTGCAAAGCATTGTGTATCTATAGCTGGATAGTTACAGTGGTGTGAAAAAGTGTTGGCTCCCTTCCTGTTTTTTTTAAAGTTTTTGCATAGTCACACTTAAAAGATTCAGTTCATCAAACAAATTTTAATATTACACAAAGATAATGCAAGTAAATACAAAATGTAGTTTTTAAATGATTATTTAATTTATTACAGGGACAAACTGTCCCAATCGGCCGGCCCTACTAAAAGTCATGCCCCCTAAACCTACTCGTTGTGTGCCAACGCTTTGCGCACAACTGCACTCAAGTTGTGCGCATAACTGCAATGGTCTTTCACGATCGGCTGTGGAGTATTTTGGCCCACTCTTACTTTTGCAGAATTGTTTAATTCGCCACATTGGACGGTTTTCTAGCATGCACTGTTTAAGCATCTCAAGTGGATTTAATCCGGACGTTTGTTTTGGCCACTCAAACCGTGTAAATTATTGATTTTGTTTTTCTTCAGTCATTCAGAGGTGGGCTTGCTGGTGTGTTTGTGATCACTGTCCTGCTACATAACCCAAGTGCGCTTGCGCTTGAGGTCACAAACTGACGGCCAGACATTCTCCTACAGGATTTTCTGATAGAGTGCAGAATCCATGGTTCCGTCAATTATGTGAAGTGTTGTCCAGTTCCTGAAGCAGCAAAACAGCCCCAGACATCACACTACCACCACCATATTTTAATGCTGGTATGATGTTCTTTTTCTGAAAAGCAGTGTTACTTTTACACCAAACATAATGGGACACACACCTTCCAAAAAAAGTTCAACTTTTGTCTCATCGTCCACTAGAATATTTGCCCAAAGTCCTGGGATACTCAGCTATTTTTTGGCAAATGAAGACACCACTGTGTTCTTTTTTTGGGTCAGCAGTGACTTTGCCTGGAACTCTCCTGATGCCGTTTTTGCCCATTCTCTTTCTTATTGTTGAATCATGAACACTGACCTTATTTTAGGCAAGTGAGGCCTGCAGTTCTTTTAGATGTTGTTCTGAGTTCTTTTAGGACCTCTTGGTTGAGTCGTCTTTGTGCTCTTGGAGTAATTTTGGTTGTCCGGCAACTCCTGGGAAGGTTCACCAGTGTTCCAAGTTTTCTCAATTTGTGGAAAATGTCCCTGACCATGGTTCACTGGAGTCCCAAAACCTTAGAAATGGCTTCATAACCCTTTACAGACTGATACATGTCAACTATTTTGATTCTAATCTGTTCTTGAATTTCTTTAGATCGCGGCATATTGTGTTGTTATTTAAGCATGCTTCACTTTGTCAGAAAGGTTCTTTTTAAGTGATTTCTTGATTCAACGGGTCTGGCAGTAATCAGGCCTTGTTGTGGCTAGTGAAATTTAACTCAGCTTGCTAAAATAATGTGGTTAATTGCAGTTTCTTTCATGATTTAACAGGAGGGGGAAATAAATTTTTCACGTAGGGCCACGTAGGTATGGACAGCTTTTTTCCCTTAATAAAATAAATACTCATTTAAAAACTGCATTGTGTATTTACTTGCATTATCTTTGTGTAATATTTAAATTTGTTTGATCTGAAACATTTAAAGTGTGACAAACATGCAAAAAAAGGGGGCCAACACTTTTCACACCACTGTATATATTTTGGTTCCCACAGTTTTTCCAGCAAACAGCAGTGTTACTAACATTTCTGAGAGTGTGTAACAATATTATAGCAGATTTTTTAAAATTTTTTACAGTGGGTATAGAAAAGAATCACCCCCTTTTTAAATAATCACAACTTTGTTGCTTTGCAGCCTGAAATGAAAACGGACACAGTTTTTGTTTAATCCAGCTTTACTTACTCAGTGCAAACTTAAGACATCCAGTAAAATAATATAACACAAACATATCAGAAAAGATAAAAGCCACTCCTCAAGAAAGGCCACATGCAGTCACGACTGAGCTTTGCCAAAACGGACCTTGAAGATTCTGAGACAGATGAGACTAAAATTGATTTATTTGGCCTCAACACCAAATGATATGTCCGGCAGATAACCAATACAGCTCACCATCCAAATAACAGCATTCCTACAGTAAAGCATGAAGGTGGTATTATCCTGTTATGAGGGTGTTTCTCAGCAGCAAGGATTGGAGCACTTGTCAGGATAGAAGGAAAAATGGATGGGGCAAAATACCGTCAAATTCTTGAGGAAAATCTGCTGCCATTGTTGTGGAGAAAAGTCTTCTCTGTCTTGCAAAATAATGCTCAGGAGGCAGAGTTCCAGAAGTCAAAATTAGACTTTATTGCAAGAAGACAACAAAGCCGAGATGCCTGCAGAACAACTGAATCTTTCACTGTCCAGACTCTTGGTACAATTTCGTTATTGGCCACTGTCCAATGAGTATACAGACCATTCTTTGATGCATCATTCCCAGTACTTTCCACAATTGCTTATTATTTTCAGAACACTTGCTTTCATTGTAGAAAACCACCAACTAATCTGTTTTCCAAAAGATATCTTCTCTTATCTACCACTTTCTGGGTGTCCAAGGTTGCAGAGGCATATACATTTTAGGATTTTAATGAGCTGTCAGGATTTTAAGGAGTTTCACACACATTATCTATTTCCTTTTTATTTATTTTCCTATTATCTATTTCCTATTATCTCATCCTGTGGCATCTCCCATCTCTGATACTTCCTTCTGTATTCTCCATTCATATTGCAGTCACATAAACCATGAGGCCTATACAGTCACTCAGTTTGGCCTTGAGGCCTTCAAATGCACCCAGCTCACATATGAGGCAAACTAACTTTCACAAACAAGCAAAGTAACTTCTTCAATTGTTTTCTGTAGGGTAAATAAAATATTTCATCACCCTCTGCCAGAACGTTTTGTTAGGCATAAGTTTACACTTCCCACATACAATGACCCAAGCACACACGCAACTTGAGCACACAGTTTGCGTTTGCCAGATGCAACTAACGTGTGTGAATGTCCTTGCATGACCTAGTCAGAGTCCAGACTTAAACCCCATTGAAAATCTGTGGAATGACTTGAAGACTGCAGTCCACAAACGATCACCATCAAATTTAACTGAACTTGAGCAGTTCTGCAAAGAAGAGTGAGCAAATATTGCAAAGTCTAGATGTGCAAAGTTAGTAGAGACAAACCCAACAGACTAAAAGCTGTAATTAAAGCAAAAGGTGGTTCAACAAAATACTGACACAAGGTCCTTTTTCCATCTCGGTGATTCTGTTTGTGTGTCTCTTCTGGATACGGGCTTGTGTTAATCTTTACTTGGATGTTATAAGTAAATAAGTGCACTGAGTAAATACAGCTGCTAAACAAAACAGTGTCCAGCCTTCAGTTACAACACAAAATGTGACTTAGTTTAAAGTCTTCATTAATTGATTGTAGGTGTTTTCGCTATAATGTCTGAATGGATCTACGTCGGGCATAGTGCATTTCATGGGTCATATAATGCGATCAATTTTCCTTTCGCTTTTGGAGTTGTACAACGGTGTGCATAGATAGATCCTGCAGTTGCAAAGACTAAGTCTTAAAACCAAAGACTATTCTTATATCAAGTTAAGACGCTGCCACGCCCCCCCAAACAACGTCCTCGGCGATACACTCCCCCACATATTTAACCTCCTATGTGGAAATATGTGCGTAATGCCGGCCCAAAGTTCACACCCAGAAAGAAGGCTTGGTTTCCAGTGACCGCAGTTAGTGTTTGACGCACCATGACGGAGACCGCTGTGATGTTTCTAGGCAAAACACTTCAGTTGGCATTCCGAAAGTAGATGCTGAGGAATCTTTAGATACCTTACAACGAACACAACATTTTATGGCCGCTTTTTCGTGCAGCCTAGGAGAAGAGTATTCTGACGTTTGCTATGACCACTGGTGCTTTCTAGAATCAGCTACTGTGTGTTATTTATCTTTAAAGTATTTGGCGACTGTGTGTACGTGTTCAAAAATGCGGATGTGTTGCGCATCGTGTGTGTGTGTTTGTGTTTGTGTGTGTGAGAGAGAGAGGAGAGAGAGAGAAGAGAGAGAGAGAAAGAGAGACAGCGTCACATCAAAGTGGAGTCAGCTGTCTTAACCGTGTGGCTTGTGTACTGCAAACACTTACCAGCTTCATCACTGTGTCTGTCACTTGACTCTGTTCCCCTTTCGGGCTCTGGTCTTTACATTTATTTTGAAAGATGCACCGTGTATGGTACGGGGGCGTGACATTTCGCGGGTGCTTGGCGGTGTTTTCCCCAATCACAATGGCACATGGGTCAGCAAGCTGGCCATCAGAGTCAGACTGCCGTGTCGGAAGGTAAGGGCCTTTGTAAAAAACTAAAGTTTGAGAGGGCGTTTGGCCATAGAGGACTCGTGAAAACCGCAAGGGGGTTCCAAGATGGTTAGCCTGATACTAACATCTCTTGAAAAAAAATGTGTTTTTTGAACATTAAAGCATGTCCACATATTCTGTTACACCAAATACACAAAATTATGATCTTTAAAAAAAGCATCATATGAACCCTTTAAAAGAATTCGAATCCTTGAAAGTGAACTGAGAAAGCTTCAAAAGTGCCATCTTGCAAGTACGCTAGTATTTTAGCTTCCTTAATTTAATTTTTTTATATATATGAAATATATATGAAAGCAACTGGGTTTATCTTTATTTATATCCTGACAGTTTTTCTAATTGTTCTTATGATATGAACAGTTTAGGTAAAGAATCAATAGGTTACCGTAGGTACATCAAAATATTGTTTAACAAGATAATTTATATTCATTTTCTCTATTTTAATCTCCTTAATATCCTCATTTTGTGTAATATATTGAGTGAGTTGTTCCAAGTATAATGCAAAGAGTAATGTGACCATGCACATCCCTGTCTCGAGCCTCTTTCCAGAGTAATACGGTTTCTTTTTCCGCATCTACGCTCATCACTATTGCTTTAATTTTATTTTGTTGTATATGCTTTTTTTATGACCCAATGTAATGTAGGTAGTATAATTGGAACAAGTTCATTTTTAAATTCCTTGTACCGCTCTGCCATGTAACGGCAGAGCGGTTCACACGCTGCGGCTTCTCTTTCTCCCGACAGAAAGGTGTTTTCGTGTTTTTTGTCTTGTGAGTCGCAGTGTTTTTGTATGTATTCGTCGCGTCTACTTGTTTCTAAGCGCGNTCACAAATGGAATTAAAAGTTTAATAAATATTTTTATAGACATTTTTATAGTCACACTGATGGTCACAGTGGCTTGTCACATTGATGGCCCAAAGTAGCTCATTGAATCGAAAAAGAAAATGTAAATCAGGCACTGGTTTGGGTAAATGATGTTAACAAGCAGTCTAGTGCGTAAAAGCTTAAATGTCATGATCTAAACAGGCTGTGAGATCAGAGATGAGCTGCTGACATTCTGATGTTAAGATAATTAGCCGCTAAGAGACTAAACCACAGACTCCTTATAATGAGCTGAAGGAAGACCGTTGATCCAGAGTCACGGTCAATAACAATACTTTAGTGTTTGTCTTGCAGTAATATACATCTCTGGGAGTGTACTGGTGCAGTGTGAAGAAAGAACGAGCAGCAGAGAATGTGTAAAAATATATTTTTCCTAAGTAATTATCAATGTGAAGGCAGGATAAACTAAAGTACATGATTCTGGGTCTTCAAAAGGAATCCGAATTGTTGCTGAAGCTGATTGATCCCGAGTTTCTTGAAATCCTTAACTATAAAACAGCATGACTGAAGATCTCTTTCATAATGAGATATTACAATCAGGGACCTGCTGGTTATTCAGTCATTTTCCTCTCAGGCGCTGAATCTGGGGACGTAATGTCCTCTGCTGTCTCTGCATGGGCAGAATCTCTGCCAGCCAATACTCAATAAGTGTGCAGACTATACTGAAACCTCATCTGTAAAACAAGAAAGAGAAAGAAACGATCACAAGGTAAATGTGTGCTCTCTAATGTTTTTTCTAAGGTTTTATTTATTTATGTTTTCTTCTGCCTGAATTTTATTAATATCTTGGCCAGATCTCTCTTGTAAAAGAGATTAAAATCACAATGGGACCAAATAACTGCTATATAATAAAAATTGCTTTAGTGAAATGCACCATGGCACCTGTATTTTCATACAAATTTTTGTTATTAGGAAATCTGAGGGAAACCACAAAACAGAGTAACAGGGTCAATGACCTGCTGGTGGAAATAATGGTGTATGGGTGAAAAAAAGGATAAATGGTATGTCCTGTGGTTGTCGTGGAGACAGAGGCTATGTTTAAGAGTCACCATGGACATCGGTGGAATGTCCTGAATCCACTGGGTGCTTGTAGCTCCTCAGGAAAACACTGATCATCTTGTTAAAATCTAATCTGACTTCACAAACGCACGTACACATACATGCATACATACATTAAAGGTCATGCAAAAACACTATGGACACATTCTTTGTAAACGCAGATTTTGTTAAGTCTATAAAGCCAGTCTGCACTTTAATTGAGTGGTATCTGTTTTATTATGTTTATAAAAGAAGTATCTTGTGCTCAACAAAGCACATTTATCTATCTATCTATCAATCTATCTTTTTGTTTTCCTCACTTCAATACATTAATAAAAGTATTATCTTCTTTCAAAACGTTTGACCTCAAATTTTTGAACCATGGCATATCTGTGGGCATTTTAGTTGTAAAAATTTACATTTAGCGTAAAAGTCTTTTGGCAGTAAGATCCAATAATGAGTACAGACATGTAAAAATGTAAAAAATGTGGCTACTATTACTTTTTCTTTGAGTTGTATTCTATTGTTTGCAACCATCATTATGAATCAAAAAAACATATGCTTGATGTTCAGACATGGGAGGTCCAAACACCCGCACTCACCTGCATGTAATGTGCTTGTGTGTCTGAATTCTTGCAGCTGTGATTTGAACTGCCCTTCATTCTTCACCAGTACAGCCCTAAGGCCACACAGCCTAGAGATCTCAGCAGGGGGCAGCGTCCTGCCTGAGAGACGAGAGAACAGAGCCTCCGCTGCAGTGAGGGAAAGAGAGGGGCCGCTTTCTACACAGGAGCCTGAAGAGAAGAGTAGCAATATTTACATTTATTTTATTGCTGTTATATATACACATATATATGAATAAACATTTATCTAACAAAGATGCATTATATCTTTTTACATAGTGGCATTAGTGGTAGTGTATATATATACCCGCAATGTCCTTTATATCCTCATTAATAAGAAAAAATATATATAATAATTTAAGTGTATAGTAACATGTTATACCAGAGTATTTGAGATCAGAGAGGTAGATCTCTTTGTGTGGTACGAAGGAAGTCGAGCACCTTCTCTGAATTTACATCTCTCTGTGCGTACGTGAATTCAACAGCTCTTGCTCGAGGCACCAATCCAAGAGCTTGGACTTTCTCTTTGAGACGTTTTTTCTTCATCTTCCTCTTTCTGTTCTTGCGGAGCTGCTCTGTGCTGACTGAGCTTCTAGTGTCCCCTTCATCACTGGGATGTGCTGCATTTGTCTGGCCCAGTACAGCGCCCTCTGCTGGAGGGTTGGACACTTCCTCTGTGGTATTGGGTAACACTTTTTTCTTTCTCCTCCTTTTCCTCTTCTTACATAACTCATGGTCATCAGCATCTGAAAAATCCAAAAATGGCTCATTGGTGAGGAGGATTATGGACTTTCTCACAGCATTAGAATTATTACAAAGGGTTTTTAAATCCGACAGGCATCAGGCTCCATTCTCTGGAGAAAGAGGTTTAAGTGGCTGATTTGCCATGAACAGATTTAAATAAATTCACTATAACAACTGAATGACATCAGTTACAGCCTCATTACATTTATGCTCTTGGTAGACTTTTTCAAATAAAAATCATCTTACAAGAAATGTGCATGTACTATAAGAAGCAATTACCAGAGTGGATAGTGCACACACACACACACACACACAACACACACACCTGTGCCTTTCAGTGTTTCTGCAGGCTTTTCACAGTACTCAGGACTATACAAACACACTGAGATGTGCTGAGCTATTGATTTTTTTCATCTGAATTCAGAGCCGAGGAACTGACCGCACATCTGAACAACACACCGCAGGAAGCAAAGATTCAGCTCATCAGCATACAGCTCATACAATGAGACCGGTTTGTAATAAAGGAGGGATGAGTGAAGCCTCAATAACAGGACAGTGGTGTGTGGGTGTGTGTGTGTGTGAGAGAGAGAGTGTGAGTCGAGTTTTGCCGTCTGCAGGTCCATTGAGGTCTATTCAGATCAATAGCAACAAAAAGACGGTAGGAGGAGGAAATCTGCAGAGCTTTTTAGTGAAAGAGGAGAGGAGTACAACATGAACACTAAGCCAAACACTGCATCTGAATTAAAAGACTCGCAATTGTGGGATGATTCATGTGTAATAAAAAAATGTCACCACCTATGGAGAAGGTGCTTGGTTTTGTCATATTTTGGATGGTATTACAATTAAATTTCATACAGGACAAATACAAATTTCCAAAGGATGTTACAAAGGATGTTAAACAGAACAAACCAACCAACAATATATTATGACTCTGTTTTTGTTACTTTTAGGGAACTTTCCAGCAAATGTGGATTTCAAAACAGGAGTATGAGGAAGGTGGGAAACAGTGTGTTGACAGGAAGTGCCCTTAACCAGTTCCATCAACACCTGGTTGCCTTCAAAAGGAGAGGAAAGAAAAAAAAAAACCCCGCCACCACCACCACCTAGTAGAAAAGCCTTCTTAGTGGACTCAGGAACTAACAAGGACACTTACTGTTATTTTTAGTGCAAACAAACCAGATTTTAAACCGTTTGACATGGTTGCACTCTTTTCTACTCCACACAATATTTTCAAATATCCCGTTTCTGACCACCTGAATAATTAAAGTAACAGTGACAAGGTTGTCGTTTGGTACATGGGAATTATGTCCCTCAATTGTATCAGTGCTTAGAACAGTTGAAATAGTTTTTTGATTTATGCCACTTCTTAGAAAATGCATCACAGGAAACAATGTTTGTTATGCTTTTAACAATTGATCAGCTGTTTTGGGAATAAATCGTTTTTTGTTAAACTTGTCTAAATTTCTCTCCTATTGAACAGGTAAGATTGCCAATTTAGTGATTGTGCACATTTGTATTTAAACTTTTGTTCTAATCTTTAGTACATTTCAACTTGTTTATTCAGACTTGCATATTGGGGAAAACCTATATTTAAATGTGTCCCTTAAAGTTATTCAAAAGGGAGAATGACTTGCAGTCCTTATAATTCACTCACTTAGACATTAGTCATAAAAATGAAACTAGGTAAATATATACAAAACAACAGTCTCGGTTACAAGTGTGAATTTATTTTTTGACTGTACAAATTTTGAGTCTCTAAAACATTTGGAGAAATGAAAAAAAAAAAAGTATTGTGTGTTGAAAAGACGATATTAAATGTGAAAAGTCTTTTCAGTGGTCTGATGCAAGTGCCGTCTTTTTTGGAAACATTGGAGCAAGCATTTTTTGATTTCCATTTTCTCTTTTTTTTCTTTCCGTATTTTGCTCCTCAGGTATTTTACAAGGCTCAACCTAAAATTCAGAACAGCAGAGTTGAACATTACAGTGTATCAAGGAAATGTCATTTGCGTAATGTAATATCATCTGTTAGCGTCAACATCTATCAGCTGGTTGAATGAATCATGTAAATAACTATTTTAAGGAGGCCCATGATGGAGGAACAAAAAAATTCAAAAGTTTTATATTCACTCGAGAAACTTGCAACAAATGCGAAGAGTTTGTGAGCGAACGTAAAATCTTTGAAATATAATTTTTCCATCACCATGATGCTCCATAAAATCATATTTTCAGTTAAATTTGTAGTTAATCTGATGGGGAAACATTTTTCTGTTGACTTGTAAATTGAGACTTACCTTGTGTACGGGGCAACATGTGATGGTTCAAAGAATCGCCGCCTTTTGTATCTGGAATTCAGATATCAGGGGATTGGATGTTCCCTGAAGCGGTACCTGGTGAACAAACATGCTTATAAGTTACATTACACAAACACAAAATGTATGTGCATAGGAGAACAATCTGCAAAACATTTACTCATTTGATTTGCTTACCAGAAGGTTTTGCCAAAAACATTCCTGCGCCATTCGCCCGGTCTGCCCCTCTCTTGTCCTGTCTGCAGTAAGCGCAGAGAATCCTCACGTTCTTTCACAACCGTGTCAAGACGCATTATTGACCTTTCAACCTATTAAAAGAATTCAGAATGGATATTCATTCATCCATGTACACCAGATAAATTGAACATGCATAGAACAGCCACAGATTCACCCTGTATTTAAATTTCAAGACTTGACTTAGCTCCTCTTGGCTGTCATTTCCTTAAAGAGAATCATGAGTCCAAGAATACAGCAGATAAAACTACGCAGGCAGTGCAAACATGTCCCTTCAGAACAGTGGTTATGAAAAACTGGTCAAATATCTGATCAAATAGATCTGATCATTAAATAATTTGATCAAAAATACAGTTAAATAGTACTATTATTAAATATTACAATTTAAAACAGCTGTTTTTTCGATTATAGTTTAAACCGTCATTTATTCCGGTGATGGCAAAGCTGAAGTTTCAGCATCATTACTCCAGACTTTAGTGTCACATGATCCTTCAGAAATCATTCTAATATGCTGATTTGGTACTCAACAAACATTTCTTATTATTATCAGTTGTGCTAGTTAATTTATTAACGGAAACCATGATGCATGTTTTTTTTTTTCAGAATTATTTTATGAATAGAAAGCTCAAAAGAGCAGCATTTTATTATTGTTGGTAGATTCTTTTAACGTGAAATTCTTTACTGTCAATTTTGATCAATTTAACACATTTGCTGAATAAAAACATTAAAAAAAAAAATCCTACTGACCCCATACTTTAAGCGGTACTTTGAATGAAATTTAAACACATTTCATACTTTTTTGAGGCGCTCTGGACTGGGCATCGGAAGGCGCTGTCGTTTTGCCTCCTGTTCTAAAGTAAGTAACATGTTCTTTTCTTTCAAGAAAACATACCTGAAAAATACAAATAGGAATGTGGGTTAATACTTATTGCCTTTTATCTTTAAAAGTCTTCAAACTGTAAAAACTACTCAATTACCAAAGTTTGTGTAAGTTTTCTTTACTTTTCGGTCTAAGCTGTTTGGCAGTCCATGGAGCACCTATGAGGTTCCAAAAAATCATCAGGATACAGCATTAATAACTGTATTATCAATAGATGATGGTAGACTACTGACTGTATCTCAAAACCTAGTAGGCCTCTTATCTAGTCAGAATATTTGGACACTGAATATAATGCTGTCATTCACGGTTGAGACAAAGACTACAATTTATAGTAACTGTGAATAATAAAAACTTAGGTAAAATCCTATTTAACATTGTTGGTACCTGATTTAACTGTTTGTTCACCCCAGTTCTCTTCCAGTCCTTTTCTGACACATGTGTGGAGTGCTCGGTCATTCAGAGAACTTCTGAACCACCACGAGTCACAAACTCCGACAAATATGGAAAAAAGCTCAATTTGGTGATATGTTAATTCATTCTGCTTTTATTCTGGTTAAGGCACTATCAGGATGCACTGACTTTTCAGCCCGACATATAATCAGCAAGAAAAAAAAATACCTTCGTTGACACGAATGAAATTTGGAGGAGGCTTGAGTCGCATATTGAGGCTGTGTGTGTGAAGAGACTGCAGACAGCAGCAGTCAGGCGGCTCGTTACGGCCGCAGCCATCTTGACAATGTCAAACGATGAACGGAAGCGTGCAGCGCCACCTGTCGGACAGTAGTATATATGAACAACAAGACATTTCTCCAAAGTTTAAACTTTTTGTTCACAGATGTTCAACACCGCAGCACACATCAATATAAAAATGACAATCAAATGTTATCCTATAAAATCAGCGTATATGCAAATAATCTTTGGTGTAAACCTTTGGGCACTTTTTTGTCGAGTGTTTTTTCTATTTTTTTTTTTTTAGTTTTTTTTTAATTGGTTTAGATTAAAAGATATTACGATTCATCGGTAGTTTTGCGTACTCTCCAAATATTTGTATGATGTGATTATTTTATAGATATATGTGATATAATATGTATTATATCCTTTTAGACCCATAATTTAAGCCTCTTTATATTATAACCAATACTTTTACTGTTTGTAAGGAATAAAATGATTAGAGTAGTTCAGCAGACTGAAATGTAAATGACTGTACATTAAAATACTGTATTAGATAGACTTCTCAGTTTGAATAATGTACTATCAGGCATTCAAGACTTCTTTTATCTGTTTTCATTTTGCAGGTTTTCTCTAGTAACGTTCATTCTGCTTTCTCTTCAAGCAATGGAGAACTATGTCCACCTATTAACGATGTTTCTTGTCTAATATAACTGCTCATGTAAATTCCTTGTAAAAAAAAATCCAATTGTTTTTTTTAATTTTATTTTAATATGCAAAATATTGTAAATATCTTATTCATCTACGAACTTTTATTTTGCCCTAACTACCAATGGTGACCATGGCTTCACTCTGCGTTGATGAGCCAATCAGTGCAGGCCTTTTTCACGCACTCCCTCAACAGTCATGGTGGGCATGAGCGTTTTGTGGACGGCGGCTGCTTTTACAGCCAGATTAAACCCGCTGAAACGAACGTGTCAATCTTCAAATCTGCTCTCCAGGACTGTTGCACGTTCAGAACAAGGTAAAGGGTATTTATTGTTACTAAACAAAACCATACGACCGTTTAGAAGGATTATTTTCAGCAGTGACCTTGCTTTGCTTGCTTAGCATGTCAAGTGTAAACTGGCCTCTACAACAATCCCCTCTATAACCTTCCTATAGCTAACACATACAGTTGAATGTATAGCTATGTAAATATTCTGCATGGCCGTTTTTTCATGGTCATATAGTTAACAGTTTGTGATTCCGAATATTTCTTGAGCGTCTTGTCCGTTGCTTGTAAGTGTTGAGGTGCAAGCAGTTAATTTACACCATATTTTGGCCCTCATTGTGTATGTAACAGTTTTACTTCCACTTAAATAAGGATTACAAGTTGGATTTGCAGCTCTAGCTGTATGTTACTCTTGCTTCAGACTAGTTCTGTATTATATTTGACTTCCTGTTTAAGAAAAAGTGTGTTTTGCAGGCAGTAATGCTGTACCAGTGGTGTGTTGACTTGCTGACCTCCTTTTTGCTATTT
Source organism: Sinocyclocheilus anophthalmus (assembly GCA_018155175.1). Lineage (NCBI taxonomy): Eukaryota > Metazoa > Chordata > Actinopteri > Cypriniformes > Cyprinidae > Sinocyclocheilus > Sinocyclocheilus anophthalmus. The sequence goes on from JADLZN010011439.1 coordinate 96,363, forward strand.
TTTTTTAAACTTACTTTAACCTTTAACTTGTTCTTTTACAGTTGTTGTCCGCCATGGGAGCCATGGCAAAAGGATGTTTATCATCAAGCCCACCGACTTCTATGACAGAAGATTTCTTCACCTGCTGGTAAAGCTTGTTATAAGTACTTTGCTTTAGTTGCATATTATTTATACTTCTCATTCTTGTTCAAATAATATTTGAAAAAAAAAATTTCTGATCTTTCTCTCCACTCTTACGTCATTACACTAGAAATATTACATTCTTCTCACTGGTATCCCTATGGCAGCGCTTGTGACATTTGTTAATGTTTTCATAGGTAAGTTTCTTATGTACCTGATCGTTGTTCTTCTTATAACTTGTGTACCTGCCATAATAACTTGATTAATGTCTGCATTTCACTAAACAGGACAATCTGAGTTAGCGGAGATACCAGGAGGCTACGAACCAGAACACTGGGAGTACTACAAGGTGTTCTGATATTTAAGTGAATAAAACATTAAATACACGGTATATGCCAGAAGAAAATTGGCCATTGTTAATCAAATTCATTTTTTAAAATTGTGTAGCTGCTGTCATAATGCTTTTTGTCTTTCCTTTCATTGGTTGTCTTCATAATATCTTAGCATCCCATCACCCGTTGGATTGCTCGTACCTTTTATGACAGCCCAGTGAAGGACTATGAGAAAATGATGGCACTTATCCATATTGAGGCAGAGAAGGCTGAAATGAGGTAAGCTGTCTTCGTGTGATTCAACTACTTAAGCTCAATGAGAAATTACATGTGCTTGTTATTTCCATTTAGGAATTAGGGTTATATTTTCTTAAATATTTGGCAGCATTTTACAAATAAAATTTCATTTGTTAACATTAGTTAAAGAAATAGTTTACCCAAAAATTAAAATTGACCGAAAATGCACTTACTCTGTCCATCCAAAATGTACATTAGTTGTATTTCATCACTTGCTCGCCAATGGATCCTCTGCAGTGAATGGGTGCCGTCAGATTAAGAGTTCAAACAACATAAAAACATCACAATAATCCACACAACTCCAGTCCATCATTAATGTTTTGTGAAATGAAAAGCTGTACTTATAATAAAAAAAATCCATCAATGAGATGTTTTTAACTTTAACCGCTGTTTCCAGCAAAAAAAAAATGGAATCCTCCATTCATAATATTGCTTTCTCTAGTGAAAAAGTTGTTCCGTCTGAATGAAGAGACATGTATTTTTTTTTTGTAATGGATGAAGCATTATTATGGACTGATATTTTGTCCAGAAGCGACAGTTTAAAGTAAAAAAAGCATTAATGATGGATTTGTTTCTTTTAAACACAGTTTTTAGATTTTTTGGAATATTCCAGGGATTTTTGGAAACTTTCCAGGATTTTTTGGAATATTCCAGGGATTTTTGAAAAGTTTCTGGAAATTTACCGGAAATTTTCCACCCCTTTGCAACCCTAAATGTCATCCATTCACTGTAGAAGATCCATGGGTGAGCAAGTGATATAGAGCTAAATTTCTCCAAATCTGTTCCGATAAACAAACTCCTCTACATCTTGAATGGCATGAGGCAGATTTTCATTTTTGGGTGAAATATTCCTTTACGTACATAGCTAACATGAATTAACAAGGAAGAAGTACTTCTGAGAGTTATTAATCTTACTGAGGTTACTTTAAAACATTACTAATTTACATTATTTAAATCAAAAGTTGCATTCTGTTCTATACTCTACTTGAACCTGAGCTAACTGTGAACTAACAATGAACGGCTGTATTTAACTAACTAACTAACTAACTAGATAACATTAACAAAGATTAGTACATACTGTAACAAATGGATTGGTCATTGTTAGTTAACTTTAATTAATGCATTAACCCTTGTATGGTGTTCAGGTTTTCACTTTTTATCAAATGAAGAACTAGGGATGTAACGATTAACCGCGAGCAGGTTGAAAATCGATTCAAATATGTCACGATTCAAATCGGTTGAGATGCCAAAAAAATCGCGATACAATTGGAGTAGGAGTTTATATATGAATGTATGTCTGAGGGGAACTTACGGTCTTTCGAAAAGGTTAGATGGATTTTTTCCTCTGTATAAGCATATAAAGGTCATAAGTCCAAGGAAATGCTTTAAGTGCCACCTGCTGGAAGAGAGTGAATCTGCATCTCATTCAGCTCGTCTGCTGTTTCTGTTTCATACAGATATTTTTTTATGCATAGTTTCACAAAACTGAAGTCAAACCATTCTGGCTTAAAATTTCGAAATGATACAATGTAATTGTATGTAAGTAATTGGTTGCCTCTAATTTTAAATGAAAGAGCACAGACAAAGCCTTAGTTTGTTTATATGAAGAGATTTCTTTTATTTGTTACTTATTTATTTGATTTGGGGCTTGTTTTAAAATTTCAATTTAGTTTTGTCATTTACATTATATTTAAATTTTGGTATTTAGCAAAAGCTTTTATCCAAAGTGACTAACAAATAAGAACAATGAAAGCAATCAAAATCAGCAAAAGAGCAATAATATGCAAGTGCTATTTTAGTATATTATTATAGTATTATATTTCAATTTCACAAAGAACCGTTTGCAGCATTTTGTCCAAGCAATAATAAAAGGACACTTTTTCATTTATAATTTGTCTTAAATCCCGGGGCTAATAAAAGAGTGGAAATTTTAGGTCCTGTGTACCTTTACTTTGTCCTCCTATTGTCTGGGCCTGCTATTAGTATGTGTGTGTGTGTGAGAGAGAGAGAGAGAGAGTCTATAAGTGTGAGTTTTGTGTTTCTGCCCCTGCTGTTCCCGCACAAGGTTGTAGCACTTTAATTCATAAATGTGATCTAACAAATGTAAAGGGCAAATTTGGGACTTATAGCTGTTATATTGCTTGTAATGGGATGAAGTAAACATCTGTTGAGTAATTTAACATATAATTTTTGATTGTGTTGAATCAAAAACCCAAAACTGCAGCGGGTCCACCAGACCCACGAACACTGGCTGAGTAACAAAAATATGAACACCACACAAGTGATTTAAAGGGATAGTTCACCCAACAAATTAAAATTGTGTAATTTCACTTACCCTAAAGTTGTTCCAAACCTGACTGAATTTCTTCATTCTGTTCAACACAAAGGAAGATATTTTAAAGAATATGGGTAACCAAACATTTGCTGAGTCACTGGACCGTATTATTGTAAAAAAAAAAAGGGAACGGTTTGTTAGCCAAATCTTCAAATCTTTTGTTTCAGGAGAAGAAAGTAGTTCATAAGATTTGGAACACTTAGGGGGAGCAAATGATGGTGACATTTTAATTGGATGTCCTTTAACAAAAATGGGACCTTACTGTTAAATTTTTATTTATATGTAATATAAGGATAGGTGGTTATTTCATTATGTGTCTTAATTTTCACACTCAACTTTGATTGCTGACAGGAAATCAGTTTGGCAGATCTTTCAAAAAATTAAATAATAATCGCACATTTTTCAGTATTATTGAGAGCCCTTATATTTTTAAGATTTAGTAGGCTCTGAAAAATATAACTTTTAATTAAGTGAACTTAAAACAATCTTCACAAACTCTTAATTTGTATATGCATAAACTATATAGATTAATCTTTATTCAAGCTACAAAAGTTAATCAACGACTAGAACAGTCCAAGGATTTCTCTTTCTTTTGTTCTTTGATTTACATCAAGGACAGTCTTCATCAGATTTCACTTTAAAAGCAGCGCTGTCTCTTTAAAACCTGATGCTTGTGATATGGATCTGACACACATCCGATTTTCTCACAACTCTTTGCGGTCATTTAGGACTTTTTAACTCTTTTAAGAATGCGTTTAGGTATGTAGGGTCATTTCAAGTGTGAGGTGCTCCAAGTAAAGAAAATTATCCATTAATCTGTGACCCTGTACCACAAAACCAGTCATAATAAATAAGCTTTCCATTGATGTATGGTTTGTTATTATAGGACAATATTTGGCTGAGATACAACTATTATCTGGAATCTGAGGGTGCAAAAATAATCGAAATATTGAGAAAATCACCTTTAAAACTGTCCAAATTAAGTTCTTAGCAATGCAAATTACCAATCAAAAATTACATTTTGATATATTTACAGTAGGAAATTTACAAAATATCTTCATGGAACATGATCTTTACTTCAAATCCTAATGATTTTTGGCATAAAAGAAAAATTTATCATTTTGACCCATACAATGTATTTTTGGCCATTGCTACAAATATACCCCAGCGACTTAAGACTGGTTTTGTGGTCCAGGGTCACATATCATTAATAAACCATGTACTAGGAGATTCGATAAAAAGAGAGCAAAAACTTCGGGGGTAAAAATATTGAAGGAATTGTCGAATCTTGGAACACAATTTATTGTCAGTACCACAACAACAAAGGTGCTTTGTGTAGACTACCTACAGAAATGTATCTTGTTTTTATGTAGCCTAATTGATCTCTAATTTATTATCCCCTATTGTTCTTGTAGACAACTACAACTTGAAGTCCGCCGACACATGAGAGAAAAAGGAGATGGACCCTGGTTTCAGATTCAGACACTTGATAAGAATCTCATCGACCACAGCCCCAAGTCATCCCCTGATAACTAGGAGTGGTCATTCATACCTGTCCAAAATATTCAGGCATTATACAATGTATAATGTATTGTTATTAATAAAAAATATATTGTTTATTTTTTCCCCTTTTCTTTGCCTCTGGCACCAATAAACTAATGATGAAGTCACTGCTCTTGTGTATCCTTGAAATGAAATGAAAATTCTTTCATCATTTCTTCATTTCAGACTGTTCAATGCACAAATCTATTGAATGGGTTAAGAAGATTCAGAATACAGCACATACTGACTACTTTTATGATGCTTTTATGTGTATAGAAGCTTGAAAGCTGCTGTCTTCATTCTTTATAATTACATGGAAAAGATCAACCAAATGGTTCATAATTTTTTATTTTGTGTTCCACGGAAGTATTGAAGTCATGTTTTTTTTTTTGCAAGTTAGCAAATTCCACCAAAAACAATTGGAATCAAAACCTAGATATTATAAAAAATATTTGTATTATTGCAGTCAAGCCACACTAAAATTAGAAATTTCCAGTAACCGTAATAGTAATAGTAAAGTGTTGAAGTACTACATCAGAAGCTTATGTAAATTAAAAGATAGTTTCAGAACTGTGAATAAAATAAAATTTCAGTTTGTAAATTATTCCAAGCAAACAGCTGAACTACTGTATTTCAGTCTATTGTCTTTTAATATGTCAGTCTAAAACATGAGTTTCAATATATTTTGTTTTAATTAATACAATAAAAAATAAATAAATTGAGGACATTTATTATTATTGAAATATTATTAAAAGAAAAGTGATTTAGTGTAGATTAAATGATGCATTGCATAGATAATCAACTAGCAAATAATGTAAATTTAAATTTTACATAAATAATGGCTGGTATAGCACCTTTCAAAAAAAACAATCAAGTACTTATGACAACATGTAAACATATCTGAATTAATATAACATTAGATTAAAGATGAAACCTATTTTATAATAAAAGAGGAAGAGCAAAATTTTATGCATAACAAAAAATGGAAATAAAAAAACAATAATGATAATTAAGACAACATAATACATACAGTGGGTACGGAAAGTATTCAGACCCCCTTAAATTTTTCACTCTTTATTATATTGCAGCCATTTGCTAAAATCATTCAAATTAATTTTTTTCCTCATTAATGTACAAACAACACCCCATATTGACAGAAAAACAAAGAATTTTTGACATTTTTGCAGATTTATAAAAAAAAAAAAAAATGAAATATCACATGGTCCTAAGTATTCAGACCCTTTGCTGTGTGAAAATCATATTTAACTCAGGTGCTGTCCATGTCTTCTGATCATCCTGAGATGGTTTTACACCTTCATTTGAGTCCAGCTGTGTTTGATTATACTGATTGGACTTGATTAGGAAAGCCACACACCTGTCTATATAAGACCTTACAGCTCACAGTGCATGTCAGAGCAAATGAGAATCATGAGGTCAAAGGAACTGCCTGAAGAGCTCAGAGACAGAATTGGGGCAAGGCACAGATCTGGCCAAGGATAAAAAAAATTTCTGCTGCACTTAAGGATCCCAAGAGCACAGTGGCCTCCATTCATTAAATGGAAGACGTTTGGGACGACAAGAACCCTTACTAGAGCTGGCCGTCCGACCAAACTGAGCTATAGGGGGAGAAGAGCCTTGGTGAGAGAGGTAAAGAAGAACCAAAGATCACTGTGGCTGAGCTCCAGAGATGCAGTAGGGAGATGGGAGAAAGTTGTAGAAAGTCAACCATCACTGCAGCCTTCCACCAGTCAGGGCTTTATGGCAGAGTGGCCCGACGGAAGCCTCTCCTCAGTGCAAGACACATGAAAGTTTGCTAAAAAACTCCTGAAGGACTCCAAGATGGTGAGAAAATAAGATTCTCTGGTCTGATGAGAACTTTCTGGCCTTAATTCTAAGCTGTATGTGTGGAGAAAACCAGGCACTGCTATCACCTGTCCAATACAGCCCAACAGTGAAGCATGGTGGTGGCAGCATCATGCTGTGGGGGTGGTTTTCAGCTGCAGGGACAGGAAGACTGGTTGCAATCGAGGGAAAGATGAAGCGGCCAAGTACAGGGATATCCTGGAAAAAAACCTTCTCCAGAGTGCTCAGGACATCAGACTGGGCGAAGGTTTACCTTCCAACAAGACAATGACCCTAAGCACAAAGCTAAAATAACAAAGGAGTGGCTTCACAACAACTCTGTGACTGTTCTTGAATGGCCCAGCAAGAGCCCCGACTTAAACCCAATTGAGCATCTCTGGAGAGACCTAAAAATGGTTGTCCACCAACGTTTACCATCCAACCGACAGAACTGGAGAGGATCTGCAAGGAAAAATGGCAGAGGATCCCCAAATCCAGGAGTGAAAAACTTGCTGCATCTTTCCCAAAAAGACTCATGGCTTTATTAGATCAAAAGTGTGCTTCTACTAAATACTGAGCAAAGTTTCTGAATACTTAGGACCATGTGATATTGCAGTTTTTCTTTTTGTAATAAATCTGCAAAAATGTCAACAATTCTGTGTTTTTCGGTCAATATGGTGTGCTGTGTGTACATTAATGAGGACAAAAAAAATTAACTTAAATGATTTTAACAAATGACTGCAATATAACAAAGAGTGAAAATTTAAGGGGGTCTGAATGAGTTCCGTCCCCAGTATACAGGTGCATCTCAATAACTTAGAATGTCGTGGAAAAATTCATTTATTTCAGAAATTCAACTCAAACTGTGAAACTCGTTTATTAAATAAATCAGTGCACAAAAGACTGAAGTAGTTTAAGTCTTTGTTTTTTTTAATTGTTATGATTTTGGCTAACATTTAACAAAAACCACCCATTCACTATCTCAACAAATTATAATATGGTGACAAGCCAATCAGCTAATCAATTCAAAACACCTGCAAAGGTTTCTGAGCCTTCAAAATGGTCTCTCAGTTGGTTCACTAGGCTACACAATCATGGGAAGACTGCTGACTTGACAGATGTCCAGAAGACATTCATTGACACCCTTCACAAGGAGGGTAAGCCACAAAACATTCATTGCCAAAGAAGCTGGCTGTTCACAGTGCTGTATCCAAGCATGTTAACAGAAATGAGGATGAGGAAAAAAGTGGAAGAAAAAGTGGCTGCACAACCAACTGAGAGAACCGCAGCCTTATGAGGGTTGTCAAGCAAAATTGATTCAAGAATTTGAGAGAACTTCACCAGGAAGGAACTGAGGCTGGGGTCAAGGCATCAAGAGCCACCACACACAGACGTGTCAAGGAATGTGGCTACAGTTGTCGTATTCCTCTTGTTAAGCCACTCCTGAAACCACAGACAACGTCAGAGGAGTCTTACCTGAGCTAAGGAGAAGAACAACTGGACTGTTCCCCAGTGGTCCAAAGTCCTATTTTCAGATAAGAGCAAGTTTTGTATTTAATTTGGAAAACAAGGTCCTAGAGTCTGGAGGAAGAGTGGAGAAGCTCATAGCCCAAGTTGCTTGAAGTCAGTGTTAAGTTTCCACAGTCTGTGATGATTGGGGTGCAATGTCATCTGCTGGTGTTTTTTGAAAACCAACGTCACTGCACACGTTTACCAAGACATTTTGGAGCCCTTCATGCTTCCTTCTGCTGACAAGCTTTATGCAGATGCTGATTTCATTTTCGCGGAGTTGGCACCTGCCCACATGCCAAAAGCACCAAAAAGTTGTTTAAATGACCATGGTGTTGGTGTGCTTTACTGGCCAGCAAACTCACCAGACCTGAACCCCATAGAGAATTCCTCTTGTCAAGAGGAAAATGAGAAACAAGAGACCAAAATATGCAGATGAGCTGAAGGCCACTGTCAAAGAAACCTGGGCTTCCATACCACCTCAGCAGTGCCACAAACTGATCACCTCCATGCCACGCCGAATTGAGGCAGTAATTAAAGCAAAAGGAGCCACTACCAAGTATTGAGTACATGAACAGTAAATTAACATACTTTCCATAAGGCCAACAATTCACAAAAAATTTTTATTTATTGGTCTTATGAAGTATTCTAATTTGAGATAGTGAATTGGTGGGTTTTTGTTAATTGTGAGCCAAAATCATCAATTAAAAGAACCAAAGTCTTAAACTGCTTCAGTGTGTGTGCATTGAATTTATTTAATACACGATTTTCACAATTTGAGTTGAATTACTGAAATAAATGAACTTTTCCACGACATTCTAATTTATGGAGACGCACCTGTACTATTTCAGAAAAATCATTTGCTAGTTAAAAGATAAAAAAAAAATAACGTTAAGTTGTTCTGTACTGAGGTATACTACATGCCACAGCCGTTATAAACACATACTCACTGAGCGTAGATCTGAAAACGCCACCACTTGGCGTCAGGATGAATAATGTGAAATATTGCCTGTTTCTCCAAGGGGACACCCATTGTCTCCCTCCCCCAACCCCCCAACACACCAGACACCACCCTCCATCCCTCAGTGTTCCAATGTTTTCGTCGTCACATCCCTCGGTCCATGAGGAATGTCGGGTCTGTATGATTTAAAAATAGCCCCATCTCATCTTCTGCCTGACACGCTGCTCCGGCGAGGCTCATAGTGGTGCGAGCAGCAGGAATGTGAAGATGGCTACAGATCTGGGAGAGCTACTGGTCCCGTACATGCCCACCATTAGAGTACCAAGGACAGGAGACAGGGTTTTCAAGAGCGAATGCGCTTTTTCCTACGACTCTCCTGTGAGTATTATGTCAAATACTTCATGCATGAACGTTAAACTACAACTGGCGTCCCCCAGACACGTGAAAAGCTGCGTATGGCGTGTAAGAGAGATGAGGGATCCTCGGCCACCATTCTCCAGCTCAATTTGTGTGACAGCCTTCAGAAATAAATACCACACGGGTGTTTACATCTTACAGTGGGACCAGGTTTCCTTACTTTAAATGGCGCTATACGAGCTCCAAATGTAATGGTAGCATAAACACTGCAAGTCTGAACGCTAGTCTTTATTACAGAGCATTTCTGTCCTCTGTTTTTAAAGGCGTGTCAAAGAAAGCAATCATTATTTCCCCCGTTCTTAGGCGTTTGACATCCTCTCATCAACATTGGCAATCTAGTAGTGTGATAGCTAGGCTACTTGTTGAGATCATACTGTACGTTATGATATTTGCTTGACATCAAGAGTCTACTGTTGTGTAGCTTGATATATGTGAAAACTGATTTCCTAAATGTACACTAATAAGCAGTAAGCAGCTATGAGCTATAAAAAGAATCCAGATCAGTGTGGGCTGTTATACATACTCAAGTGGACAAGCTCTGACCACAGATAATATATAGAATACCATGTATTTGTTTTAAGCATTGATGGGAATATTTAAATAAATGTGGGTAAAGTGCACAACTAGCTAACAGATCTAAAAGTTTTAAAGGTGACTCCGCTGTTTGGAGTTCCACATGTCAGACTAAGAGACAGGTTATTTTTACACACTATCTGTTCAAGCTCGTGTGTCACCAGGAGCTAGTGACAGGTTTTTTCAGTCTGGTGAGACCTCAACCCCCTAACCTACAAACACCGGCCCTGCAATTCAGTGTTTTGATCCAGATTAAACTTCTTATTTGTTTATTCTGTATCACTAACTCTTATTGTAGTACTCTTATTGTTTTATATGAATTTTTCAATTTAAAATGAACAAAACAGTACTGAAAACAACCTTGATAACTTACGGTGGGTATAGAAACGAATCACCCACCTTTAAAATAATCACATTTTGTTTGCTTTGCAGCCTGAAATGAAGATGAACACGGTTTTTGTTTTATCAAGCTTTTTATTTACTCAGTGCAACTTATAACATCCATGTGAAAGATATAACACCAACAAGTCAGAAAGAAATAAAAACAGAATCACTGAGTGTTACCCACTGTACATAAACAAGCATTATGCCATTATAAATTATGTGAATGATCTTGATAACCAAACGTATATATCATGACACATGTCCAAAAAGCCATGTTATGGCAATATATGCCTGAAAACATGTACAGCAACAAAAAAGAGCACCATTACTGTAATAATTTAAATGATAAAAGTAAAAGGCAAAATTCTGAGCATTATGCAATTTTAGGTTTATTTATAATTTTACTTTTATGTCTAATAATTGTATTTCTAATAACACAGAGCAGATACTCTGCATTACAATTCAGTAAAGCCCTAGACTGTCCTATGCAGGTGTTTTCGATTATGTTCTGCTACGTTAAAGTGTTTCCTCTTTTCATGTGTTTGTATGTTGATGTTGTTTATGACTTGAACACTCTCTAATAGCAGTTTTGTTCACATTTGCTTTGTAAATGTAACTTAATATAATTATTTACATTTAATATGAAGTGTAAAATTACTTGGCCACATTTGACTTAGCTTAAATCTTGTTTCATCATTTTTTTTAGGAATCAGACGGAGGTCTGTATGTGTGTATGAACTCATTCCTGGGTTTCGGAAGAGAACATGTGGAGAGACATTACCATAAAACTGGACAGAGCGTGTACATGCACTTAAAACGACATGTGAAAGAGGTAAGAAGAGTGACAACTTTTTTCAAGCTTATTGTTGGATTGAAATCTTTGCAAACGTCATAGAAAAAGTAAACATGTTTCATTCTACACTCTAAAGCAGGGATCCTCAAATCTGGCCCACGAGATCCACTTTCCTGCAGAGTTTAGCTCTAACCCTAATCAAACACACCTGCGCATACTAATCAGTGTCTTCAGGATCATTAGAAAATCACAGGTAGGTGAGTTTGATCAGGGTTGGAGCTAAACTCTGCAGCGCATTGGCCCTCCAGGGCAAGATTTGAGGAACCCTGCTCTAAAGGAACCTGTGCATATTGAATGTGTTATAGAAACTTACTGAGTGGTATCCAACAACACAAAGAAAGCAAAAGAGACAATGTAATATTTAATGATCATTGTTGTAATGTAGTGCAGTACTTGTTGACGATGGTTTCCTATCAATGTCTGTCTTGATGAAGAACTTTTTTCTGCTCACTGGAATTAACTTAATTTGCAATTGACACTCTTGACTTAATTTTTTGAGTGCAAACAGATTCAATGCATCCAGTAACATAACAAAAGCATTAACATAAATGTAAGGTGAATCTGCAGAATGCACTGCGCTGACTTTAAGAGGAAATCTGTGAAATAGCTTTAAGTATGATAAGTTGTGCTAAATAAGGCCAACAATACTAAACATGTATTGCAAAGCATTTTCAAATTAGCAATAATACTTATTAAACTTGCAAGGGGTGGAGGATGTGTGGATCGTGAATAACGTGTGGATCTGTGGAGCTTTCTTTGAACTTTTGTCAGCAGATTCAATGTGGATGTGCTTATTAGGCTACTGGGACCATGTATGTAGCAGCTAATGATTATATTGACTATTGAATAGTTTGACAGTTACATTGTTGATTAATTGGATGAGAAAAAAGATTAATTATTTAAAAAAATATATATATTTATCCAGTATTACAAAATTGTTCTTTCACGTTCCCATCAACGTTTTCCTCTAAACAATGCGAAATTTGAAGGCAAGGAAAAAAAATATATTGAGTGTATCTATGTAGGCAATTAAACTTTATATGCAAAAATTAAACCGATTGATTACTATTTGAAAGTAGTTACAATAACTGAATTAAAAATGATAATAAAGAAAAGCAAAAACTAAACCTGGTATGAAGTAAGAGGAACACACATTCACTCATCTGAGCATATTACATTTATATTCAATTATAGTAGTCCTTTTATTGTTAATACTCCCATAAAAAATACAATTACTTGTGTTACATTTTATTACATGTATTACATTTTAGAATTTGTTTTCTGCGCATAGTGCATAGGCACAATTAATCGCTAATCAAATTAGTTGTCAAATATTATCATTATCGATTTTATCAATGAGTTGTTGCAGCCAGAGTGTGTAGCTTATTGAGGTCACATCCTTTTGATTTGTCCTCTTTTATTTTTACTTCCAAAAATGTGGAAAGATGTAGCAGACATTGATGACTGTTGGATTTAGAAAGCAGTTAAGAGTATTGAGTTGATTACTTAAGAGGTCCTGAGAGGTGTTTTTCACTCTTCATTGTGAGTTCAGTTTCTTGCAGATGGTTTTTGCCTGCCTCTTCTTCATGTTTTAGAGATCTGCTATACCTAAATTTTCACAATTCATGAAGATTGCATAGCAGGAGGTCTGTTGGATTTAGAAAATTTAGAGGTGAATCTCCTTTTGAAAGCATCTTTGAATGTTATGGTTTTAATCTTGCGATGTGGCAGTTCTTCTGCAAGAATTTAGAAAGAATTCGGTAGTTCAGAGGGTGGTTTTGACATTTTGGCGTATAAGTGATGAGCCCAGCATGTGTCTACTGCACTAACCCTCTTGGGAAATGTCAGCAAGAAAAAGCACAATAAAAGAATATCTGAATATTTACAGTAATTACAGTAAATGTATTTTTCTCAAACTGAGCGACATGTCAATTATTTTCTGAGAAAACTAGACCGCATATAACTAGACAGCATGGTACGCTCTTAAAAATAAAGGTGCTTCAAAAGGTTCTTCAAGCGATGCCATAGAAGAACCATTTTTAGTTCCACAAAGAACCATTCAGTCAAAGGTTCTTTAAAGAACCATCTCTTTCTTACCTTTTTGTAATCTGAAGAACCTTCTTTCGCCACAAAGAACCTTTTGTGAAACAGAAAGGTTCTTCAGATGTTAAAGGTTCTTTATGGAACCATTTAGACAAAAAGGTTCTTCTATGGCATCGTGAAGCACCTTTATTTTTAAGAGTGTAGATAAACATAAACAGCATGGTACACAGAGAAGATAAATGAACTGTGCTGCATTATTTAAAACACAGTTTTATATTGTTTTTCACCATATGTACTGAATACAATATGATTATTAAGTTATTGTCTTAGCAGTTCTATTGAATCCCAGCCTGCTTCTATACATTTGCCTAATCATGACTGATTTGTTGGTCATTTAGAATAGGAACCTAATTATTTAATGGTTTCTTGTTTGTTCCAAGTGAATGTGGATGTGCTGGTCAAATGCTGCTATTTTCATGTCTGGATCTGTCCAGAAACAGCCGGCCCTGTTCCTGTAGCTTTTGTGTTTGCTGTTTATACTTGGAATTACATGAGAAGTGTGTCACCATTATCCATTCAGTCGTTTTCTCTACAATCAACTGATTTTACCATTATGTGCTTTGTACAGAACAATCATTCCCATCTGTCAAGCTTTCATATGCACATCAATTGGATTTTATCCAAATTTGCGACATGATTCAGTAATATTTGTTGTATAGTACAGATGTTCAGTTATATGTGGCATTATTTATTATCCATGTTGTATCTTTTTTTGATTTTCTTTTATTACATTTTCAAAACACAGAAACTAAATTAAACCACAACAAACATACAAACAGAATACTGTCAGCGCTGCTTATAAATACTGAAAATATCCACATCACATACTAATACCACATAAAATATTTGAGTAGAAAGCACTTTACAGTTTTATGACCCATGTTGTTTCCTGATGTTAATTACAGAAAGCCACGGGTGCTGCAGGGGGTGCCATACCAAGAAGAAGGAATGGAAAAGTATTTTTGAGTAAGTATGTTAAAGTGTAAAAAAAAAAAAAAAAAAAAAATAAGTCCAGGCATGAACTTATACGCTCAACTACTTTTTTTATACAAGCCATACTATTAAAGCGAGCCGTCGCGTCCTACTACTTGTTTCACTTCTGTTTCAGTTTTTATAACCATTTCTTACTATGTGTAAGTAAGTTGTTGTTTTTTAGCATGTAAGTTTGGCAGTGTTATTTTTTAGGATTAGTGATAAACTACTGTCGTTTGATTTGTATTATTTGTATTTGTTATTTATTTAAATTTTATTTAAATTATGTCTGAATTTATTATGTCGGTATAGGTCTTTTATTAAGTTTTTTAGTGTGATTTAATTTGAGTTATTTAATACTTCAACAAACTAAATGTAAATTAAATAATATATATTTAGAATTTAAAAGTGTGTTAGATATACAGTATATATATAATTTATATGTTAGGGTTTTACATACACCGTAAGGTATCTTTATTTTTTTTGTGTGTTTGGCTTAGTGTTATGTTAGAATCATACCTTTTGTTCTTTTAATATTTTTGAATTGTTTTTAGCTTTATTTTTTTGAAATTTTGTTGTATGAATTTGCCATTTTTATTGAATTTCTTTAATTTTAAAATGTGTATAAGTAGTATTTATAAAGTTTTAGCTTTTAGTTTTGGATCTGTTTTTAATATGATCTTGTTTTAATACTACAATTGATTGCTTCTGTTGTCCTCATTTGTAAGTCGCTTTGGATAAAAGCGTCTGCTAAATGACTAACGAAACTACAACTAAAAATTACTGGGCTGGGGCTAAATTTAGCTCATTTATTTGTATATGCAGTTAGTAACTGTTCTAAATCTAAAGTGCCACATGCTTGCCCTGGCCTAATCTTCTGCTATGGAGGGTTGGTTTACAGTGGCCGACTGTGGCTGTCAGCTGCTGTGCCCTATCAACCCCCCAAGCTGACACACTTCTGCCGTTGGAGGTGTGACGTAGCAGGTGGGGGACCAGCGGCACCTTATTCTCAGGCATCCAATCAATATACATGCCTCCTTCTCTGTTTGAGGACAATACGTCAGAAAGGATGCCAGTCATTTTGTAAACCCACAATGCTTTCCCAAATATGTCATTTAGGCAACTCAGACTGTTCTGTTACGGATATGTCTGCTTGGAGTGGCTTAGAGGGCAAACATATGCAATCAAATACTTTCTTCAGTCTGTCAGTTTTCGTAGTCATGTTATCATAAAACTCAAACTAATAAAATTCATTTATTATTCTTTTATAGTAATAAAACATGCTGTTTTCATAGCCTCATTTTGATTGAGAGCCTACAGAGAAAATTAGAAAAACTTGCATTGCAGGACTATTTAAGTGTAAATAAGCCATTTTAAAGGTTGTTAAAAACCTGAAAAAGACCAAATGAGAGTTGCTGCCCCTGAAATATACACTTTTATTAGACATTGATATACATTCTAGTCTCAAATTTGACTGTTTTTGGTTCAATCAAGGGAGCTCAAGAAAATGTTTCATCAAAACATACTAAAGATAAATATGAAAATAGACAGCTATTTTTGATTGTACGTTTTGTGCAATTTCATCATGTGTTTATTAATTAATTTTTTGGGGACATTTTAAGCACTTGTTTTGAGTGCAGTCATCCCATTAGCTCTTGATTAAAAATATCTCTTTCTGCTTCATTTCCTGAAGATTTAGAGCTAAACCGTGATTTTAACGGAGTTGATTATGAGTATGAAGATGAGGCCAAGCTTGTCATATTTCCAGACCATTTTGAGATCCCTTTACCAAATATTGAGGAGTTGCCCGCACTGGTTAGTGAGAGTGTGTGCTCATGTGCCCTGTGTGCCCTGCATGCCAAAGGCCTGATCTGCCTTTTCAGTTTCAATGCTTGCTTGTCAAACATCACGTCATTACATTATATTCTGTCTGCGGATGACCTTATAATTTATAAACTCACTGTTCATGCTTCTCATTGTGTGCAGTGATGTCATGTGGTGTAGCAGTAATATGAGTTTTTGTTTTATAGTCTTACCTAGGGCTGGGCGATATAGCTAAAAAATGTATCAACGATATAATGTTACATATCGTTCGATATCGATAATTATTTAATTTTTTTATAACCTTTTTTTAAAACAAAGAGCAATAGAAAAAACTGTTTAAATTTAACCACTGTATTCTTAAATTAATCCAATTTATTGAGACAAACAACAAATATTTATTTTTTAACAGTCAAACACAATAAAAATTAAACAAATATCTAATTTCTAATGTTTTATATCCAGAGTTAAGGAAACTTTTGTCTTGTCTCCCGAAGCCACAGGAGGGCGCAATAAGCAAAATAATGCAGCACATTTAAATTGGCAACGCAAGGAAATAACTGTCTATAAAAAAAACGTGCATTACGTCTACATTAACATTAAAATATAATTTAGTAAATTGCATAAACAATTATGAACAAAACAGCATCATGTATTTATGCATTGCTTAATACAAAGAGCCGAAGCGCCATTTACTCAGATTGCATTTAAAAACATAAGAGACGCAGTGAAAAGGAGTAAACTTCCACAAATTTGCGATGTGTTTTCTACTGAGTTTAAACTGTTTTAACTTTGCATGGCTACATCTCTTGTGTGAGACGCGAGTGCAGCAGTCATATTTGTCTGTCTAAAAATTTGCTGAATATGTGTTCTGTGTGAATGGCTTGGTTTCGGTTTTAACTAATCAAGATCTTCTCCGCATTGAGCTTCTATATTTCTCTAATATTTTGAATGAATAACGCAGCAGCGGCGCGTCTCGTGGGCTAGACTAACAAAACATTAAAATGCAACAACGTCACTTACATCATCATCACTGCATCTCGCGCTCTGATGATGCTCCCTGATTGATTGTACTATTTTTGCAATCAAATGCAAATGTTTATTTTAAATTCGACTAATATTCTTTTTTCCCCCCACAATCTCATCACAGGCAGGCACAGCACTCAATTCAGCATGTGTGTGCTGTCTGCGTCACTCATAGTAGTGCCTTATTGTGCGATATATCAAACATGTTTTATATCGTTATCGAAAAAGGTGTTACCGTTGATAATATAGAATTGGTGTTTATGGCCCAGCTTAGTCTTACCGATTTAATTTTGATTTTTTAAAACAAGTTTATTTCTTATTAGATCTGAATTCTTATCATTATTTTTGGTTTAAAGCAAAATTATCAGTCATTTCTGCCTGAATTCACAGCATGTTTTTATTGATATTTTTGAAAATATTAAGAGTGATAAAGGAGTAAACAAAGATACAGAGTGAGCAATTTGGCTGATGGCTGTTATAATATTGATACATTTTACCATACAATATCTTATTGATAGCAAACAAAAGAAAAAAAAAGATAAAATCGAAAATTAAACGCTTATTTTACACAGAATTTACTCAAAATTCACCACAAATATTTTAAATTAAAAAAATATGTATTTTACACAGGGCTGTTTGTGTATTTCTCAAAATATAAACTACCGTTTAAAAGTTTGGAATCAATAGCTGTAAGATTTTTTCAGTTGAAAGAAATGTGTACTTTTTTTTTCCCAGCAAGAACACATTCAGTTGATCAAAAGTAATAGTAAAATATTTTACGTTGTTTATAAATTAAAATTCTATTTCAAATAAAATTGATTTAATTTAAAAATTAAAATTTGTGTTAATCAAGAATTACAATTTCCCAAAATGATTAAGCAGCACAACACTGATAATAATAAAAAAGTTTCTTGAGCAGCAAATCAGCATATTAGTATAATCACGTGACAGTAAAGACTAAAGTAATGACCCCTGAAAATTCAGCTTTGCCATGCAGAAATAAAAAAATATTGTATCATGTATTTAAAGAAAAAAGTTATTTTAAATTGTGACAGTATTTCACAATATTACAGTTTTTATTCAAATTTTTTGTTTAAAAAAATGCAGCCTTTGTGAGCATAAGAAACTTTTATCAAAAGAATTAAAAAATCTTACCTACCCCATAATCTTTAACAGTAGTGTACAAACAGATATCTCAATATTTGTTCATTTAGTACACACGATGCAAAAAGTACATTTGTTACAGTTTGTTGTACTTCAGCTATTCATACAACACATACAGTAGCACACAACTAAACACATTTTTGTGTTTGTCAGTTGCATGGTGTGCTTGCTTACTGCTGCTGCCCTAATATTTATTACCTTGAAAATAGATGCATTATCTAACCTATCTGCCCAGGAGCTTCAAGGCTTTTAAATCTAATTAGTAATAGTCTGCACCACTTTCCAGCTTGCTGTGGTTTCGTAAGCACTAATTAGGTGCAATATCACATTAAGCAATGTAATGTTCATGTGTCCCTTTAACTTTCAGGTTACAATAGCCTGTGATGCCGTCCTCAATGCTTCATCTCCATACAAAAAGCAGGAGGCTGATTCATGGGAAGAGGAGATCCAAGTATCTAGACATGCCAGAAGTCTTAGACAGCAGGATAATGGGGTTCGAATTCCTCCCAGGTTGGTCACACGGGAGCCCAGAGTCACATGGACTAGCATTCTAGAGACTGCTGATGCTTGCTTCAGGTCAACCTTGAATCTGATATGTCTGCTTTCTCTGCCAGGTGGATTAATATCAAAACAAGCTATTGATGTTTGAATAAGTGCTTGAATATGTTTAGGATAATTTATTAATACACCCAGTAGAATGTCTTGACATGTATGAGGCAATGCATGCTGTTGGTTAACCACATTAAAGATTAGTGATTGACCGATATCCCTAATCAAATATTCCTAAGGAATGCTTAAAGGTAATTTGGATCATTTGGAACCAATGCTAAATGATTCTAATTGAAATTACATGGGATTAAATGAGATCTGAGCAGATAAACAGATTTTTTTGTATTATTTGAATCTGACGGGTATTGCGTAATCTTTATTTCTTGCTATTGAACTGTGAAAGGGAGCTTTAAGGGGGTCATATGATGCGATTTAAATTTTTCCTTTCTCTTTGAAGTGATACAAGCTCTTGGTTCATAAAGAAGATCTGTAAAGTTGCAAAGACTAAAGTCTCAAATCCAAAGAGATATTCTTTATAAAAGTTAAGAGTCAACCACGCCCTCCTAAAATGGCTCGTTATAACACGCCCCCACATGTCTATGTCACTGTGTGGGAATATTTGCATAACACCGCCTAAATGTTCACGCAAAGAAAGGCGGCGTAACTTTCTCGCTGTAGTATTGTTGTTGCTGCTGCCACCATGTCGCGAAGACGCTGTGTTTTTTTTTTTTTTGGTGAAAGCGAAACTACTTTTGGCCTTCCAAAAGATGACACGACTAGAACACCCCTGGATGCAAAAATGCAGCCGTTAGTTAAGGTTTTAATGTTAGTTCTGATTCGCCGCTCCGGCCGGACAGGGCATCACAGTGTGGTGAGGGGTGTAACATTTCCGTCACGTGCTTGAGGTATTCGGTCAATCACAACTCACTGGATAGCTGGCTAATCAGAGCATACCTCGCTTTTCAGATCGATGAGCTTGTAAAAATCGACGCGTTTCAGAAAAGGCGGGGCATAGAGGTACAGTATGTGGAAAATAATGTGCTCTTTTACTTTAAACCGCATAAACACATATCATTACACCAAATAATTCTTTTTAGCAAAACATATGACCCCTTTAACAGTTTAGACAGTTTCAAATGAAAAGAAAATATTTTCAAATGATGATACTGATGCTGATATCTAGAGAGAAGGGTGTCTGATGGCTAATATAATGTGGTATATAAAAATAGTAGTTTAATTGTAGTGAAATAGCAAAATGTATTAAATTAGCAGCTGTTTACCATATTTACCCTTAAACTATAAAACCATAAACTTGAAAAGAGAACAGACACCAAAGAATTATTGCATTTATTAATATTTTAAATTAGCTTATATATTTTCAGCTTTCATTGATTCTGATTTTTTTCTTCAATTTTCAAATTTAGCTTTAGTTATTTTCATTTCAGTTTCAGTAATTTAGTGCTTCAACTTAAAACTTATTTATTTCAAAATTCTCTTGTTTGTAAGTTTGTTCATTAATTATTATTTTTGTTTTTTATTTTTTTTTTTTTTTATATAAAATATCTTTGAATTTATAATAAAAATAAATTTTTAAATTATATTTAATCTTCATTCAATTGCCAAAAAAACAATTAGTTTTAGGTAACAACAACACTAAAGGGGGTTTCTTTAGCCATGTGGCAGATAATCTCAAAATGGCCAAATATGGGCCAAGATTGGTCTAGCCGATATATTGATATTTTGGAAATGGTCTTTGTCTTGGTCTACACAATAAGATTACAGCATATAGTCAGTGGATTATAGAGTAACATAGCCTCATAACTGAACTGAAATATGAGGAGTTCCTCTCCTGCCTGTTTGTGTCTTCAATATGGTTTATGTCCTATTAGTGGCTGGAAGTGCGCCAAGTGTGAAATGAGAGAGAACCTGTGGCTAAACCTGACGGATGGCTCTGTCCTCTGTGGGAAGTGGTTCTTTGATGGGAGCGGAGGGAACGGACATGCCCTTGAGCACTACAAAGAAACCAACTTCCCCCTGGCAGTTAAACTCGACACAATCACCCCAGATGGAGCAGGTAAGTGTCTCTCAATGACAGGTTTTCATGTGTCACACAGACTTTCAGGGAATATGTTTGGTACACATGTATAACATACACAATACATTCAGGCTCAAACATAATTTAGACAAAAAACATTGTTTTTATTATTTATAGAAGGTTTTACGAATGTTTCAGTTACTATCTCTCTTTTGCAGATATTTATTCCTTCGATGAAGAAGAAGCGGTGCTTGATCCTCACATATCAGAACATTTGTTACACTTCGGAATAGATATGCTGCAAATGCAAAGGGTATGTTTTTCTGTTTATATTTTCCATATTTATATATTTCTCCACATAATGCAAAGTTTTCCATATTTTCAAAATAAAAGTATACCACCTTGATATTTGACAATGCAGAGAAAAACAATATATATAATACTCAACTCAACTAAATTAAATAGTTAAACAATTAAGCAAAAACAAGCAACACTGCCTCCTTCCAATCTCCTCAAATGTCTATATCCATCCCTCACAGACAGAGAATGGCCATCATACAGACAACCACGTACAGGCGCGTGTGAGTGACTGGGAAGTGATTCAGGAGTCCAGTCTAAAGCTAAAGCCTGTCTATGGCTCAGGATACACGGGCATCAAAAACCTGGGCAACAGCTGCTACCTGAGCACCACTATGCAAGTGCTTTTCAGTATTCCAGAGTTCCAGAGAGCGTAAGTACCTTAAAATCCTTAATGGCCCAATACAGTCTACATACTTGTCCACATTCTCCTACCATTGTCTTTGAGTTTGTGTACAAAGAAAGAACCGAGTTTGAATGCTATCACACTGTAGAAATGACATTTCTGGCCAGCCAAGATGAGTTTGTTTCTTCATCAGAACAGATTTGGAGAAATGTAGCATTACAGAGTCATTCTTTGCTCAAGAGGGGCGAGCGATATGGATCCTGCAGCCAGTGGAAATGTAGGGGGCGGTGCCGATCAGAATGAAAGTGTCCACAAACGCAGCGTGAAAAAAAACCATCGACAACCTAACGACCACAAGTGATCCACATGACTCCAGTCCATCAATTAACATCTTGTGAAGTGAAAGGCTGCATGTTTGTAATAATATCATCAAGACGCTTTTAACTTCAAACAGTTTCTTTCAGCTAAAATATGAGTCCTCCATAATATTAGATATTATAATATTCGTTTCAATAATATTACGTTCTCCAGTGAAAATTAATCTTGTCTGCATCAGGAGAGACATATGCACAGATCAAGCACCGTTTATAAGCGAAAGCAGTCCAAAACTGTTCTAAACAAATACATCAGTAGATTTTGGATTCTCCAAATCTGTTCCAATAACGGATAACAAAAGTAGAAGTATACATGTGGATGGACCCAGAATATGGGTGTGTACGTTTCAACATTTCGATGGTTTGGGAGAACTGTTCGCTTATAAACTCTGACTGTCTAAAAGTTGAGTTGCTCTTGTTTTTCTTTTGAGGAGACTGAACAGAGGGACTGTTTTATTCAGTGCCAGTTTAAGGATCTAGCAGGGGGTGATCGTTTCACTTAGTGATCAATATGCAGGGTGGCCGACAGTAGAAATGATTGCTTTTCGTTACAATATTTATTATGCAGGTATGTTGGGAACTACACGAGAATATTTGACTCTCACCCCTTGACCCACTAGGATTTCAGCCCCACAAATGTAGGGTTTTTGTCTGGAAGTGTGATTATCATGTGCATTTATCTTGATTTTTAGAGTTCTGAACTCAAATTACATCTCATTCTTGGCCCCCAATGCAAGGGTATTCTACATTATCTTTAGCTAATGACAGAGGTGCAGTGGGAGATGTGAAAAGAATTCATTGTGTAAAGGTAGTAATATGAGGGCGCCTAGTAGCACTTAAACACGTCTTTTACCTAAATTGATGTAATTTTGACATGGTATCTAGTTGGACAGTGTGTTTCATACCTTTTTAAGGGCAAACACGGTCATGGAATTCTCTAAGCGATCAGCGACTCAAAAACCTCCAACGAAATCAGAACTATTGAGACAGGGGCATGCAAAGAGTAATACAAGGTATTTGATTTGGGCTGTCTGTGTGGATATTTGGTCAATTAGGTCCCACATAACTTGTTTACACTTACAAGATGCTGTTTTGCCTTAGTTGTCAGACCAATACCCATGGTGCCTACTAGTTACTTATTTCAGACGTATTTGAAAACAACCTAAGGTACAGGTAGAAATGATCAATAGACAAATTTTGCTAATAATGCGAGGTCATCCATTGGGGCAAATTGAGGGTGAACACACACACACGATATACAAAAAGTTGAGCAGAGTTTAATTTTAAGCAAATGAGCAGCAACATGGGTTTGCAGACATGAATGTACTTTTGGTGTGCTTGTTTTCGTAAGCTAAATTAATGTTTTAGGTGTGCTGCATTGTTTTTGTGTTTTTTATTTAAATATCATTATAAATGATTAAAATATAACCATTTGGAGGTCCGCTGAATTTCTACAGAATTGTTCATATGCTTCCAAAATAATATAAATAATTTCTTGTTCAAAGAATACATGGGCTTAATTTTATGTATTTTTTATGAAACAAAAAATGCTGCTTGCCATTTTCCTATAAAGTTCAGGTTTGTGGCCTTTTAAGAGTGTTTAAGTATGTCATGCTGTGATCCAACTTTCTTAATAGGTTTTCTGATGACATTTTAAAGTGCATTTGGTGACCCTGAGCCTAGATGTATCATGTTGTTTTCTTTCGGTAGCAGCTGCAAAGAGGGATTTCACCAAAGATGTTCAAAGCGCTGGTCAGTAAAGGACACCCAGAGTTCTCCTCAAACCGGCAACAAGATGCTCATGAATTCTTTCTGCACTTAATTAACCTGGTGGAGGTACGAATGTGTTTCTCTTTCATGTGCTTCTTTTTTTTTGGGGGGGGGGGAACACAATATTTCCTTGACTGTCAAGATTTCATGTCTGTCACACAAAAATTAAAATTCTAAATAACCACCCGCATGTCACTTCAAACCTATGGGACTTTTTTAAAGCTGAAAACTGGTTATAAATTACTTTCATTTCACGGAACAAGAGCAGCTTGGCAATAGACATTTTTCTAGATGACTCCTTTTGTACATTTGGGTTTGGATTGATACAGGGTGAGGAAAGTCTGACGTAGTGTTCATTTTTAGGTGAACTATCCCATTTGCAGTCTTTTATTTAAAAAAAAAAATGATTTCAGAGAATCAAGGGTTTCTAGGGTTTGGCTGGAATTTCCCCAGTCTTGTCAGCAGGCTCTGGTTTCAGGAGACACATTTGACTGCACTCTCTATCCCTCTGCTGGCATACTTAAAGTGACTTTCTCAACTGAGTTAAAATTAGATACCCCTATTGGTTACACAGGGCTGATAATGCTTCCTGTTACCCTCCCCACTTGGTCTATGTCCAGAATGAAAGTCATTGCCTTCCCTGACACTTCCGTGACTCAAAAACAAACAACAGTGGAGCTGCACTGTTAGACTATGTCAACAAGAAATAGAATTGGCATATAATTAAGAATTCCCTTTTCTGCTACAATGGGACATACTTTTGAATTGATTGGATCGTGCAAAAAGGCTTCTATATGACAGGTGGCTGGAGGGAGGGTTTGGAAAATATAAGTGCTTGGTGAGATCAGCTGAAAAGGAAAGTCAATTCAGAGGGTTAGCAGGTTATTAAGGAGTATTCACAGTGAGAGTGATTTGCGTTTGGAATTAGAATTGCCAGTTTTCTTATATTATAAAATGTAATTGATTCCAGTGATGGCCACCGAAGCAGACAGAATTTTCAGCCCACGTACTCAGTCTTCCCAGTGTCACATGATCCTTCAGAAATCATTCTGATATGCTGATTTGGTGCTCAAGAAACAGTTCATATTATTATCAATGTTGAAAACAGATGAGCTGCTTGATATTTTTGTGGAAACTGTTATTTTGATTTTTTCAAGATTATTTGATGAATAGAAAGTAAAAAAAACAACAACATTAATTTGAAATACATCTTCCATTATAATTGTTTTTATTGTACCGTTTGACAATTTACAGCATCCATGCGGGAATGTATTATTAGTTTCTTAAAAAAAATCTTACTGACACCAAACGTTTGAATGGTAGAGTAAGTAGTAATGTGATGTAACAAGCAACTACCAGTAGGAGTGCAGGCAATGATCACCCGCCTAATATAGTTAGATACAGAGGTCGAGTAGGAATGCCTACTAGTGACATTTTTTGTAATTTAACTAACATTCACAGATAAATAGTTTATAATAGAACAAATCATTCTCAGTAGAGATAGCAATAGAGATCTGTCCACAAAATACAGTAGATAGAATCATTCACAATAGAGATAGAATTATGAAAATAAAAAGGGTCAATTTAGATTTCATGTGAAGCTTTACAAATCTTGATATATTTATATAGTTGTTTGATTTTGAAGTGATGAACTGATCAAGACCTAATCTTTGCTGACGTTTGCTTGGTCCTGACAGTGCATATAAACCAAGTGGGGTCAACCTCATAAAACCAAGACAGAGCTATAGATCTTTGAAATGTTTGGTACTCAGAAATGTTGACTGGTTTATTTGTAGCCACCCTCAGCTGTGCCTTGTGTGAAATAGCATAAGGCCTGTGAACAGTGACGGGACCTTACAGTGCGTTTCTACATCCTCAGGAGGTTTGTTCTCTGCTCAGTGGTCTCTGGTATCTCAGACTTGATAGAGAAGGGCTGGTATATTTCTGTATGGCCTCAGAATAGCGAAACTGCCCTAGGATGACCTTGTTAATCTTAATTATGGACTAATGCTGTACTGTCCCTAAAGATGCCTGCATTTAAATACAAAGTTGATTTGTTTACCATTTGTTTTGTAGAAATGTTAATTATATGACCATTATTGTGTTTTAAGTCATAATTTTGCTTGTTAAAGGGATAGTCCACCCCAAAATAAAAATCCGGCCATTATTTGCTGCCTCTGTATGCATCAAAATCTGTTATGAATTTTGCTATGTGTGGAAGAGCTAAGATTGAAGAATGAGAAAACCAAACAGGCAGTTTCCCTGACTCCTATATGGGCAAAAAATACAATGGGAAAGTCAGCTGTAACGAAAACTGTTGAGTTACCAGACATTCTTCAAAATATCTTTTTTTAAATTTTATTTTTTTAGTGTTCTGCCGAAGATTAAACGATTACAGGTTTTACAAGACACAAGGGTGAATAAATAATGATATAATTTTCATTTTTGGGTGGATTATCTCATTAATGTATTAAATGCTGTCTGTCTTTGAAGGTTCCTAGTGCCTCAACAAAACTTTTTATAGGCTTTTGCCTTTAATGGACCGGAAAAGTAGATAGGAAAGTTAAGGAGAAAAGGTGAATGTGAACAGGTCGGATTCAAACCTGTTTTTCCATGAGCAAGCCAGCTCTTAAAATGTGCAGTGTTACCCACTGTGCCATGGTTCTAACAGAAAATAACTTGTGTTTTGCCATTTCCAGAGGAACAGTTCAGGCTCAGAGAACCCCAGCGATGTGTTCCGCTTCTTAGTTGAGGAGCGAGTGCAGTGCTGTCAGACACAGAAGGTGCGGTACACACAACGAGTGGACTACCTTATGCAGCTTCCTGTACCCTTAGAGGCTGCCAGCAACAGAGGTAATACCTTCTACAACTGAGTTAAACATTGCTTCTGCACTATAAAAAGTTGAAATGGGTTTTTTATTGCATTTAAAGAGCTATTTCTACATGATCGGACTATAAAAAATTATGAAATTTAATGTAGTCAGGTGATACTGTTTTATTGTGTTTAATATTATTTTAGCTCTTTTCAGTTAATCTAATGTGCAGGTAGACCTAATGGTGTTTTAATTGCATATGGTTTTGTCGATTGTACAGAGGAGTTAATAGCATATGAGAGTAAGCGGAAGGAAGCTGAGGAGAACATGCGGCCCCCTCCAGAGCCAGTGAGAGCCCGAATCCCCTTCACTGCCTGTCTACAAGCCTTCACTGAGCCTGAGAATGTTCCAGACTTCTGGAGCTCTGCACTGCAAGCCAAGTCGGCCGGAGTGAAGTAAGCAAGGTTCTGGTTTGAGACCTTCGAAGGACTTGAAACACATTCTCCAAAATTTAGAAGAATATCATGGCGTTTACATCTACAATAAGCAATTTCATGCTATTTAATTATACATTTAATTATAATATAACACTTACTTTTTATTGTATTTGGTAAATTTATGTGTGTGTGTGTGTGTGTGTGTGGGTAGTATATATGTATATATATATCTTATAATAATATATTATATATATATACATGCAATGTGTGAAAAAGTGTGTTTACAAAAAAGGTTTTCTTATGCTCATCAGGCGATTTTTGGACAAAACAATACAGAAAAAAACTTGGTAATAATTGTGAGTATTATTGCAATTAAAAAATGGGCTTTTCTATTGTAGTATACTTTAAAAATTTAAGTTATTCAGTTGATTGCAAAGCTGAATTTTCATCAGTCATAATCCAGGCTCACATGTCCTTCAGAAATCTGTTAATATGGCATTAATATTTTAAGATTACTCAATGTTAGAACTTTTGAGTGGCAGTATATAGATAAACCCATGTATATGTATATAAATCCCAATATACGTATAAACCCCTGCTCTAAAAGATTATATCTTTCTCTCTCTTCAGGACTTCTCGTTTCGCATCTTTCCCAGAGTACATGGTCGTGCAAATAAAGAAGTTCACATTTGGGGTTGACTGGGTGCCCAAAAAGTTAGGTGTGTAATTTTAGTAAACTCTTAGTTTGACATTGTATATTTGATTTGACATTGTTGTAGATAAATGAACACATTGATGACATAAGCATTCAAAGCATGTACAAAATGTTGGATCATCACTTAATGAAAGGATTTTTGTTTTCTCTGTACCTCAAAGCAGATTTATTGATATGTCATGTTCTTGTTTGTCATCTGTGTCTGCATAACATGCTCTCTTGTGCAATTCAGACCACCACATGTTATTCATGTTGAGCAATGCATCATGATTGCTTGCCTCAAAACACTATCAGTTTACAAGGTGTTATGTTTGCTCAGCAGAAGCTTTTCCCTTGTCCAGCAGAGGGTACTCTAACACTGTCTTTTTACATGAGAAATGTTTGGGATCAATGACTGTTTGAGGTTCTGTGGTCAGTAAAATGTTGGCAAGGTTTTTGGAAAGGAATAATGCCCAGAGTCTGTTCTGAGTGTATCAGTGTACAGTATGTCTTTTTGTAATATATAATTTCCTTTAAAATCTTTTTTTTATGTGCTACAGATGTTTCTGTAGATGTACCTGATTTCCTGGACTTGAATCGCCTCCGGGCCACAGGGCTACAGGCTGGAGAAGCAGAACTGCCTGACATTACACCTCCCATTGTCATTTCTGAAGATACCAGAGGTGAGAAGATTTGTACTAGACTTTTTATTTTTTTTGATAGAAATTAATTTATTCAGCAAGGATGCATTAAATGAATCAAAAGTAAATACTTTTACATTGTTACAAATAAAATCTATTTCTAATTCTAATTATATTCGACATGTATCATGGTTTCCACAAAAATAAGCAGCATTGATAATAGTAAGAAATGATTCTTGAGCACCAAATCAACATATTAGAATGATTTCTGAAGGATCATGTGACACTGAAGAAAATCAACATTGCCATAATAGGAATTATTAGAATTTGTAAAATATATTAAAATGGAAAAGAGTTATTTTAAATGTAGACTATTTTACATTATTATTACTGTTTTACTATTTTACTATCAAATAAATGCAGCTTTGGTGAGCTGAATAACTTTATTAAAAATAAAAAATCTTACTATCAACTCAGTTTTTTATGGTTTTTTTGCCATTGTTTGAATTTCTTTAAATATTATATAACGCAATATAATACAACGCAGTCTGCTTGCACAATTGCATATTTAGCATCCCCTTTTGCTTTGCTTTGTCTTGTTTTTGCAGACAGTACAACAAACAACTCTTTGGAATGTAAGTACCACTTTGATTGTAAATTCAGAATTACATCTGACATATTTACAATTGTATGCATGCACTACAAAATTACTTATTCGATGAACAATATTAAAAGTCTCTCAAAATGGTCCATTAGTTTATCTTGTTGACTTTAAATATGGTCTGTGTATTTATTGTTAGTTATGGGCTGCTGATGTGGATTTAAAGCCACTATTCTCTACCTGTTCCTCAGCTCCAGAAATAGATGAATCATCCGTGATGCAACTGGCAGAGATGGGGTTCCCTCTGGAAGCCTGTCGGAAGGCAGTGTACTACACTGGGAATATGGGGGCAGAGATGGCATTTAACTGGATAATAGCACACATGGAAGAGCCAGGTAGATCCTCATATCTCAACTGAACTGACACATTTTGAACAAAGGCATATCCTTTGTGTCCTTTGCTTATTCCATATAATTATTCCATATTCCAATTATTCCATATTACTTAAAATAATAATAGAAGTATTGGTTATTATATCTAATATTTAACAATGTATATTATGTAACACTATAAAATGTTCCATAAACAAATAGCAAATTATATACATTACTTATGGTCTAAAACTTGCAGCTGATACTGTATTAAATGTATGAGATTTTATTTGTTCTAATGGCTCTGGTCACATAGTCTAGTAATCAATGGAAAACACTCAAGTGTCTGCCATTTTAGCTGCACTGGCTAAAAGGTTGTAGCCATTTTGCTGGCGGTGAAGTGCGAGGGAAAGTCTAATTGAGCAGAAGACACGGTCACCTAATTACAGGCTGCCTCGAAAGGAACACTTTTACTGTAGACATTTTAGACATTTAACTCAGATGAACTTACTGTCATTTTCATATTAGCCATCCAGTTGAATTCTTCAAAAACTCGAGCACGGTTTCACAACAATATTTACTCAGCTGGTTTTGCTTTAGGCCTTATGGGAAATTAAACGGTGATGCAAAATTGTATCAAAATAGTTTTTAATACAGAAGTCCTTAAATTCAAACATTGGATATTAATATTACTCTATGATGTGCGTTGGTGCAACAATATGCAAAATTGGCATAAATGGGCTGAATAGAGTGCATGTGTGTTCACCCTCTTTTTCAGAGGTGCTGGTTCCAGTTCCAGAAGTATTTTTTCCATTCGTTTTTCCCATAGGGATTTCAAAAAAGTCCTGTAAAAGCATTAAAAAGCATTAACTAAACCAACCAACCAACTAAAAGGTGAATCACAACATTACAAACTTTTGTATCTAATTCAAAATGTAATATAAAACTGTCAATTTAAAGTTATTGATCGTATATATAGAATCAATATATTTTGATCTCTCTCTTCTCTCTCTCTCTCTCTATATATAATCTATTAATAGTATATTTAATATCTATATTCAAGCACCATCGGGTGTGGAGCTGCGCCTTTCTGATTAGAGCAATTTTCTTTACAGCATCATGGGTAATGCAGTTTTTCACCAGGGATGTAAAACAATGTCGTTTTTAGCTGCTGTTAAACAAGACTATTTAAAACATAATTTGGAATAATGCAAACTGATGGCTTCAACAAAAGCATATACTATCGATTAAAAACCTCTGTGTTTGCAATAGGTCGGTCTTTAATGGTTTTTGTTATTACTAAAAATCAGTTTCCCTATGAAGAAAATGAATGGCATTTCTACTTCCAGAACCCGGCTGTTGCACTCTAGGAAAATTTTGTAAAAGCATAACCAACAGTAGAAGTTTGATGGAACAAATACAGGGCCAAATATTTGCTTGTCTTTATTGTTTGACTGTTTAATTTTAAAATGTCTTTTAAGTCTTAATGTTTCAGGCTCTGGGGAATCAGTAATTTGCAAAACATTGTTGTTGGAAAAAACATGTATTATCCTTAACATATTTACCCTCACCTGTAATCTGGGTCATATCCATGTCCATGTGAAGCATCTGCCTAATTAGTGTAGTTTCTACCAAGATTAATTCACTGAGTTTTTTTTTCTTCTCAGAACAGACCTATGACCTGTGATAATAGCGTTTGGTTAAAGCAAACATATTTTTAACTGTTGTCTATGCTGCATTCAAGATAAATAAACCATGGAGATCTGGTGTGCTTCGTAAGGCTCATTATCTG
Source organism: Sinocyclocheilus anophthalmus (assembly GCA_018155175.1). Taxonomy (NCBI): domain Eukaryota; kingdom Metazoa; phylum Chordata; class Actinopteri; order Cypriniformes; family Cyprinidae; genus Sinocyclocheilus; species Sinocyclocheilus anophthalmus. The sequence goes on from JADLZN010011439.1 coordinate 127,394, forward strand.
GGTTCCAGCCACAGGGGAATATTTGATGTTTGGAGCATGTCACTTAGCTAGGGTATAAGATAAATACATGTGACGTAAAGAGTTGCGTATTTTCAATGATGGGGAAAGATTCATGCCACAGTGATTAATCCAAATGCATTTTAGATCTAAGGTGCTTTATATTATTGAACTCAAAATGTTCTAGTTGAGTAGATTCAAGTTTACACAAGGTTGTATTTCAAGTCTCTTGCTAGTCAACCTGGTTTATCATTGCGCTTGTGGCTAGTAAACACAGTCCTCACAACTGAGTGTCACCTGTGAGCAGGAAATTATGTTCTCCTCACTTTCCTGCCCCAGTTAAGCAGCCACCTGAGATCACAAACAGACTCAGACATACACACAAGCAGAGTCTCAAGCGGTCCGAACCCCATTAGCTTTGCACCTCCTAGACTCGTGTGGCTTACGTCTGCTCCACAGCTACAGCTGGGGCTGTTCCTATATAGATGCTACAGTGGTTATTAATATAGTGTGCAATATACAGAGATTTTTTTTAGTCTTATCTTAATTCTTCAGTGCTGTGGAGGTGATATATGGCTAGTCTAAGGAAAGAAGAAATCTTAACTTTTTATATTAAAAAGTAAAAATATTTTGTCCTGCTTTGCCTATTATGTTTGTGTGTGTGTGATATTTTCATATATAATTTCAGTTTTTCTTTAATTAATAAACAGACAATTCATACCTAATATTATATATTTTGTTTGCCTTGACTGATTTATGCAAGTATATTTACATATGTATATTTAGCTGATTAATAATACAGTAAACCTAAATATTATTAACCATTTAAAAGATGTTGGTCTGTTTAATTTTTTTAACTCTAATTTATTACTATGTATGACAAAGCTAAATCATTCCAATATGTTGATTTCATGCTCAATAAATATTTCCTATCATTATCAAAGTTGAAAACAGTTGTTCTGCTTAATTTTTTTTTTTTTTTTTTGAAAATTATATTTTTATATTAATATTTTAGGGTTATGTGAGATGAACTGGAAATTCAAAAGAACAGCATTTATTTAATGATGTTTTTGTTAAACAATGGCAAAAGTTGTTACTTCACTTTTGATCATTTAAGCATGGTTTTGCTGAATAACTATATCAAAAAAAGCTCATTAAATTTGCAAATTACAAAGGGAATAGCAAAATGGGATTATAAAATAATAATCCACGTTCTAAAAGAAGCTTGAGAGATAACCTTTCGTCTTTTATTTAATATTTACATGGTACAATAGCTGTTATTTAAAATGTAAGTCATAATTAAATTAATACTCTATTAATTTTAAATTAATATTACTCGTCACATTTCTGCTTAATTGTATCCTTATTTTCTTATAGTAGTAATTTTCAAGGTAAGAACTAAGGTTGGTTATGAAATACAAGTCTGTTGTCGGAGACCTGAATGTTTGTTCCTGTAGGACTTAGCCTGGGGTCTGTTTAATAGTTGCTAGCTGGTCAACCTGTGGTGTCATACAGTGTGTGTGTGGTGTGTGTGGGTGTGCGCACATAATTTGCTCTGGAACATTAAATAGATATTGCAGACTACATCGGAAATGGATTACATGGCTCTGTCCATTGAATGCTGGTTTATCGTTATCTCAATAGAGGCAGCGGTGTGTATTTTCACGCCCTGTTCTTGTATTCTGCTTTGGGTTGAATAAATCCACACACTATGCTGAATCTGGTGCAGTGTGGGGAAACGCTTACAAGTAACGCAAGTTTACGAATCAGATTACCTTTTTCAAAGTACTAGTAAAGTAACGCATACGGTTTAATTTACAGAAATATTCTGAGTTACTTTTTCCCCCATTTATTGATTGAGACCTCTCTTGTTTCCATGTTGAGAGAAATCGGGAGTAAGGTGTTACTTTAGTTCTAGAATAAATGTGAACATGCTATCATTCATCTCACTCACAAAAAAAAAAAATCTGATTTAGTTTTCCTCAAATTAATTAAAACAGTTTAACGCACTCAGAATATGACTCAAAGCTGCAATAATTAAATGTTAAACAGCACAAATATATTTTATGTATTTAATCCCATTTTATTAACCGATTTGCTGCTAACCTTCAGTGATCCAATTCGACCATACTAATAAGCAAAAATTACACAAGATAAACTAACATTTCTTCTTTTTTTATTGCTGAAGAGTGTTGAACTTTCTTTTTCTGTGTATACTGTACAGACGTGAATTACATTTCCTTCAGCCTGAGGCTTTTGGTGTGAAAGGCTTTTATATTTGCCAAAATAGAACTTTTTTATTACAAGCAAACCCCATCGGGGGTGGGACCCTCCCAGATTTAAAAAGTTACGCAAAAGTAACGTATCGCATTACTTTCAATAAAAGTAACTAAGTAACGTAATTATTTACTTTTTAGGGAGTAAGGCAATATTGTAATGCATTACTTTTAAAAGTAACTTTCCCCAACACTGATCTGGTGTTCTTTGTGAGATATTTTGGATGTATAGTACAGCATAATGTACTTCCATCTACTATCGTTGGTTGGGTCTGTGTTTGTGAATATTTTAAATGTAATAACACTATATTGTTGATAAATACTTGATCTCTTCTGTCCTCTTTAAACCACTGTAGATTTGTCCGCCTCTGGCAATTTCCCCCATCTGTACATACACCATACGCTGCCCGGCCCCAGCTTCCCTACTAGCAGTGTGCTGGACAACCAACCTCCAGAAGAGAGCATCTCCATCCTCACCTCCATGGGCTTCCCCAGACATCACACAATCCAGGCTCTCAAAGCCACAGTGAGTGTACTGCTTCATCTGCTTCATGTACAGTAGCCTGAAAAAGAATTTGGACAACTAAAAATGTATGAATGTCATTGCGTTATGATACACTGCACCTGTGGTTACTCTTCTAGGACACCTGCGTGAACTTTAGTGGAACCGACTCCACACATCGACTAAAAAATGACCTTGAGACTAGTTCCACTAAAAGTTCAAGTGTCATTTGTTTGCAGATGACACTTTTTGAAAAAAATCTAAAACAATGAAATTCATACAGTGTCCAGTCGTGTCTAGATATTTTTTAGGGCCACTGTATGTAGTATGTTCATGTTTTGAACTGTTACTTCTTGCTGCAAATTGTTTGATATGATTCTTTGGCAGGAATATAATTAGCATAGTGTCACGTTACACCGATGCAAAAACATGTTCCAGCATGTCTGGGTCAGTTTTGTCACTTGTTGCTCATCAACCAAGCATGTGAGAATTGAGGAGCCATCTCTTCTGTTGAACTGCTTGGCTAACCTTCACATTCCTTTAATGGATACTTGAAAGTTTGTCTACACTGTTTATAATTGAAGGAAATGCTGTTTGTGTTGGATTAAAGTTATTTGGAGATTACGCTGTTATTCAGTCAAAGTTTACTTGCTAACTAAATCTTTGATGAAAGTACTTTTCAGGGTTTTTTTGTTGTATTTGTGTGTGTGCATTTATTTAAAGGAAATGTATCGTTTTATTCAGCAAGGACATTTTAAATTGATGAAAAGTTAAAGACATTTATATTTATACGAAAGATTTCAAATTCAAATAAATGATACTCTTTTTAACTTTCTATTCATCAAAGAATTCCTGACACACAAAATTCCACCACAAAAAAAAAAAAAAAATTCTGAAGGATCATCTGATATTGAAGACTGGAATAAATTGCATTTTAAAATATATTAAAAGTTATTTTTAAATATTACTGTCAAATAAATGCAATAAGTGAACACAAAACGTCTTTCATAAACATCTTAAAAAAATTAATTTTACATAGTTGCACTAGTAGATCCAGAATTTCCTCTTTAATAATTTTACATTTTAGTTTTCAGTTGAACTTTAATGAATTTTATAACTCCTATGTTTAGTCTAACCTTTCAGATCTTCTTGTCAAGTGAAGCTCTTGTAAGGTATTTAAACATAATCCTTTATAGTAGGACCTGCTTCTTCTTGAGTATTTCATTTTGTGTTTTAGACATTGTGGTTGTGGTTGTGTTGTGTAAAAATAGCCTCTCAAGCAGCCAATAATGGCGCAGTAACAAGTGGACGTCTTCAACCTACGTCGTTCACATTTGTCCAGGAAAAGATGAGGGCGTCAGGCCACATTTGCTTTCAGTGCTGGCATTTGCAGTGAATCACGGCGCTATTTCAGATTAGTGCCTATGCCTAAATTAGTCTTTTGACCACTCTAGAATGACCTCGGTTAAATCAAGGACTTTCGACGGGTCTGAGCAATTTAAAAATGGCTCTTTGCCTGAGGATATAATTTTGGTGTTCAGAGTTTTCTTGTGAAATTAAATCTTGCCATGTTTTTTTGTCAAGTCAGGTTGTTAGTAACCTAAAAAAACTGGTCCGTGTATTTAAAGCTCCTGTTCTCAAGTGATTAGAGTATTTTGTCAATGAATTACAATGAACGAACAATGAATTACAATATCATGAGGTCACATTTAGTCCGTTTTCTGCTTCTTCGTCTGACTACAGAACAACAACTTAGAGCGAGCTCTTGACTGGATATTCACACACCCAGACTGTGAGGACGAGAGTGAGGCTATATCAGACACGGCAGACACAGAGCCGAACAATAACAGCTTCTCAAACGCCAATGCCCACAGCGACTCCTCTCTGTCTCCAGATCAGGACCTGTCCAGCCCCCATGTCAGAGACGGACCCGGGCGTAAGTGCTTACAGAACACTGAGTTGAACAAACAGCGCTCAACACATACTGAGGATTGCACTGTCTGCATACATTGCTGGATTGATATTCCATTGCTGATGTTGTTGTTGTTTTTTTCTTTCTCAAAGGTTACGAACTGTTTGCTTTCATCAGTCACATGGGATCATCCACAATGTCTGGTCATTATGTGTGTCATATCAAAAAAGAGGGCAGGTATGCTGATTATAATGTGTGTTATTTATTTACACATTTTCATTTTGTGGATATGTTACAATCAGACTGATTGCAGAGAATATCTGAAGAACCAATGTTTTGTGCTTGTCAACAACAAGCGATAATATATAATAGAAAAACTAAAATATTGAAGTATTAGAAAGTGAAGAGGTATAAATGTTTTTAAACATTTATAAATGTTAAAATGATAAAGAAAACAAAATATAAAAAAAAAATATTAGACATTTTTTAATTAAACAATTAACTGTTTTACATATAACTTGTATAAAAGGAATCTAATTTAGATTTTTTTATATATATATATATTATATATATATTAAATATTATATAATTACATTGAGATAAAGTAAAATTTTTCCAATTTGAATTTTACAAAGTATATATATTATTGTATGTGTATTTATCATAATTATATATTGGCTATATTTTATGTAGTTTATAATTACATCATACATAAAAAAGTATCAATGTTTTAAAAGCACAAAATTAATTATAAAGTAAAATAAAAATTACATTGAAGTATTAGAGAAATAAGTCCCTAAAAAATAAAAGTAGAATGTATACATCTAATTTGTAACCATTTCAAATGGTTAAAAGACCAAAGTTTATTAAAATTTGATTTATTAAAACACAATTATGAATAAATGTGAACTTGTTTTTGACAATTTACTTATAGGGGGGAAAATTTTTTACATTCATCCTATAAATGTAAAGTGTGTATATTAGGCCTACTCAACCTCAGATTCTTTTTTTCACTTCTAGGTGCTGATTTACAATGACCCCAACATATGTTTGTCAGAGAGTCCCCCCTACAGACTGGGCTACATGGACTGTTACCGGCGCCTGTCTAACCTGCTAGAAGATCCGACCTTCACATCCGTTACGCACAGCCGTTGGCCAGAGAGGTGTGTGGGGCAACCACTGACACGGGACTAGGGAAGCATTTACATCTGTTAGATGAGAGAGAACCTCTCCGTCCCATGCCAAGACCCCCACAGACGCTCATACCACAGAACGGTCGCACAGGAAATTTATGTGTGTCCATCCGTTTTGCAGTTTTGGTTATATGTTCGTCCCCTTCCTGCTTTAAAGGTACTTGTGTCCGTGCCATTTTAGTATGCAGATTATGTTTCCAAGAATATGTCTTCAAGTATTTTTATATTTTCTCTTGAATACTTTAAGCCTCTGTGCCAGTCTTTTCATTCAGACAATCTTCTTTTGAAAATATAAAGTGTGCCTGCATTTTAAAAACAAAATGTTTTTACTGCCATCTCGCAGCATGTACCACTGCAATTCCTTGGGTTTTACAGTAGATTCAACAACAAAATCTTCAGAGTGTATTTCAATAAGAATCAATGCTCTAGTTTATTTTGTTAAGCTTGCACTCGATCCAAAACATACATGTGATTAATTTGAACAAAACTTGTTTTTTTAATCATGCCCTGCGGAAAAAGTTTAGTCAGGCATGTTTATTGCAATCTTGGACTAGGTTTCTTGTTTGGTAGTCTTAGTTTTGCTCTTTGGTGGGTCCTATATATATATATATATATATATATATTATATATTCAGCATTTCAAGTTATTCCAAAAATGTGGCAACCATCGCTTATTTAAAGAAATAGTTCCCACCCAAAAAATTTAAATCTGCTGAAAATTGCTCAACCTCAGCCATTCCAGATGTAGATTGATTTGTTTCTTCATCATACCGTTTTGAGAGTTGAGCATTAAATCCTTGCCACTCTGCAAGTGAATGGGTGCCGTCAGAGAGCTCAAACAGCTTATAAAATCATCACAATGATCCACAAGTAATCCACACGACTCCAGTCCATCAGTTAACATCCTGTGAAATGAAAAACTGCATGTTTGTAAGAAACACACACTTCACAAGATGTTAATTGATGGACTGGAGACGGGTGTAATGGCTTTTATTTATCAGCTGTTTGGACTCTCAGTCTGACGGCACCCATTCACTGCGAGCAAGTGATGTAATGCTAAATTTCTCCAACTCTTTTCTGATGAAGAAACAAACTCAACTACTCTGTCCTGAGGATGTCAATTTTAATTTTTGGATGAACTCTTCCTTTAATGGAGGTTTATTCTGCCTAGAAGCACAAGTTTGTTCAGTTTCCATACCTTTAGGCAGAAGTGAACTTGTACTTTTATGGTTGTTTTTTTTCTTTTCTTTTCATATTCAAGAACACTGAGCCTCATTTATCGGCATGGCTTTAAAGGGGTCATATGATGCGATTTCAATTTTTCCTTTTTCTTTGGAGTGTTACAAGCTCTTGGTGCATAAAGAAGATCTGTAAAGTTGCAAAGACTTAAGTCTCAAATCCAAAGTGATATTCTTTATCAAATTTAAGAGTCAGTCACACCTACCTAAAATGGCTTTTTCTAACACGCCCCCACATATCTACCTCACGATGGTGGGAATTTGCATAACGCCGCCCAAATGTTCACGCAAAGAAAGGCGGCGTAACTTTTATTCTCGTTGTAGTATTGTTGTTGCCGCTGCCACCATAATGTGGAGACGCTGTGTGTTTCGTTGTGAAAGCAAAACTACTTTGTTTGGTCTTCCAAAAGAGGACGATATCCGCTTGGTCATGCCTGGAGCTGATCTGTGCTGGTCGCTGAGGGAATACTTTGCGCTGTGGATCGCCGGATCAACTTTCACCGTGGACGAAGAGGAGTCCAACCCGGGGTCGTCACATCTGGTTGCCGCTCCTTCATCGAATCCGCCGGGGTCGCCATTCTCGACTCACCAGCGCCTCAGCTCACAGCTAAACTGGCGGCTTCAGCTCACGTTAAGCCGCTGTGTTTTTCGTTGTGAAGCGAAACTACTTTGGTTGGTCTTCCAAAATAGGAGCAGCGCTACAAAGTCAGGTGGTTAAGTTTTATTTTCAACACTGTTCCAGAACAGTTTAACCCCAATATCCAGATGTGTGCAGCACATTTATGGAGGACCGTTTCCTGATCCTAGTAGAGTAGACTAAAATGCTGGCTGTTCTGACTTCCACGTCTGTAAGTACGTTCCATTAAACGAAGTTTGCCACTGGGAGGATTCAAACGCGAGTTTGTGGGCAGTGTAGATTTCGCTTTTTGTTTGTCGTTCTTCTCTCCGATCGAAATGCAACGAGGTTTTAGTTTACGCGGCGGATGCAATGCAACGCGTAAAAGACGTATAAGTCCTTATACTCAGTAATTTTATCCCCACGGAATCAACAAATGCCTCGTTTGGTATGGTTTTAATGTTTTGGTCTCTCGCTCGCCTCGGACACGCTCACAGATGGTTGTAATGAGGTAGGATGACGCCAAAGTGGGGATCCATTGCAAGGCTTTAATTATAGCGTAGTCAACAGCGTTGGTCAACAACAGCAAACAACATGGCAGTGGCAGTCGAAAAGATAATCCAGATCATCACCTGGTCAGGAGTAAGGCATCAAAACCCATCACAAATTAAGAAAACATCTGAGGTATCAAAACACAATGGCAAGGAAACCGAGAACTCTCGAAACCAACTTGAAACCACTGAAGAGCTTCACCATTACATCACTCACTATGACAGCGAGTGTGTGTGCTTCAATGTCTTATGTCTACTAATGTGAGCCAGCTGTGTTAACTGAAATTATGTACTGATGAAGACGGTGATTCACTTGATTAGTCGGGCAAGGATTAGGGAATGGATTTCCCTGATGAATGGCAATGTGACAGTATATGGAGTGCCCTCTAGAGTATTCTCATGGGCACTCCAGCGGGAGAATTCATGACAGATCCCCCCCCCCAGACTCCAGTAGCGGTGGCGGAACAGGGGGAGGGATGGAGGGGCCAGGTCATGAGGACAGGGACTTGAGACAGATCCGCGGAGCGAAGCCAAGTAGAACTGCGGAGCAGAGGGCCAAGGCGGAGCATTTGAGTCAAGGCAAACCAGCTTTGAACCTCTAGCCAGCCAGGCAAGCAAGTGCAGGCATTGCAGTGAGCAGCTTCGGTCGCCGACAGAGCAGGGAGCCGTCAAGCTGAAGACCACCATGCAGAGCTAAGGACCACTCATGGCTGGTTTGCTAGCATGCAGGCGTAGCAGAAGACCACCAGGGCGGATTGATGGTGCAGATACGCCCAAGCGAATCAGCGAACGGAACTAGAGTCACAATAGTATATTAACACATGGCCTCAGCGGGCCGTAACCGATCCTGGCAGAACAGTTAGAAATGGCCTCCTTTAGCCATACCGGGTGGCAGAGAGTTTCGCAGGGTGGCAGCCTTTTGACCGCGTGGCCCTGAATTTCATAGAATTCCAGAATCACCTCCTTGGTGTAACGACAGACTAAGATTTTCAGAACGGCCTCTTATCCGTAAGCGGATAGGCAGAGATTCACAGATCTCTCAAACCGTGACAGGACAGCCAGAAAGTTTCTACAGATTGGCCTCCATAGCGTTGACAGGACATGGCTATCGAGTTGACACAGACAGCCTCTTTTGTAGACAGGGTACACAGAGAGTTCTGTAGAGAGGCCTCTTCGTCCAGGTTCAGAGCAGTGATAAAAGAGTTCATAAGTGGCCTCCGTAGCCCTTGACAGGACACTAGAGGAGTTCACAGCCGCCTCCTTGGCCGGAACAACTGACTAGAGTTCACAGTGATACTACTGACACTCTTGGCGGATGGTCGGCATGCGGATGCCACCACCTCTGGAGGTTTTACAGCCGTACCATCAGGAAACAGGGATAGTTCATTAGTATTCTCCTTAACAGGACAGGTACAGAGTTAAGCAACGGTCCCTTTGACTGTGACAGGACAGACTGAAAGTGTATTGCTGGATGCCACCACCATACCAGGAGCCAAAGCAAGCGATTCCCGCCGCTCGATCTTTTCTTCGGAGGTTCTGCAGCCTCTAGCCGCCACCTCGAGGACCTGAGCGAGCAACCGCCCATCTTCTGGAATTCTGTGAGTGTAGTGCAGCCCAAACACACCAAAAGCGATTCCCATCATGTCTGTAAGCACTTCAGAACAGGCAAGCATGTCAGAAACCGGATGTCTAGAGGTGCGTGGTTCTTGGTGGATACGCAGCGTTGCGCATCGCAGACACCAGCGTGTGCATCCGACACGGTATCCCTACTGTAATACCCGAAGTTCTGACATGATAATCTGTGTGTAACAGACGCACTTTTACATGACTCTGGATGCTCAGCTGTATGCGATGTTGACATCTGGATGCATAGCTGAGGGACGTTACTTACTCGGACAAACAGCTGAAACGGGACCATCGACTCGGACGATCCACTGATATGTGATGAGATTCTGGCGAGATCAGCTGTGACTTGCGTGGACTAGACGTACTGCTGAGAGTGACAAGACTTCGGGGAAAGCTAACTGACGTGACGACCTGGACGACAGCGTGAACTTTGACATGACTCTGGGAAGATCAGCCTGATATATTGCTAAATATTCCTGGAGAATTATGCCTGTGGCACTAACGTGACCTCTGACCACTTCTGAGTATGTGACAAGGCCTAATGACTCATCGAGACGTGACGAGGCTCTGGCAGATCAGCTGAAACTTGACTAGACTCATGAAGATCAGCCATGACTTGACTTGACTCATGATAATAAACTGTAACTTGACTTGACTCATGACGATCAACTGTGACTTGACTTTTGAAGATTGGCCGTGACTTGACTTGACTCATGACGAGTCACTGTGTTACTCGACTTGACTCGTGACCGTCAACCTGGGAGCTACTTGACTCATGAAGATCAGCTGTGACTCGACTTGACTCATGTAGATCAGCTGTGACTCGACTTGACTCATGAAGATCAGCTGTGACTCGACTTGACTCATGAAGATCAACTGTGAATTGACTGGACTCAGGAAGATCAACTGTGACCTGACTAGACTCATGACTATCAGCTGTGACTAGACTTGACTCATAAAGATCAGCTGTGACTACATGCTCGCTGGAACAGCTGAATCACGATTCTCGGGCAGAACCCGCGTGAGTGACGTGACGTGGCTCTGGACGATCAGCTGAGACGTGACTTGACTGTGGGTAGGCAGCCATTTCGTGGAGAGTCTCTGGGTTGGCAGCCATCTTGTAGAGAGACTCTGGAACGGTGGACATTATGGGACGAGACTCAGGAGAAGCAAACATGACAGCAGAAGGCTGTGGTGTGGTGGCCATCTTGAGAACAGGTTCTGGGTTGGCAGCCATTTTGTGAATGGTCACTGAGCTGGTGGCCATTTTAGGAAGAGACTTTACTTCTCCCACGGTGAAGGGAAAACCACACAGCAAAAGAGCATAATCCATAAAGTCTCTCAAAGTACATTTTAATTCTCCTCCAGGAAACCATGACTTCAAAGACTCGTTGAGTCCAAAACGAAAAATGACTTTTAAAGCAATTTCATCAAACGGTACTAGATAGGATAACTCACAGAACTGGTGAACACACTCTTCAATAGATAAGCCTCCTTGCTGAAGACGTAGTAGCTGGTCAACTGGGTCCATGGTTGGCCTGGAATGCTCAGAAAGCCGCTGGATCCGGGTGTGGCTGGTATTTCTGTAACGAAGAGGGCATGACAACAGAGTTGGGGATCCAAATGCAAGGCTTTAAAAAGCGTATCCAAACAGGCTGTAACCACAGCAAACAACGATGCATTGGCAAGCAAAAGATAATCCCATAATCGCATGGGTCAGGGCCGCGCAAAACAATCTAAATAAAAAACCTCCAGGGGATCAAAACACGAAGGCAAGAACCGAGACCTGGAAACGTTGAACCACGAAGACTTCATTCAGTCACCAGCACTGACCGAGAGTGTGTGTGCTATTCTTAAAGTCTTACTAATGTAGACAGCTGTGGAACTGATGATGAGATCTGATGAAAGCGGTGATGCACTTGACGGATTCCGGGCAACAGATTATGGAAATGGAGTCCGATGTACTGCGCAGGTACAGAATGGAGTGCCCTCTAGAGGAGCTCATGGGCACTCCAGCTGGAGATCATGACAATGGTGAGGGGCGTAACATTTCTGTCACACGCTTGAGGTATTTGGCCAATCACAGCACACCTCGCTTTTCAGACCGATGAGCTTTGTAAAAATAGATGCGTTTCAAAAAGGCTGGGCATAGAGGAGAAACAATAATGTACAGTATGTGGAAAATAATGTGTTTTTTTAACTTTAAACCGCATAAACACATTTCATTACACCAAATACACCAAATAATGTTATTTTTAGCAGCATCATATGACCCCTTTAAGAATATTTTATTTCTACAATATTATCATGTTCAACTTTTATGATAGCTTTCAGTCAGTCTGTGATAGCTGATCAGAAAATGCAACAATATCACATATTCATGCAATGTTTAAGTGCTTTACTTTGATCATATCTTTAGCAGTTTAAAGACTGGGATGCATTTGAAATCGTTCCGTTTCATTGATTTCCAGTCTCAAAGAATGTAAAACAATTTTTATCCCATACCTAAGCAATATGTGATGACATACTGCATATAGAGCAGAATTATATGCAGTGTCATACATAGAACTATCTTAGATACATGTATGTATTGGTGCTTAGTGTTACCAAATCTCAAGCTCTCAAGCTTTATGACATATCTGTCAAACTTGGCTCCGCCTCCAACACCCTTTACCAAGTTCTAACCTTAGACATATCATTTATTTGCTGAAAAATTCATGTCATCAGGTAATGTCATTACCTAACAAAACCTGAACGCTTTCTTGGCAAGTATTCTTTAAAGTGTTTTGTTACACCGTGAACCTCAGTCTGAAGGTTAGTGCTGAATTAAAATTTAATATTCATTGTTTTACAACATAGTCTCACTCAGGCTGAGGTGGGGCCTGTTCATCTCAATTTATTTCAACTGGATGTTGCACATTCTGTTGTAGATTGTACCCTGTCATGTTTATTCATATTGTGCACTACCTGTTATGTTGGGAGGTCAGTGTCTTTTGTCCCTTTACCTTGTGCGTCTGTCTTTCTTTGGCTTATCCATCCGAGGTTCTCTCACTCTTTCTCTCCTTCGCTTTCTTAATTTAAACGAATATTCATAGCCATTTCCTCCTGCTTTTCTTTCTCTTTTATTCTTTCTGTTCTCTTTTTGTCTCGATATTGGGTGAGAAAGTGGATGCTTTTACCTCACCTTTCTCAAACATGCCTTGATTTAATTTTTTTCAGTATGTGCACTAAAAATCTGAGGTTAGTCAGTTGACATTTTGCAATATATTATTGATCTTTAGTGGGTTCTGTTTTTCATGGAACTGAAGGTTAAGTGGTACGTTTTTATTGTTGATTTTTTTATTTTTTTTTGCAAAAAATGTGTGCCAATTCTGTAGTTACTATACAAACTTGCCCACTTGTTTGTTATACGTTTTTTTTAAATGGATTTTCTGATCCATATATTGTTAGAAACACAAATACGGCAGATGAAATACGAAAATCTGTTCAAACATACTCGTGACTCATAATGTTTGGATTGTTCAATAAAATCCACAATTGTTGTTCTGTGCCATTTTCATGATTTGGTGATGCCAGATTGGAAACCGGAGATTTCAACCATGCAACCAAAAACTAACAGATAAATGCACTCATGGAAATACATTTTTAACAACAGCAACAACCAGGCAAACAAACTCTATTCCAATATTTTATTTGAAAAGATAACTTTTGTTTATGCATCTATCTTTTAAATATTGGGCCAGAGTTAATAAAGCCTAAGGCAAACATTCAGAAAGTCTGCATGTACAAATTCAGAAACAGCTCTGAATGATGCATAACTTATATTTGAGTCTCTATTTCTAAAGGCTTTAGTAAATCTGGCTATTTCAATAGTAATATAAGTGACTATAAAGAAGGTCTTGTTTAAATGACTCACTGCATTGCAAAAACTGCTTGTTTGTAGATATTTTACAGTTGTATTCTTTAGATCAATATATATTTTGAAATGCAAAATATTGTGATTACAGTGATATATAAGTCATAGAAATGAAGGGTATAGATTAAAATAGGCATGTCAAGGTCATGCATATAAATAAATCTACAGCATTCAAAAATAAGTATATTCGGCATGCGATCATACATCAGGAGTACTTCTGGAGCATGAATTCCTCTAGACAATCACACCTGAGATTGTACAAAGTTCTAGAAAAGGGGAGGTTTGGCCTCAGGCATGAGATAATCTGCAGTATCTAATGTAACTTTCAGCTACAAAGCACAAGCCTCTTCTAACTGTATCGATGAGCATATACAGGACTTTCCAAATAGTTTCGGATATAGAATAATAAAATAAATACATAGAGCAGTAATTAAATAAATGTAGTAACAAATCATAAATTAATAACACTTGATAATGGGTGCTTGAATGGCTTTGCATGCTTTTTCATTGATATAGTTATTTTAACAAATTAATTCTTGAACTAGGTGGGAATAATAAAAACACACGATGCTACAAATAAAAACTCAACTGGATCAGGGAGACTTTTTAAAAAATAAAGAAACATTACTTAGGCTACATCTACATTAATCCAGATACATTTGAAAACACTCCATACACACTAGTGCTTTCAGGCATCCTCACTGAAACGTCAGAAAATGCTGGTAAACAGTCGACGTTAGCCATTGACTTACATAGTAGAGGAAAAAAATACTGTGGAAGTCAATGGCTACCAGCAAATGTTTGGTTACCAACATTATTTGAAATATCTTCTTTTGTGCCGAACAGAAGAAAGGAACTCATCCATGGTTGGAACAACTTGAGGTTGAGTAAATCTTTCATTTTTGAGAGAAGTGCCGCTTTAAATCATCTTATGCGTAAAACAGATATCTATAGGTAAAATATGCGTCACATGGCTAAACGTGTCATCATTTTCGAATACGTCTGTTTTCACATTTCACCTTACAACATGAAAACATCATTTCAGTTTTGTCCACTCTGAGAGCATCCTCAAAAAGCTCTGTTTTCACAGCACAAAAACACCACCTCAGTGTGGACAGAAGGCCAAAATATAGAGAAAAATATGCATTTTTAAATGTATCTGGATTAATGTAGGCGTTGCTTTAAAGTACAATAGACCATCTACAGGGTACTACCAGATCTTCTACCTACCAAACACAAAAAGTGACAACGCAAGTAAAGCTTTGGTGCTTTAGGCTTTTCTTCTGCTTCCGGCTGCATGAAGGAAAAAAATCTATAGGTTTTGCATAGCATTTTAAAATGTAGGACTTTTCTTGAAGCACGTATGCATCAAGCACTTGCGTGTTCACACTGATGAGCAAAATAAAACATCATGCAAGCTGGAGATGAACCATAACAAGTAAAATGAGTAACAACGAAAATATTAGGGTATAAAACTGTGAAGCTCACAAATAGTTTGGCTTACATTTTGGGCAGCTTTCCAGTTTTCCTGTTGAATCCAGGCTGATAATTGTGGCAAAAGGGGCAGTATATCTGAAATCCCTGCATCGAATTGTGTAAAATAATCAGCGTAACATTTCAACGATGTGGCATGTTTTACAAAAAGACCTTGATGGAACATAGACTTCTACATCAAGCGGTCAAAGTATGGCAAGGAATGGCTTTTATCTGATATTATACCGATAGCATCTCAATTATTTATTTTACATGCAAGATAAGTAAGGCTTTTTAATCTGGTCTGCAAGCTCCAGGAAATAAAGGGGATGATGCAGCAGAGATCAGGTGAGGAGTGTCCAGGGTTGAACTAAGTGCCACCAAAATCTATAATAACCCCACCCTCTCAAAAAAAGAGAGCAATCGAACCAATACATGAAGTCTACGCAGTACAGTACATGTCTAATCAAGTCACTAATGTGAAGTCCTCTCATCAATTGTGAAATTACGAGACGAATCCAGAATTCCTGCGATTCCCCACTGTTACATTGCAGGTCTAGCTGATATTTTCTCTAAGGCATACTTGTACAATCTTCACCCGGCACTGTGCTCTTTAGGGTAATCGTAAACTGATGTGCAAATCTATTAAAATAGTATCATTCAGCACTCAGTTCTCAGGAATGTAAAGGTGCTCTGTGAAACAAAGGTTGCTTTCTGACAAAGTTCTTCTCATTAAGGAGTTTGGATATTTGCCATGGTTAAAGGGTATCCTCGCTCACATATCCAGATTAAAAGCTCTCATGAGTAAGTCCAGGTCTCCTATGTTAGCAGCTTGAAAGAGCTCCGGCTGGTCCAGCATGGACAGTGCTATCCGCAGGGCCGTCCAGATGTTTCCAGACATGACCTGGTGTGAAAGCTGCCGACTCCTGCTCTTCCTCTGCAGACTAAGAGCTGTCAGGAAATGACTGGCTGCCTCCCTGGAATAAATGAATGATTAAATAAATAAAAAAAGGGTGTTTCTACAAATGTGGGCACTTTTGGCCCTGTGGACGTTCAGAAAATATTTTACCCCCACATTTTTACTGGTTTACTTAATTTGACCTCTAACAATTTACAACAGTGAACACATCATAGAATGTTTTTTGTATATAAGAGCAAACTAAGACCTACCAAACAAGAACCATAGTCCAATATTTCAATAAACATGCCTGCTAAAATTTTTTCCTGCATGGCCATGATTCAAAAAACAAGTTTTGTCAAAAAAATGTTTGTTAAAAAAATGTAGGTGTAGCTAATGAGGTGAACATTTCCACCACATGTATTTTTTTAAAATTATACATTGTTTAATAGCATTCTGTGGTGGAAAATAATGTTGAAAATTATACACATTTTTGCAATAAAATTGCAGAATAATTTGTCTTGCTAAACCTAATTTTATGGCTTAAATTATATGCATGTTAAATACACAAAATTAAATAATATTTTCACATATGTGACCCTGGACCACAAAACCAGTCTTAAGTAGCATGAGAATATTTGTAGCAATAGCCAAAAATACATTGTATGGGTCAAAATTATAAATTTTTCTTTTATGCCAAAAATCATTAGGATATTAAGTAAAGATCATGTTCCATGAAGATATTTTGTACATTTCCTACTGTAAATATATTAAAACGTTATTTTTATTGGTAATATGCATTGCTAAGGACTTCATTCTGAAAACTTTAAAGGCAATTTTCTCAATATTTTGATTTTTTTTGCACCCTCAGATTCCAGATATTCAAATAGTTGTTTTTTTATATTTTACCTACTTTTTACCAATATTTTCCTCTATGAAAAAACCATCAGGGCAGATCTATCTATCTATCTATCTATCTATCTATCTATTTATCTATCTATCTATCTATCTATCTATCTATTCTAAGCGTGATTTGACCAAGTACAACATGTTCTTGAATCAACATCCTTGTTGATCCTGGAACATCATTCCAATCAACCAATCAGAATTGAGAGATAACTTTCAGGAAATGTCAGTTTTAGGCTTGTTAATCATGGGGGGGAGATTAGGTGCTTCTGCACCCTTGTTAAATGAGCTATCATTCCCTCTGATTTTTAGGATAAATTATGGGTAGGGTTAGGTTTAGGGGTGGGGATTGTGTTTAGTCTATATTTTTGGACAGTAATGTTGATCCAGGATCAACAAAAGATGTTGATCCAGGAACATGTCTTACTTGGGAAAATCACGGTGACCCTATATCTATCTATCTATCTATCAATCTATCTATCTATCTATCTAAAGGCTTGTACATACTGTAACTTTCAAACTTCAGGCTCATACAGTATTTTCGTAATTAAATCGTAATTAATTGAATAGTGTTTTTAAAAGGGAGTTTAATTTAGTTTTGAAGATTCAAATTCTGAGTGTGGGCCAAGGGTAAAATAATCTACATATAAACACATTTGAGAAGTAGCACAACTCATTTTGAAGCCATTTAATGTGACCCTCATAACAAACAAAACCAACCCTTGGGACACAAAAAAAGCAGTAGTTGAAGAAACACCCATAAATGAAGGAATAAATGTTTCCTTATTATGTTGCATTTCTTCCGATAGAACCTCAGGATCAAAGAATTTAAACAAGAAGTTGGGGGATATATTTTACATAATTTTCAGGTCAAGCCCAACTCTCTGTCACAAACCTGTGAGCGCCCATGTTAATGCAGCTGATGCCGAGGTTGTAACGTGAGCGGATGAAGCCGGGCTGCAGCTCCAGGGCTCTGGTATAGGCCTCCACAGCCTCCTCGCTGCGATCTCCATTAGCTAGCGTCGCCCCCAGCCGATTCCACAGCAGGTAGTCCTGTACACACCAATGCCATGGATCAAAATAATTAATGCTCTACACTTGAAAGATTATTGAGTTACATGCATCTGATTTTTAATTCCATTAAGATATGATCTGCTCTCTTTCTTTTAGGGATAAAATATGACCTTTAAGTACAGTGACACTGCATAAAGCAGAGGTACAAAGAAGTTGCCTAGTTCCTAATGTCACAAGGAGCCTGGTATCAGAGTTTCACTTCTACATTGCCATTATCTTTCATCGTATTCACACTCTGAGCCCCCCAGCAGGCAAGCAGACATTACCAAGTCAAGCAGATGGGGAGGATTTCGATTGAGTGTAAATGCAGTCTACACAAGGGGACAGAATTTGGCTTAGCAAGCATCAATCTTCGACAAGGTGACCCACAGGGTTCTGGAGTCAGCGCTCATGAATGGTAAAGCTCCCCTCAAATTTCAAATGAACTGTTTCAAAGATTTTGGAGACACTTTTTTAAGCTCCAGTGACTTTTTCTCTCTCTTTCCTTTGCCCTCTGCCTTTAGGGAGCATATCTGTATGATTTAGCCCCAGTTTGTCAGTCGAGTACACTGAGGAATGGTTTACCTCCGGCCGCACTGACAGCGCTGCGTTGAAGGCTTCCACAGCTTTGTTGAACTCGGAGCTGAGGTTATACAACACTCCCAACCCTGTCTGCAGGTCTGGGTCGATAGTGTCCGAGTTGTGCTGGGCAGCTTCCAGGTACAGGTCCTTCACCTCAGGCAGCAGGGGGCTGGAGATAAAGATAGAGAGAGCTGAGAGACTGAGAGAGAAGCATTGCCCTTCAGGGACGTCCCTACCAGCAACATCATCAAAATGTGTCATTTAATAGCTAAGAAAAAGAGAAAGGGGCTCTATAGAGATTTATGTTGTTGGTACCAAAAATATTCCATTTAGTAGGAATGGGTGTTAACACGGGGTTCAGATTAGTCACATAAAAATTACGTTGAGAAAATTATTAAAATACATGACCACCATCCTCTTCAGGCAACAGTAAAAGTTATAAGCATATGTACAAATATATAGGTTTGCAGGACATAAATAAAATAAGATGAAGTTTGATGTAGATTTTGTTTATTTGTTCAATAATTTTTCAACTTGTTTGATGTTTTAGAATAAATTTCCTTTTTTTAACTTAATAATAATAATAATAATAATAATCATAAATAACTGAGTGCTAAAAGGTATTGCTCCAAATCAGCATTTTAGAATGATTTCTGCAGGATCATGTAACACTGAAGCCATAAGTACTAGCTGCCAAAAATTCAGCTTGCCTCATATAAATAATTACATTTAAATAATTATAGAGAAGAGTTATTTTAAATTCAACCACTACTGTATTTTTTATAAAATAAAAGGCCACCGTTGGTGAGCATATAGCCTTCTTCAAACATCAAAATCTTAATACTACATTAAAAAAAACTTTATATAGATATGAAAATATTTACTTGCAATTAGTTACTTTATTATTATTTAAATGATTGTTAACATAAATTATACAAAAGGTGGGTGTTTGTTAGGTTTCAAATGATACAACAAACATTCAATATTAATATATATTGTTCAATATTAAGACAAAAGCATTTAGACACTTTCAAACATGAGTGGATCACAAAATAAATCACACCTGTGGTCACTCTGCTAGAGAACCTGTTTGAACATGACGGAAACCTTTTGCATCCACTAAAAATGACCTATTGGTTAAAAGGAACTGCAAAAATGGCCAAAACGTAAAGTCAGTTCTGAAAGGTTAGCATAATTCATGTTCAAACCACTTGTTTGTTAATATTTTGTTTCCACAGTAATGAAATTCATACATTTTTAAACTTAAATATCAAAGCTGGTGTATATTCCAGGCATGGCACTGCATTCATTTGTAATCATACCAGCCTGTTATGGAGGGGAAGGAGGGTCTCCGTGAACCAGGTGAGCTCTGCAGGTGCGTGCGGCTCTTCAGAAGATACTTGTATTTGGGGTTGTGCCTTATCCAGCTCAGCAGTGCCTCAGCTGCTTCCTGCCTCATGCCCGTGTTGGTCAGGCTCACTGCCAGGGCCATGAGGGCCTGGAGGTTGTTGGGGTGGAGCTCCAGACACCTGCACACACATACAACGTGGAAGCATCTAAAGAACCGCTGCTTTTGATGGACACTAATTAGCTGTCTGCCATCATAATGAGAGGCAGATGCTTCCTGATTAGTGCTGGTTTTAATTCATGGGTGAATACTTGTGTCATCTCATGTGTCTGCAAATAAATATATTTCAGAAAACTAAAATAAACCATTTGCCCAGTTTCTGATGGAAGTCGCGTTCCCTGTTTAACAAGCGTAAGAAAACACATTGCAAGGGTGACATCTGGATATTGTTTATTACCGCACATTGGCTACACTTGCACATCAAAAAATAAAAATGGAAATGTAACAATGCCAATTAAAAGCCTTTTACTAGGTTGCCTTTATGACAGTCAGTAAACACATTTTCTCTTGTTGTCCATTAAAACAAAAGCAGTGCGCACTGCTAATGATTTATCTGCTTCATCCATCAGAAATTTCAGTTCTAAATTGATTTGATCTAATCAGATTTTGGTAAAAGTATACTCACCCCCTCCCAACCCTCCTGCCTAAATAAGATGCCGGCTGTGTCCCAATTCACATGCTTACACTATGTACTAAAAAATTGACTTCAATATTGCTAATAGGTAAGTTTTGTGGAACACACTGCTATAGACAAATTCCATTCCGCATTTAAAGTTTTGCATCCTAACTTTACTATGTGTTGAACTGTTTTAATGTAGTTCTACTTTATTTCTACTCTATTAGTTCTAATCTCGCACAGCAACTGTGTGGTCCAACCACAGATTTGTGTGGTCCAACCATTTTAAAATGACATCTTAAATTATGTTAGATAATATCAGAGAGACAGACATTATAAAAGCACTCTAATCAAAAGTGATGCGGATACATGGTACCAAAACACAGCTTTTCGAGGGTCACTGGTGATTAACACACATAGATAGGAGTTTTTTCATCCTGGTCGCTCAGAGGAACATTGTATGCGATTATGGCTGGCTGTTCTATCCAAAATGAATATAATCTCCCAAAGGCCTCTGTGCTTATGAAATGCAATTTTAATTGGATCACCGGGTTATTAGAGTTTAGCCCCCCCAACCCTTATTCTCGAGAAGGACGATGCGCACTGCATTGTAAGCTTTGTTCTATATTTTGGTTGCACCAGATAACCACATGGAGATGTCCGATTCAAGGCCTTCTTTAGGTCTGAATGAGGATTAAAGGAATATTTGGATTTGTAATAAACAAACCCATCATTAAGACGTTTTTAACTTCAAATCATTGCTTCTGGGTAAAATGTGAGTCCTCTATCCATAATATTGCTTTCACCAGTGAAAAAGTCATCTCGTCTGAATCAGGAGAGAAATATGCACAGATAAAGCATTGTTTATAAGCAAAAACAGTCCAAAACAGTTCTAAACAAATATATGTTAGTGGATTTTGATGTGAGAGGACCACTAACAGGGGGTGGACTTTTTCACTGGAGGAAGCACTATTATTATGGTTTTGCGTTTTGGCCAGAAGTGACAATTTAAAGGTAAAAACATCATATTGATAGTTTGTTTATTACAAACACACAGCTTTTCACTTCACAAGACATTATTTGATGGACTGGAATTGTGTGGATCACTTGTGGATTATCGTGATGCTTTTATCAGCTGTTTGGACCCTCATTCTGACGGCACCCATTCACTGCAGAGGATCCATTGGTGAGCAAATGATGTAATGCTAAATGCTCTGATGAAGAAACAAACTCATTACATCTTGGATGACATTTAATCAATTTTCATTTTTGGGGTGAATTACTCCTTTAACCTTATTCTTGACTTGAAATTTATGGTGAGGTATTTTAGGGTTAATATCAGTTACAACACGCACAACGTCAATGCGCAGAGCAGTACTAGTACAAAGCAATGCATTCTAACTCCGCTTTGGCTTTATTTTTGCCATAAACAAGCATCCTAAGTGTGATGACTCAAACTTCATGAGCCAATCAGTTCTGTGTGAACCATCATTTGCATATGATTCATGCAGGGATACTTCCTTACCTCTGGAGGGAGACAATTGCTGCCTGCTCATTCTCACTCTCTGCTTGCGTGGTTCCCAGCACCAGCCAAGCCTGAAAAGAAAATAGGTATTGAACAATGAGGATTGGGGTTATCACCTTGACTCTGGCAAGTGCAGGAGCTACAGTGCTAACCTGGAGGAAATTATTCATTTTCAAAGGCCTGTGGCTCAGACACAATGTTAGTGAGGAACTGAATGGATTTGTGTTGCCATTTCTTGAAGATGGTGAAACATTGGATGTACTAATATTGCTAGACAAATATTTGAAGTTTAGGATATTGGTTTAAGTATAATTTATTATGTGACTGAATATTTGTGCCACGATTCCTCAAGGAATCATTTGTGGGGTTATGAACACTGAATAAGACTAATTATTAGAAGATAAGCTTGTTAACTTTGTATAGGAGGAAACTGCATTTCAAAACTCCTGTGACAAGACCACAGCTTGTGTATACAACGGAAAATGCATTAATGAGCCTTATTAATAGAACATCTTAACATGGTTGGCTGAGTCTGTGCTCTTAACTTATAATGTACGATGAGCATAGCATACTTACTGTATGATATTTAAGAAGCAAAATCTTCCCGAAATGCCATTTGCTTTGTAATATTATCTGTTAACATTGAGCTTTTATGGAGACACAATCATTTAGTGGTGGGGTAATTCCAGGAGAAGAGGGATAATCCTCTCTGGGATGTAACTGAACTGTTACATCATTAAATCGTCTGAAAAAAAAGGGAACCCTACTCAGTTACAGGAGTGTTAATGGTTTGTCATCAGTCACTGTCAAGTACAATGTCTAATACAGAGCTCTCACTGAAAATTAGTGAGAACATGGAAACCCCTTCCGTGGCTAATCATGCTATGATCTGTAAAATGTTCAGTGTGGGCAAGAAATACAAGATGTACCTAATGCCTTAATGTACGGAAAGGTGTGTGACGGTGTTGATGGCAGAAAAACATGTGTTCTGTTTTCAAGCTGTGCAGATGTTGATTTGATGAAAGTACCTGGCTTACTGTTGTTTTATAAGCCCACTCACTCACCTCTGAATCCTGAGGGTCCTGGAGCACAGCTGCTTCCAGAAGAAGCACGGCGTTAGGCAGCTCTCCCTCTCTGGACTTGCGTAATCCCTCCTCAAATGCATTTGGCCAGTCTTTGAAAGGGTTATCTGTGTGGAAGTAGTATCCCTGAGGAAGAAATAATGGACATAAAGTAGTGGAAAATTCATGAAGATTTTGTACACTGTAAAATGTAAATAACTAACTAACTAAATAAATAAATAAAAATAATAAAGGTTGAATATGATAATACTAATAATCTAATAATGAGTAATTAGTAAAAATGAATAATAATTATAATAATAATAACAATAATGCAATTAGAGTATTAAAAATAATAATTAATCTAATTTAATATTAAATAATAATTAATTAGTCTTATCATATATTATAATTCTAAATATTTTTTAAATAATTAGTTAGAATTTTTTCCCTTTACCTTTTCATAAGGAGACACATTAGAGGGAATCTGTGGTCGGTCATTATCTGTTAGCCAGTTCCTGCGAGCGAGCTCTTCCCACTCTGCCTGCATCTTATCCCAAAACTCTGTGTCTGACTGAAAGGGATTTGATAAATGAGACAGGAAAAATAGCTATGCTGTAAAATAAATTTCATTCACTTTCACACTGTTACAGTTTTAGTTTGCTAGTTTCAGTTTGGTTGTTTTTGTTCTTTTTTTCCCACAGTGTCCAGAAGAGCACTTTATGGCAAAAAATGTGTTTTCTGCCTCCGCAACATCAAGCTCTGGATAAATCTTATTCTTTAGTCGAGTCTCTGCAGGTGCACCACTCTTATGAATGCCTCAAATCTGTATCAACATGCCTCTGAACTCTGTGTGCTCTGCAATCTGAATAATGAATCACTGTGCATGAATATTGATGGCAAGAGGAGACTTACACAGCCACGCAAGCAATCATTCAGCTCTCAGTCATCTAGGACATATTGGAAATCTCATTTAAGGGTTTGATTAATCAAAAGAATTACTTGCGTAGCATTAGTCAGCAAACTGAGTGCACTGAAACACTTTGATTTGATGCAGAAGGACAAAATGGTTGAAAATTATTTTGAAATGTTAATAATGCTATAATGTATGTGTCTTTACTCAAAAACCTGTTACTCAAATCCTCACACGTCATTGTCATGTGTTATAAAATCAGAAATGGCAGGAGCATTTGTTGAAGTACCAATCGATACAGGTCACGAGTCCCAGTATCTTCATTATGGCTCATATTTACTTGAAAAGCACTGTTGTAAGAGAGCTACAGTATCTGCTTTTCAAAAGCCTTTATGGCATGATTCCCTCAGAGATTGTATTTACAATGAGGGTTTTCAAAGAATGTTGTGTGACTGGAAGTTGATGAGATGTTATTTTGTTCAATGACACAGCTTTTGTTGAGGAGATAAATGGCCCTCCGTGTTTTATGATGGGCAACAGTTTCACTAATGGCACTTTTCCACTGCATGGTACAGCACGGTACGGCTCACTTTTGGGGGGTTTTCCACTGGGTAGAGTACCTGGTACCACCTCGGTTGAGGTTCCAGGTGAACCGTACGTACCAAACGGGACGTTAAACCTGTACAGATTGGCCAGAGAGAATCGTCACTATACCTGTGTCACTGAACTTGCGACACAAACACAACAGAACCTCTAGATTTAAATCAGCACAGCCAGCGAAGGTTCGAACGCAACTGGTTTGAACAAGCGCACCTTTTTTAACAACCAAAAAGTGGCTGTTTCGTTGTCTGTTGAGGAAGTACAGACACTCCTCTCGTTGATAGCAGAGGAGCGGATCCAGCAAGAGCTTGATGGGGCAACGCAGATTGAAAAAGTTTTTCAGGAGTCGCGGCGCAACTATAACCCCGCCCACTCTAAAGCGGTACTAAACTGCAGTGGAAACGCAACAGAGCCGAGTCGTACCACGCAGTGGAAAAGCACCATAAGTGGCCAATTACAGTAATTGGATGACCCACCCCCTCTTTCCCCCCAACAGCTCAGCACAGAGAGAGTCCAACTAGTCAAAGGTCAAAGTTGAAGACTCATTATCTCTCATCCAGAGAAAGACTGCTTGACTGAACTTTTTAATAGCCAGAACATTTGCGTTAAGGACATCCTTCACAGCGCACATCTTCACTGAACACATCAAAGGTATTTTCCTGAATCCAGCTTGTTTTCACAGTTGTTCTGCGTGTTTCTAAAGTAACAGAGTCATCTTTTCGTTACTTAGCAAAACTTACGTTTGTTAAAAAAAGATTTTTGCTCACTCTCAAGTTGTTTCAACTTACTTTCCTCTGTAGAACAGAAAAGGTGAATTTTTGTAGATTATCCCGGACACTTTTTTTCAATATAAAGAATGTAAATGAGGACTGGGGCTGTCAAACTCCAAAAATGACAACAAAGCACCAAAAAAGCAAAAAGCTGTGTTGTTTTTGAAAACTAAAACTATTCAAATAATTTTTGTTAATTGAAACAAAATAAAATATAAATATTACATGAAGAAACTTAGAAACAGTAAAGTGAAAACTGAAACGGAAAATAAATAAATGTTAAGTACTAAAATGGACTAAAATGAACTGAAATTAATTGAAAGCTATCTGAAATGTAACAAAAAACAGGACAAGTTATAACAAAATGACAATATTAAAAAACAGAAAATATAAGAAAAAATCATTCAAAATATTAATAAAAACGTCAATAGTATATAATAATAATAATGATACTAAAATACTGTAACACTGCACAAAAGAAGCCCATACAATTTTCACAATATTTTCCAAGACTTCTAAGCTTGATAGATTTGTTTAAGGAACATTAAGTCTCAACATTTAAGTTGTTCTTCACTGAAAATCATGAATAGTTATTCATAAAAGTAATAGTGAGGTCTGATTCACGAACTGTTCTTTTGAATCAGATTTTTTCAAATAATTGTTTTCTATCTGGTTCAAAGCCAGTCCCTCTCCAATCTTAAAAACATTTTGAAAGCTCCTGTCACAATTCAATGTAACGGCATGAAAAAGAGCGAACCAGATCAAAATTCTCCTTTTGTGTTCCACAGAGAAAATAAAAATTGAATTTTTGAGCGAATGATTTCTTTAGCAACTTTGGTCACCTATTTTGTGCAAAGCACCTGGAGTACTATTTCTAAAAAATACCTGCTTCGTTGAAATATATGTCAGAAACACTGAAAAATATTTATGACGAAAAACAAGTGTTGTGTGATGACATCCCCTGAAGCTGTTACTGTCTAAGGGGCTCAGAAAAAGCATTCCTGAGCACCCCTGACATTTTCTGTCATTCAAGAATGGCATCTTTCCTTTAGAGTTCTTTTACCTCAACTGCATTGTTCGTCCCTTGAGAGATTGTGAGATACAGCTCTATAAGCGCAATAAAGGCTGAATGTTGTCAGGAGCTCAGCAGGCCATGGCAGAGTCCTTAACAGGTACACTGAGGGCTCAAAGGGGGTCAGTGCTCAGTCTTCCTCATTTTCAAACAAGAGACACATGATCAAGGCCATGCTGTTCCACTGGGGTGAGAAAGTCTTTTCTAATTGGTCTTTGTTTCTAAAATAGAATGCCCTTTGGATCACAAGTCTCAGACCTCTATTTCTATTTGGACGGTGCACAAAAGCCTAGCAGCTAAACAGTATTGGGACATGCTTTACACTGGAAAAAAAATTACTTAATTAGTATTTTTGTGTTATTTTCTACTAAAAAATATTTAAACATTTAAAATAAGATACATTTACATTAGAGGCAAAACTGCATAAGATATATATAATTTTTCTTTTTTTTTTTAGAAAATAATATATCTTGAATTAAGTTGATTCTTTTAAAAATATTGGCACAGTTTTTTTTTCTTGTTTTAGCCATACATCTAACAGGTAAAGAGTGAATGCTCATCAAATACAATTGTTAGATTATAAAATAATAACTTTACACATTCATACAGTACATAAGAGATGTGGACTGCTGTCTGAAAAAAAGAAGAAGGTGATGGAGGCAAATAATTATTTGAACTCAAAGACTAACTCTTTAATAAAGGAGCAAGTGAATATATTTAATCTCATAATTACTAACTAAAAGAGACCAAGGGTCAGCTTATAATTAGAATGATAAAGACCCCTAAGACATACGTGACAAACAATTAATAAGCTAGAGCGTGAGAGTCATACATACAAGTCTACAAATCCCAGTGAGGCTTCTACCTTTTGAACAAAAACTTCTGACAGTTTATAATTTATAAGTCAATAAATCACATGTACATATTAATATAAAAAAATTATATGAATGTAATTCATATTTACAAATGAATACTCATCATATTTACTTAATTAAATACTGTTTACAAGACAAGAAAGATCACATAATCACGACAGAAAGATCACGTAACTGTATTACTGTACTTCTCCTTCAGTAGCTGTAACATTTTTCTCCCAAAAGCAGGAACTTTATGTCCGGGAGTTTGGTTTGTTGAGCATATATAAAAAAGAATTGACAAGCTGTCAAGTCCTGCTGTTAAAACCGATCCCTGTCATTTTGCATCATCTGAAACATCTCCTACATGGAAAGGATCAGAAGATGGCTTTTGAGTAGCCAGACATGGGCTATTGTAAATCTAAAGCTTATATGGTTAATCATTTTGTTTGTGTGCTATAAAATAAATGCTATTATTGTTTTGAAGTGAGAAGTCTCAATTGCCCAAGATTTCTTGTAGGCACATGGTGTTTATACATCATTACATTTACAATTTATGAAATATGCAGTTATTTACAGCATACATCCTTACATTTAACACAACTTTCTGTTATATTTGGCCCTGACCAGCACAGCGACAGCCAAAAGCCTGCGTTCACCTCTCGCTGTCTGCCTGTTTCTAAATAGAGCAGCATAATTTCAGTTGTATTCTGTTTCCTGCATCCCAACATCCTCCCCTAAGACTGCGGGGCGTAAAATGTATTCCATCTATCTTCCATCTTTATTCACATGCTCAGTAAGCAACCCAGCCTATTCCCCATTTCATTCATTTTAGACTCCAAGATATTTCTTCATTCATGACATCAGCAAATGAAAATGATTGGAAACTGGCCTCACTGTCCCAGAAAGTAGCTTTCTGGATAATTTAAGACTCTGTTCAGCTTATAATCATATTAAATATATTCAGTTACTTATAGGGGGCTGGAGGCAGAAGGGCAGCTCTCAGCGTGCAGGCCAATGTTCCTGTAATGATCGAAACTCAAGGATGGAGCTATCGATCAACCCTCCATTTGTTCCAATTGCAGCCTTGAGAATCACTACTTAATGCACACTAAGTCCCGCCCCTCCCAACCCCCTTTCAAACTGAATACTGTCTCAGTCCTACAGCTGTAATGGGCGCTGTCTTGAGGGCTACAAATAGGCAGTATAACCAGTGATCCTGTGCATAGCACAAATTCTGCATTGAGTGGTCCTTCGTACTGTAAATACTGCTCTCACTTTTACATATGCCCTTCCTCTTTCTCCTCCATTATTCATCTGTTCTTACAGATCCCCCATATTTTTGCCCTTAGCACTCTACCTCTGTAACACATGTAATACAATAGCTGGCTTCTTACAAGTGCAACAGCAGACACTCATCAGAGCAACATAAACTATTAAGCAGTGAGAACTCTTAACACAGTACTAAGTAATCTTTTCACATTGTGATGAAACACGTAATTTTTATTTGTAGGTTTTGGTTACTATTTTGTGCATTTAAGACTGAAAAAAAATAATAATAAAAAATGGAAACATTTTTAAAGACTCAAAAAGTCTAAAAGGCTAAAAAAAAGACTCAAAAAGATTTTCAAAAAGGCTACAAATTTATTTAGGTGTTATATCAAAAAATTGCTTTTTGCTTGAATGAGAGATATTGTGTCTAGATGTTTTTTCCCCCCTGAGTGACAGGCCTTAGAGTAATTTCTTCCAATGCATCAGCGGTTGTGATCACTGAAGCAGAGGAACTGATGTTGGATAGCAGGGTCTCCAGCTGAATTAGCCCATATCTAGTTTCTGTAAGCACAATACCTTCTCCTTTGCCACCTGATGCTGCACGACTGGCCTATTTTCTTTTCTCATTGAGCAATGGAAAGTTATAATATGGTTCAACTTATTCCGTGAGCAACAGTGATGACATTATAATCAATCAATTATTGAGGGAGGCTAATTAGCATCACATTGTACTCGTGACAGCAGGCAGTTTCCAACTTGTCCAATGCCACAAAGGTGAGGCCTTATTAAAATATGAACTTTAACAGAAGACACACCTAGTTAGTTTCTTCAAGTTGATTTTTTAAAATTATGAACTATTTTTTTTCCATCTCAGTTTATGAGGATAGTTCACCCAAAATGAAAATTCTGTCATCATTTACCATTTACTCACCCTCGTGTTGTTGCAAAAAACTATAGTTTCTTTCTTCTGTGGAACATAAAATAAGATATTTTGAAATATGTTGGTAATCAAACCATTTTGATAACCATTGACTTTCATTTTAAAGACCAAACAAATAAAAACAAAAACAAAGTTTTATGTTCCAAAGAAAAAAGAAAGTCATACAGGGTTGGAAAGACATGAAGGTGAGTATATGATTACAAAATGTTTGATTTTTGTTCAGAGACATATACAAGTAAGCCATTTCAATTAACTGGATAATGCATCTGGCTAATATTAGTATAGTGCCATATCAGCTCCAGTTCACACAGTTTTAGCATATTTAAATTCATTTCTTATAATTCTGCAACTTTTCCCAAAATGAAACAGAAAAAGTGGAAAATGTCTGTAGATTCCATTTGGGTCTGTTAAGTTGAAAAGAAAAGGCAAATGCTATTAGCATCAAATGAAAATAGCGATAGATACTGTTTACACAAGTATAAATATCAACAAATATTGGCAGCTGCTATTTAAGTGTAATTTAAACTAATATGCTATTTATACTAAAGAAATGTCTGAGTAACGCTGGGTGGAGTTAGTCAGAAAAAAAAGCCTGTCAACGAAGTTGGCTTTTTGCACTCTGTGTAAATACACTGTCCATTAATGCCCATTAACTACGAGACAGTGTTTTTGATGCTCACAGATATTTTAAAGGAGACTTTTGGCTTACCTCCACTGCTGCCTTAGCTCTCTCAAACTCTTCCTCCAGAGACTGGTTTCTGGACAGTAGTGTGCTTCCCCGCCTTTGGTCCTTGCTCAAACGGCCCTATCAGACACATTCACACAGAGCAGGAGTCAGAGAGAATGTGGTCAGCCATCTCTCCGTCACTCTGACAGGAGAAAAGGCCCTGCCCTTGCCAACCCCTGATGCCATAGGCAAGAAGAAATGCCAGCATTAGCAGCACAGTGTCTTGTTTTCTTTCCTTCACTCTCTTTCTTTCTCACTTTCACTCTCTTTCGAGGTTCTGCCGTCCACACCTAATGTTCTCACACTCAAAATGGTTCAGGACTGGCTTGTCGTGCACAGCGCGCTACCCTCACACATTTTTTTTCAGTATGCAAAATCTGAAAATAGCATGGCAGGAGACCTTTGCGCAGCATGAATCGTCAAATATGCACCATTTTTTAACACTGTACACCTGAAGACATGCTTCACATGCGGCAAAGCCATTCATTTTGACTACACTGCTGTGTGTGTAAACCACACAGCAACAGAAAACAAGCTTACAGCAAAATAAAACAACAGTAAGATCTCAAGGGTTTTATTTTCTCAGAGTCAGAGGCTTCGTCTCTGGACATATGGCCATAACAAACAATAGGAGCCTTTTGTTTACATTTGCTGATGGCCAAGGACGCTATAAACTACCATACTATTTTTGTTAAAGGAATAGTTAATCCAAAAATTTTAATTGGCTGAAAATGTACTCACCATCAAGCCATCCAAGATGTAGATGAGTTATATATGATAGGAATAGATTTGGAGAAATTTAGCATTACATCTCTTGCTCACCAATGGGTCCTCTGCAGTGAATGGGTGCCGTCAGAATAAGAGTTTAAACTGCTAATCACAATAATCCACAAGTAATCCACACACCTCTTCATCAATTAATGTCTTTTAAAGTGAAAAGCTGTGTGTTTGTGATAAACAAGTTCATCAAGACGTTTTTAGCTTCAAACTGTTGCACCCAGCTAAAATACCTCTATACATGATCTTGCTTTATTCAGTGAAAAAGTTGTCTTATCTGAATTAGGAGAGAAATAAATACACAAGCCAAATCAGTCCAAAATAGTAAACAAATAGGTAGGTGGTTTTTGATGTGAGTGGACAACAGGGGATGGACTTTTTCATTGGAGGAAGCATTAATATAGATTATGGACTGTTATTTTGCCAGAAGCGATGGTTTAAAGTTAAAATGCCTTGATGCATATGTTTATTACAAACATGCAGCTTTTCGCTTCACAAGATGCTAATTGATATGGAGTCCTGCTGATTACTTGTGGATTATTGTGATGCTTTTTTCTGCAGACTGAACTCTCATTCTAATGGCATCTATTCACTGCAGAGCATCCATTGGTGAGCAAGTGACGTAGTGCTAAATTTAACCAAATCTGTTTTGGTGAGGAAACAAACATCTATATGCTGGATAGCTAAATTGGTTCAATGATAGGGAAATTCCTTGTTACAAAAGTAATGTACTGGCCAGGGGGCATAATTAATTGTGCTTAAACTTTAAAGTTGCTTGTCATTTTAATGAATAATGTAATCATAGAGTTACCCTTTATAATTCACCCTCTGTATGTAGCTTTGTATCTTGTTCTTAGGCCATTCTAAATGTCAAGTGCTGAGCTATCAAAGGAAAACTTCCATTTTCCCAATTCAATTCTTAGCATTACAAAGCCTTCAAGGCAGACTGAATCAAAGCAATAGGATGAAGTATTTGCCACCTGCCTCATTGGATATTAATCAATTACCAAGGTTACCAAGTTAAACGGATTTCATACAGGAGGCTATAATGGAAGCCTCAAAAAGGACAATTGGTCTTGCTTCATTGTGCTGGCGCAGCTCTGTATAATTACATTTAATGTGCCCTGTCAGACCCTGTGTCAGTGCAACAATTACCTTTAACATTACACATTCCATTTCCACCACCACTCATGGCCGAAAGACAATTTGAGCTCAATGTTTTTAGAACCATGCAGCTCACATATGTGCTGATTGCTCCATCATGACTAGTCTTAGCACATGTAAGACAAATGTATCTGTACTCCATATGTAAGGTTTAGGTGTGTAAGGGTCAATGATATATAAGAGTGTCTACGATAAAGAAACATTAATCATTATTTTTAAATTAAATTTCAATTGGAAAAGTATTTTTAACAAACATTATGAATTCTTGACTAATAAATACTCTACCATTCAAAAAGTTGGGATCAGTAAGTTTTTTTAATAATACTTTTATTCAGCAAGGATGCATTAACTAGATCAAAACTGACAGAAAAGACTTCGACATTTTTACAAAAAGGTCTTGAAGGCAAATCAATCTTGAATTCAAATTATTTTTTCCTATTCTATTCATCAAAAAATCCTAAAAGAAAATGAAAAAAAAAAATGCAAGAAAAAAAAACATTGATAATAACAAGAAATGTTTCTTGAGCACCAAGTTAGCATATTAGAATGAGGGATCATGTGATACTGAAGACTGAAATAATGGCTGCTGAAAATTTTGCTTTGCCATCATACATAACTACATGTGTATAATATATTAAAACAGAAATCAGTTATTTTAATTTCAATAATATTTCAAAATATTACTGTTTTATCAACTTTTGAACGGTAGTGTTTTGATACATTTTTGGGGAGTCACAAGCTGACTATAAACCTGATGAGCAAATCAAAGATGTTAAAGGCACCCACTGTTGGACAATCTATCTGGGGTAATTTAATTTATTCTTTTCCAATAGCAACCTTGGGTTTACATTGGGTTTACATTGACCAGTGGCTGGTCAATAATTAATTTGATAACTATCTAATCATGATAGACAGCAATACAACAGACCTGCATGCTTCACTGAGGGTAGAAGCGTGTAACATTTGTACCCTGTAGCACCACAATAAATGTGAAAATCCTTGCAAACTGTGACCTGCCGTGAGGACGTCACTTCAGTTCATTAGTTGCCATGAAGTATCGCCAAAATGCTTGGTATTTTTAGTATTGAATTTGGTGGTGATGCTGTTGCCATGGTGCAAATGCATAGACCATTCTGCAATTCATACAAAGAGTGCACAGAGTGGCTTACATGTCTTCCACTAACATATTGCCTGTTGAGCTGAAAATAAAGAATTCTAGACGTTAGCACAGAATGTTATGTATTGAGTGGCTAAAAAAAACATTCACAGTTCAAGTGGATGGATTTATAGTAATATGATAAAACTACAGTGAGGGACAAGTGGGAAATAACATGTGAAAGTCACTGACACATGTGCACAGATGATCATGATTCATAAAAAGAGTGATAAGTGTTGCTCGGTGTTGCACTTACTTGAGTTGCTGGCACGGCTTCCACCTCTACTTTATTATTGACCTCCAGGGAGTTCCTGGGGGTAGTGTCTAGCTGAGTCTTGCAATCCATAGACCTGGGGTTATATCATAAGAAATTGATGTGAAAAAAAAGGTATTCATATCTTTTGGATATCCAGAAAGTGTGTGTTTTTATACTTTTTAATTTTTTTTTTAGAGCAGCGACTTACCACACAAATTCACCAGAATTTTTTGATGAACATCTTCTCTCAAACTTCCACTTTCTGCTACCATTTCGCTCTGGGTGTGGGTTGAGTTCTTCCCATTTGTCCAAAGAAGATGGAACTGCTACTGTAAACAAAATGAGGCCATGTTGTTTGACAGAGATATATTATCATACTGCATCCCAAGTAAATCACAAGCAACACCACAGTTTGAGGAATTTGCAGTATGCACATATTAAAGAGGGCAACTACATAACGTTATGTAAGTCTGTAATATTATTTTCATTGAAAAAGTACTATCTGTAATAGAACCTGTTCAGTTAATGACGTGAAAATTTCATTTTAATTTGTGTAATCGACTGATTTCCCTTTACTGATTTGCAAGATTGCTTCTCAGCATAACAGCCCTTCACTTTGTCTGTCTGACACTTAATACCTGAGTCCAATGAAATCTTTTCAGGTGTGCGGGAACAGGGTATACTCTGATCAACATCCACTTGGATCAGCTC
Source organism: Sinocyclocheilus anophthalmus (assembly GCA_018155175.1). NCBI lineage: Eukaryota > Metazoa > Chordata > Actinopteri > Cypriniformes > Cyprinidae > Sinocyclocheilus > Sinocyclocheilus anophthalmus. Next base: position 161,954 of record JADLZN010011439.1, read on the forward strand.
TGTTTCATCGGCCTTCTTCCTGTACGGTGTGCCCTTAGAAGAAAGAGGGCTCTTCCTGTCTTTGCTGTGTCTTCTCTCACCAGGCTCACTCAGATCTAGCAGGTCCAGAGAGGAGGACAGTACTGGACAAAGGAAGCAAACAGAAAATAAATATCATCCACTTTTATTTGTCTTCTTGCTCCAGAAAGTTCAGTGGTTCTGAAAGTGTGGGATTAGATATAAATTCTTTCTGCTTTTAACACATCAGACATGCTTGTCAGGAAAGTGAGTGAGAAAACAGAAATACACAGTTTGACCAAATTGATAAGTCATCAACAGCAGTTCACTTTGGTCATTTAGTATGACTGCATTCACTGCAGAAAAGAACTGTACCAGAGTTCGCATGAACCATAACCCAGACCACCTTTTTTAGACTTGGGTACAGTTCAAAGGTGTGCACCCGAGTTCAGAAAACAACTTACACATTATCCAAACGAACTGAACTCTGACATCAAACAAACATGGGTGTGCACCAAAAGTGCAAGTGCAGGGGTGACCAATCCTGCTCCTGGAGGGCCGCTGTCCTGCAGAGTTCAGCTCCAACCCCAATTAAACACACCTGAACCAGTTAATCAAGGTCTTACTAGGCATACTAGAAACTTCCAGGCAGGTGTGTTGAGGCAAGTTGCAGCTAAATTCTGCAGGACACCAGCCCTCCATGACCGAGTTTGGAGACCCCTGTGCTAGTGTGAAAGCCTCCTAAGAGTACATCAACATCCTCTCATCCCTTATCCATCCCATTGTGTGTTCAACAGAATAAAACATTAACATATGTGAGATACTGTGCATAAATTGATATTAGAAATTGATATTAGCTAGCAAGTTTTTAGCACATCAACCAAAAGTCCAGAGTTTAAAGAAAAAGAAAAAACATAACACATCCTGGCTTAGTTATTGCTAAAGGCACTTATCTACCTGCATGGTCACAGCAATAAAAGACAGCAGGCAGTTCCGACAGCTCAGGGGCCGGTGTCAAATAATCTTTGATGTTGCATATTCCTCTCCAAGAGAACAAAAGAGCGTTTGAGATAATGTATATATATATATACACACACACACACTTCATCAAGAACACTCTCTACAGAACACTGTGCTCTGCTGCAGAGGATGAAGTTCTGAGAAGTATGCGTTCATTCAATATTCAGAGAGAATGTAGTCAGCTTTTCTGATTAGGTGAGATTAAAGCATAAAACTTTTAGATGGTTGAACCCCCCCCACCCCCCCCCCCTTTATGTAACATTAAGAACAGATACCCCGGACATATTCTACTGCTTCTACCCCCTTCCTGTTACCTTTCTGGCTTGTAGAACACACATCTTCATAACCAGGTGGTAGACAAAATGTCCATGCAGGTCAGTACTGCATATAGATGCCAACATTGAGGATGCATGATCCAAGCCTTGAGGGCTTGACAGCACACCTTCTGAAATCTGGCACAAACATAAGAGCTGAAACCAGGTTACCATCACATGCTTTTGTCTCTGCCGACCACACAAAGACCAGCCTGGACACCAAATACCTCTCAAGACTTTGAGATCTTCTAAAGCCCTTTACTTTAAACCAACAGTGCAATAATCTCAGACAGCAATATAATCAAGAAGTTTCACAATGATTGCCTTCACATGTACAATAAAACATTGATAACTGGGTCAGTTACATATAAGAGTGTCTACGATAAAGAAAAGGAGACATTTTTTTTTCAAACTCATGTGCCAAGTTCTCAGAAATGCACTCTTTGCATTCATGTTGGTTTCAGATGGTTTTGAAAAAATGTTATATATTTAATAACATATAATATTTTTTTCTTCCACCTTAAATATGAATAATTATAGACAGGACAAAATTGCATGTAATGTTGTTGACTCAACTATCAAAAATCTCATTATAAAAATATAAAAAAAAAATCTACAGCTCATTATAAAAACCTGACAAACAGAATAACACAATGTTAACATGACATTTTGAAATCATCCACTTTTCTCTGGTTTTGATGTCAAAATAAGCAGAGTTGCGCATAGAATAAGCTGGTAAATGTGGTACTGAAATTGGTATAATGACTAAAAATATATCTAGATTTAGGTGTTTACATGATCTTACACACTGTCGGCTTATTATTATTATTATTATTATTAAATTCAAGATTCACATTGTTTTTTTTTTTTTGTTGTACTCTGTTTGTAGATGCTTAAGATGTAAAAAATAAATGAAATTTTTGTGGTTTAACATACGTCTTGCTTTGAATCTTATAAGCTGTCTTAAAGAAAGAAGTATAGGAGTCCTGACGCCTTGATGATTCTGTAACCAAAGCAAGTCATGATTTTTTTACTAAAATGAAAAATGAATCAAAATCTCACTCAGGAGAATCTACCAGAGAATAATAATTTAATTTAGAGGCGTTTCTTCTAAAGATTACAGCAGTTCCCATTAAAGACCTGAATCTAAATTTTTATAATCAGCTCCATTGCTTTTATAGACGGACACTGTTTAAAAAAAGCCTGGTGTTCTTTTAATCATTCAATTATTCTTACATTTTAGCTAAAGAAGTTAGTCTAATTATGCATAAAAAGTATACAATCATATTAATAAACATACAAAAAATATTTAGGGTACCAAAAAGAAACTATGACTTCAATGCAGTGTTAACTTGGCAATTGACTCTGGCTTCACATTTCAAGTCAGGCATACTCAACTACACATAGATCAATAACTGACGCTTTTACTTTTTGTTTGACAGACTGAAAATCTTTCACACTGTGAAGTAAGTACTTTGTGACATTTTGACTGCAGAAAGTTCTGCCTGGTAATTTCTGAACCTCAATACACATTACGCTCAAAGGCACAGTAATTAACAGACTGCTGCTTTAAGCAATCCAAAGATCCTCCATTCATAATCTGTTGGTAAATAGAATATGCTGTTTTCCACAATCAGAAAGTAAACAAGACACTCTATGGGGAGTAGGAGTGGTTGTCTTAATTGCTTTGTGGTGCAGACAAGTGAGGGTGCAAGTCAAATAAATATAGTTTTATTTGCTCAGCTTCTCAGTGTGAATTTCATGTCATTTCATTACAGCTGTCATGCAGTAAGAGGCCCCATACTTCCTCATTTAGTAATGTGTCTGTCTGCTCTGCTAACCAGTGGTGAAGACATACAGTATATAATGCAGATGACATCTGTTAGGAATTATTAATTTAATTAAATTAATTTGGTGTTAGCAGACACCATTGATATTTGCAATGTTAATGTCTACTCAAAAATATTACACATTTCTCTGAACAGTGCCATTAGTTTATCATTGAAGTTTGATTGATTTGTGAAGGCAACAGTGTGCATGCCTCTTGTTTCATTCATTTACTTAATTATGTTAAGTAAATGTCTTGACTGAATTGAAAATCACCTATTTAGGTTAATAAACACGTCCCTTTTAATAAGTCCCTTTTAAAGTCATTCAACACAGCAGCCATCTTGGTAATGCCATCAGCTATTTTCAGTCATACAAGTACATCTATTTGAATCTATTTGAATTTCAATCAGGAATAAAATCAAACAACAATAATAAATTGTGCTTTTTGAGTTCAAATCATGCACAAAAACAGAATTTTTAGGCGGGGCTATGTCTAGTTTCCATGAAGCGTTACAATTTCTCCTATTTGTTTTTGAACAGGCATGCATGCTCGGAAATAGCTGAAAATGACTGGACAACAAAATATTTTTTTCATTGTAGAACTACACTGTCATTCATAGGTTTTGGTTGGTAAGATATCTAAAGTGTTTTTGAAAGAAGCCTCTTATGCTCACCCAAATATTTATTTGAAAAAAAAACCAGTAGTATTGTTTGATACAGTAAAACAGTAATATTGTGAAATATTATTACAAATCAAAACAACTGTTTTCTATTTAAAAACACTTTAAAATGTATTTTATTTGTGTCATGTCAAAGCTGAATTTTCTGCAGCCCTTTCTCCAGTCTTCAGAAATCATTCTAACATTCTATTTCAGTTCTCAAGAGAAACTTCTTATTATTAACACAGTTGAAAATAGTGGTGCTGCTTAATATTTTTTCTGTGGAAACCATGATACATTTGTGACCCTGGAGTCTTAAGTCGCTGGGTATATTTATATTTGTAGCAATAGCCAAAAAATAAATTGTATGGGTCAAAATTATTGATTTTTCTTTTATGCCAAAAATCATTAGGATATAGTAAAGATTGTGTTCCATGAAGATAATTTGTAAATGTCCTACCATAAATATAACAAAACTTAATTTTTTGATTAGTAATATGCATTGCTAAGAACTTCATTTGGACAACTTTAAAGGCGATTTTCTCAGTATTTTGCATTTTTTGCACCCTCAGATTCCAGATTTTCAAATCCAAATATTGTCCTATCATAAAAAACCATACATCAGTGGAAAGCTTAATTATTCAGCTTTCAGATGATGTATAAATCTCAATTTGGAAAAATGGACATTTAAGACTGGTTTTGTGGTCCAGGGTCCATTTATTCAGGATTCTTTGATGAATAAAAATAAAAAACAGCATTTATTCAAAATAAAATACAGCTTAATTGGAATTACATTTTTTGGTAATGTAAAATTCTTTACTATCACTTTTGATAAATTCAATTCATACTTGCTGAAGTATTAATTTAAAGGGGTTCTATTATGATTTTTCACTTTTTCAACTTTAGTTAGTCTGTAATGTTGCTGTTGGAGCATTAAAAAGATCTGCAAAGTTACAAAGCTCAAAGTCCACTTCAAAAGGAGATATTTTATTTAACAGAAATCACTTTTCAAAAACTACAACGAACGACTCGTTTGGACTACAACGCATATTTTCTGGGATTTGTGATATCACAAATATCGACGAATGGGACGAGACCTGGTTGAGCTGCACTAGAGAAGGCAACAAGTGTTATCACTGTGTCGGAGACACGCTAGCTTTCCCAAGGCAGACGAATTTAGAGTGTTTACAATCATCCGGGTTTAAATCGTGCTCAAATTGATTTGATATTGACACAATATTTACACTGAAGCTCGAAATGTTAGGCCGCTATGGTAAGGGGCATGACATTTCCCGACCAGGTGCCGAGTGCTGCCAATCACAACACACACTGGCCCAGCTAACCAATCACAGCACATTTCAAATTTCAGAAGGCGGGCCTTCATTTGAAACAGGAACTATTCGAGCCGTTCATGCCAGACTGGGGAGAGAGGTGTTGTAATAATGTAAAATATGTGAAAAATAATGTGTTTTTCGAACAACCTAGTATGAGAGCCTGTTCTAGTACACACCCAAAACAAAATCAAAACTTTGTAAAAGAGCATAATATGACCCCTTTAAATAAACAAAGTCTTACGGACCCCAAACTTTTGAATGGTGGCATAAAAGCACAAATTCAATTCATCTCAATTCAAGTACAGCTACTTGCTTTGTTTCTTAAAATCTGATTATATTGTACATGAAAAGATGCTAAAACTTCCGAATTATAGTGTAATAGTACAGTGTAGTGGAGTATAGTACAGTGGAGAAGCAGAATTGTTGAGGAAGTATGGGAAGGTCACTATCTGTGGTACCTGCTGTGTTGGAGGTTACTGGGCGGGCAGCTCCATCACACTTGGTCTCGCAGAGGAAATCATCAATGGAAGGGCTCAGCAAGGGACGGCTCTCTTGTTGTTCACTCACCAGCTGAAAAAATCAAGCAGAAGAATGTGATAAGGTCTACATTAATGCACTTGGTCTTCCTGTTCTCCTCTTGTTTTAGTTGCAGCCAGCCTCCACTGTGCCACGAGCATCTCTGCATGTGATTGGTAACGCTGGTAGTCACCACCTTTTCAGCTGCTGCCTATTTACAGGATTGAGACGACAATTCTCACCTTGCCCCCCTCTTGCAAACGTCCCTAGCCTGAGGATGTTTCTCCCTCCCATTCTCGCTTAAACAGAAGGAAAGCAGACCAGTAATCACAAATGTGACGTGCTTGTTTTTCCATTTCAGAGAACACAGTAATTGTGTATGAATGTAATTATGACATTCTCGTTCACCACTCCTGGCTGCTGGAACGATCTTCCCACCCCTATCCGGAATGCTGAATCCCTGACAATTTTCAAGCGACAGCTGAAAACTCATCTCTTTCGAAAAAAAAAAAAAAATTCTCTCTTTATTTATTCCTTCTCTTTCTAGCTTGTACTTATTTGAACAATGTCTAAGAACTTGGTATTACAACCACTTCTTGTGTCTGTTTGCCAATTTAAGAAGAATCGCTTTATGTATCCCCCAATTGTAAGTCGCTTTGGATAAAAGCGTCTGCTAAATGACTAAATGTAAATGTAAATGTAAGTGAGGCTGTCTTTATAAAGCCCCTCATCGGTATACTATGTGTTCTATGTGACAGAATGTGTGTATGTTCTCTTAAAAGACTGGCCTAGAGGTGGCCCTGTGTCTAACAGAATGGGAAAAAACACATCAATCATCATCTGGTTGTTCTCATAGTGTTCATTCAGCCATGCCACAGTCTCGTCAGAGGAGAGCACTTTTGTGGGCAGTACATGGCTACAGCAAATCTGCATTTTCAGCCATAACTATCTCTCTTTTGAAAACTTAATCCTTTAGTCATAAGAGAGACATAAATTTGCAACATTAAGTGGATCCCTGATGTTTAATCTGTGTCCTCGGTGTGGTTAAATTAATTAATTAATTTCGACATATTGCACATACTAAAATAAGGGCTAGCATATTTGTGTCTATACAGGATTTGCATCAGAATCTTTCGGGATTGATTTCTAGTTAAATGTTTTTGTGCTGTAGTAGAATTTTATTGAAAAATCCATGTCTAAAGAGGGAGATTACTATATAGTGACCTGAGAAACAGGCTAGTCAATTAATTGGACTTGATAATCTTCATTGTTCACATCATTTAAGACACAAAGGCTGATCACACCAGTTGAGGCAAACATTTCTTACTGTATCCTCACCCTCTTGGACTCCTCCCTTCTCCCTTCTCCCTTCTCTCTCTCTCTCTCTCTCTTAAACCAGATTTGCTTATGCGACTGGAAGGCAGCTAGCTACCAAGCTAACACTTGCTAATGTGTGAATAAGTAGCTACTTGAATTTGTATTTAGTAGAACTGATGTATGTGAATATATGTCAATATATTCTTTTCCCCAGTACTAATTTGATAACCTGGGTTTCTGTCTGTAAGGTAACAGTGTTTTTAAAAGTTGTAAGTTCACGGTCATATCCACAAGTAACAACACGCTGGGGGTAAATGTGATGTTTGTATAGAGTGCTTTGAAGGTCAAAAGTCACTAAACACACTGTGAATTAATGTAGCGGGGTAGATATAGCAGAATGTGCTAATGAGCAGAAAATATTAATTTAGTTTCCATCTGTTTGCTAATTAGCATGCAAAAGGGCACTACCATTCGAAAGGTTAGGGCCAGTAAAATTGTCAAAGATACAGTAAAAACTGTATTATTGTGAAATATTATTAGAATTTAAAATAACTGTTTCTATTTTAATATATTTTATAATCTGTATTTTCAGCAGTCATTACTCTAGTTTTCAGTATCACATGATCCTTCAGAAATCAGAAATGCTGATTTGATTTTCCAACTTAGTTTTGAAAATAGTTGTGCTGCTTCAATTTTTTTGTTGAAACTGATACGTTTTTTTGATGAACAGAAAAGGCTTTAATTAGCTTACAGTTAAAAATTAGGTTGTAGATATGAAATTGTTGTATTGTTATGTGAAATTGCCCGTGATTGTATTTATTCTACACAGCTGTACTCAAGAACATATAAATATGCTGCTTTCAAAGTCACCTGAATTTAATGCTTTGAAGCTGTTTTTACAAATTCCCCAGCATGGGTGAGAAGAGAATCCCCTCTGTGACCCAGTATGGATGAAAGGCTAAACACCCCTGGTTTGCATGTTGCTGACATTTGTTTCTTGCAAATAGTGCTAAGATACTTATGTCATCAGAATGTTTCTGGTTGTAAAACAGCACGCATGTAATTTCATGTCACATTCACATATCCTACATATGGCCTTAACAATAACAGACACTTCAAGCAACGCTGCTTAAATTAATGGATTGTTGCCTGTTTATCATATAAAGCAAATTGATAAAAAAACTCTGACCTTATCAAGACTAGCTTAATTGAGGGCTGCTGTATTTCCCCTTGAATGTCTTTTTAATTTGTCCAGGGCTTAAATAAGACCATAGAGACAAAAGTCCATCAGGAATTAATTTAGAGATGGACACAGAATTAAAAAAAAAAATTAATAATAATGAAAAAATGGATTATAATTCTCTAAGCAAAAACTAGTTGTGCTTGACATTTTTCTGGTGTATATTCATTCTACCTTCAAACTGTACAAAGGTTTGTGATCTCCTCATACAGTAGCTTGACAGAAGCTTTGAAATAAATACTGAATATTCATGAATAACAAGAGCAGTGTATGTTGGCCAGAGTGCTTGGGAGAACATTCCTGTTGTGAGAGTCTGTGCCAGAACGCTGACCCAGCAGTCTTAATTGGGTTGCACAGACAACTCTGGCTCTGCTGGTGTGAGTGAGGAGATGTATTCCTTCGTTGGCTGGAATGTCTGATCTTACCCAAGCTGAACTCCTGCTGTTACAACACCTTGCACATATTTGATGGAAGTCAAGAAAATTACGGTACTCTGTCTTCCAACTGTTAGCATCTTTCTTTAGCATTCGATAGGGGGGAAAAAAAAACATATACAGAAACACAGTCTTATTTAACAGCTCAGATCTGCTGATCAGCAAGCATTTGAAGAGTCAGGCTGGGTTATGTAACAGCATCTTCTGTCCGGATGTTTTATTACTATAGATGAGCTGGATTTGGGGCTCATTTTTTATTTGCCCCTATAAGTCTTATTATAAAAGCATAACTTCCTCCCTTGTGAATGCCAGCAGAACAAGGGCCATTATTTTGGAAATATTTTGGGCTCTGCTATTTAATTAGATTCTCCTGTATTCAGTTTAAAACAGTTTGTCACTTTAGGCACAAATGGGTTGCTGACATTAATAGGAATTATTAAGGGGACAAAACTCATTCTTGTAATTAGAGCAGATAACTGCAGTCACGTTGCAGAACACTTTTTTATTAACTCAGTCTGATTATTTCAGTGGCAGGCTAGTTGAAAGAGAATTTATCTGGCTGTTCTGTTTGAGAGAAGCAAACACATTTGGTGTGTCTTCTGTCAAAGGTGCATTCTGTTTGGTGCTAATTGAAAAAGTTTTACACATTAGGAAATAAACTGTTATCTGAATACATTCACATGAGATGAAGACTTAAAGTTTTCTATAAAAATAGTTTTAATTACTTGCGGTCCGGATACCATGCAAAGTTGACCACTGAACCACTAAAGTCAGAACTCCTGCGCGCGACTCATTAGCGGAAAACAGATAATTAACACGGCCAGTTCATCATTAGTGATTACACCATTTATCCAATCAGCGCAAGAGAAAACTCCCTTAAATAACCAAGTACGTCCTACCTTCTTTATCTCTCGACTTTCAGCATTCGGTTCGCTCATTTTGCTTTTTACCACAGACCCAATTTCCCGTCCAACGAAAAGACCTATACTGGGGATTTTTCAGCTCCTCCGCCGCAATTTGCAGGCCCCATGATCACTCCTTCTCCGCCAGACACGGCTGCCGGTCAACAGGCGTCATCGCGGCCGCTGCTCTTCTCGTCAAGCTACACGCTCTGGCCAATAGACCGTGCAAAACAGCTCCCTCAGCTCGACAATACAATCGTCCCGCACAAGACTGGCTCTCCCTAAGGCGTGCTCGGGCCGCCCGCGGCAGCAGGCCTTCAACGAGCCGGGCGCTCCCCAGATCACCAGCCGCAAAGCTCACTCGCTACCGCTGCGGATCGCTTCAAGGCGGCTCTCGGTCACAGGCGCACGTACGCAGCGGGCCTCAGCTCTCTCAGCAGACGCTAGCTCAAGGCTTCCTCCACGAATGGCGCAGGCCGTGTTGCAAATCAATTTTTCAGTGAAGTCCTAAAGGCAGGGTTCGTAGCTAAAATTTGTTAATGACGTGACTAAACGGGATTTTGATTCCCTGTTGGAAACCCGAAGCAAACGTTGGTGACAAAGTTTATCATCCCACACTGAAATGTCTGAAAGGTTACATTCGCCCTTACTAGTGACATGTATTAAAACCTTTATGAGATGTACAGAAATAAATAAATTCTACGCCAATTATGCTGGCAGGATCAATTCTTTACGAAATATCACCATTTACTGACAACGCTCACGGGCGACGCTCACTCAGAATGTCTAAAAACACAAACTGTCCTCTTGCTTGCCGCAGGACAGCAATAAAGTGAGTAAATTTCTGTCGGTTAGGTTGTAATATGAAGACGTGCCAAAGTAAATATTCCTAGCAAAGGTGGGCATCATGTGATCGAACAAAGTAACAATTAGGCTTACCGGTATAAAAATGTCATTGAGAAAGGCAGTGTTGCCAGACGTACGATAATTGTCGTATTTGTACGATCATTTTTGGTGATGGAAAAATTAAGCTTTGCGAAGCAACGATGCTTTCCCCCCAACTGTATTGTAAAAAGGTTCATTACTCGAAGCATTTCAAGACGGTGCACACTAACGACATCTTGAGGTCAAAAGGTGAAAAAAGCTGCCTTTGTGTCCCAGATGACCCAGCCATTTTTGGACTGTTTCAGATAATAAATTAGCTTGTGCTATGAAAACCTGTATAAAGCAAAGAAAACATGAAGTCTATATAAATAAGTCTTCATGTCAGTCTTTGTGTTACACAACGTGAATGCATGAGTCTGTGAATAAATTTGTGGAAAATAGGCAAGGCCATAGGCGTCTATGACCAAAATAACCGAAGATTATCATAGACTGTCAGTAAAGGGTCTGAAACCAGGACATCAATATACAAAATGAACATGAAACCAAAATACACGTGAAAATATTATTTGTATTATGATTATTCTTTCAACGTTAGTGACACTAAAAAGCTGCGCAAGTGAGTTCGCGTTATTTGAATCGGATACAAGCAGTAATGTGGTTGTCGTGCCGAAAACAAAGCTTATCATAATGGACGTTGGAGGAAAAAAAAATATTATATAGATATATCTATAGTACGATCATTTCATGACAAGTCAACTGATGGTAGTCATAGGGCTCTCTATGTTCATACACGAAATCGGATCATACAGACACCTCTAATGAGCTCAACGCCACACCTACGGAGTGGTTAAGGATGCATAATGAGGAGTGCCTATGCCGCCCTTTAAAAGCAAACGTGCATCTAGGGGTGCGGTCCTTGCGTGGCACAGAACCCCTTACTAAGCAATCATCATGGCAACACACCAGGCTTACGATGACAGTGGCTGATGTGGAGTTACGGCTTATACGTCCTAAGATAGAACGAGGCATCACCCTGTTTACTGTCGTGTTGCATCCAGTGCAAACAGTCACTGATTATGTTTTCTATAGTATTTTGTCGCACTGCTCGCGTCCAGTGTAGACCCGGCACGCCTGGTTATCTATCGTGGTAATTTGCAGGTCATGCCAAAGTTGTTGGTTTAGATAAATAGCTGTATTCTGTACGTTTGACTCGTGTACAATAATTTTCTTCCAAATACAATAATTTAGCTTCTGGTACGATACTTGGACATTTCAAATCTGCGGCATGGTCAATGTGTCACAGACTAAACATGCGTATCGTTTCAGAAAGCCTCCGTTCCTCCAGTCCTATACTACAATGTTGAAAACGGCATTTTCAAATTGTCCGCTCTGGAAAGCGTTTTACAAAACCTGTTTTACTGGAGTCCTTGTGTAGTTGTGGGATGGAAGGCCCAAAAAGAGAGGAAAAGATGCGTTTTCAAGAAAAGTATTAATTAATGTGGACAAGGCTTGAGAATTGTTGCCAAACCTAGCAACAAATTGACTGCAACACAAACTAAGTCTGCAACACTGCATGCTACCCCAGCTTTTCAAGCTGTACAGTAAATGTCACGAACACTTCACTTTTCGTAGGCCCTACAGCCTTTAGCAGCCGAGCAAGCGCAAAGCTGCTTCGCTGCAACACGCCCCCCCAAGGCCCCCCCTTGGGTCACTAAGCATACCTCAATATTTCCGTCCTGTGACTTCTAACCCACCCTTTTCCTTTCAGTGGCCTCCAGCTCCAGTAGCAGACGCTACCTCCATAGCAGTGCAGGTACACAGGGGATTATTCAGAGAAGTCATCAACGCCCACCGACATTCCATGGCCTACAGAATACGGGCAAGTACCGAAGCACAGAGTGGCACTCCAGAATCCTGTAGCGATGTAGCGTGAGCACGCCTCGTAGTGGAGCAAGACCCATTCACGCCCGCTTTCCTTACACCAACTGTGAACCCAAACCCACTAAGGGCAATGGCCTGCAGCCACCACCATCCAGCAGCAAAGTCCCCGGGACAACCGTCGACCAAAGCGTGAGGCGCTCGCTAATGGCGCACGCTCCGGAGACCCCCATTCCCCCCCTTCTTGCCCTATGTTTGCCACTCCGGAACGAACAGGCGTGAGGCCCGCTCCGCTAATGGCGCAGGTTCGGCGCCCGTTATTCCTCTCGCTTTCCTGCTCTTTCTTTGATCTCGCCCACTGAGCGTTTCCAAGCGTGAGTTTGCCCCTGACAGGTGGTTCGGCGACTACTTTCCCATCCCCATGCCCGCTCAATTCCTAATGTCTGTCAGCATAGCCCTGCCCCTACCGATTCCACCGAAAACCTCATCAGTCGCCCCGATTTTTGTCTTAGTCCATCCCTGCCCATCGCCATTAGCACAATGCTCCTGCAGGAGTTTTAATTGCCCCCTTGCCTCAGTAAAGACTGCCTACCGCAAGGTACCCTCCTACCCGCAGCAGGCCGCTCCGCAGGAGCATCATCTGTCTTCCCTACTGCTGCAGCAGTATATGCGCCGCAGGAGCCTGTACCTGTATTTTCACAACGCCACCATTTCCCCCCTCTCTTCCCCGCCTGTTCTTACGCTCCGGGCACCCAAAGCATGAGCACGCCTCAGCAAGCGGTCTCCATCTGCAGCTGTAGCGTCTTCGACATCTCGATTGCTGCTCTTTCTTCTGCCAGGCCCCTACCCATCCTTACCGACCACTCCGCCTCAGAATGGCACCAACTTTAACGCCAGTCCATCACGGTTCACTCAAATACCAACCAACGGCTAACCACCTTTTAAATCACACAATCACATCTATAAGACCCATGGCCCCAACAGACACCCTGAGGCTGACAGCGGCAGGAGCATTACCGTATTCCCCATGCGCAGCGAGCAGTGCTCTGCTCCGCAGGAGCCTATCGTTTTTCCCCACAGTGACGGCGTTTAAGGCACAAGGGTGTATGTAAAGACTGCTCCCGCAGGAGCCTTTTCTGTATTTCCCCACTGCCGCAGCAGTGACTGCTCCTGCAGGAGCCTTTTATCTGTATTTCCGCATTGCCGCAGCAGTGTCTGCTCCCGCAGGTGCCTTTATCTGTATTTCCCCACTGCCTTAGCAGTGTCTGCTCCTGCAGGAGCCTTCTTTGTATTTCCCTACTGCTGCAGCAGTAGCCACTCCCGCAGGAGTCTTTTTTTATCTTATCTTATCTAGCTCTCTCTTTCAGCACGTAACGCTTCCACAAAACCTAAACCTTCCTAGATGCTCCCGCAGGAGCCTTTATCTATATTTCCCCAATGCCGCAGCAGTGGCCGCTCCCGCAGGAGACTATATCTGTATTTCCCCACTGCCGCAGCAAGTAGCCACTCCGGCAGGAGCCTTTTTCTATCTGATCTTATTTAGCTCTCTCTTTCAGCACGGAACGCTTCCACAAAACCTAAACCTTCCTAGATACTGCCGCAATAAATGTACACCAAAGGACGTCCAGCACCTCTCTAACATTAAGCCTTGTTTTGGGGGGTCGTAAATGCACATATCTGGCTGCTGTCCTGTTTTAAATAGCTTTTTGGGGAGCGTTTTTAGGCCGGGCTGAACACCGAGCTCGGACCCCTCTCCCCAGACAGGGGGGCTGCCCCGGGCTCGGGAGTCTTGCCAAACTCGGAGCCCTCTCCCTGGACAGCACGCCAAATAAGCATAACCTTTATTAATTATAAGAAAGTGCGAACTCGTGGAAGTGATGTTTATAAACAAATTTCAGGGAGGAGCACGCACAGATAATTAACACAGCCAGTCCATCATCAGTAATTACACCATCAGCACAAGAGAGAACCCCTATAAATAATCAAATCAGCCTTACCTGCATTATCTCTTGTCTTTCAGCATCCCTCCGCCACCCCGACCCCGCACCTTCAGCATAGTTTCTACCCTAGCATGGGGAGAAGCACTCGGGGGGAGCGCTTTTGGGCCGGGCTGAACACCGAGACGGGGGGGAGGGGGTGTTAACTGGACGCACACGCCAAATATGCATAACCTTTTTATTAATTATAAAAAAGTGTGAACTCGTGAATTGCTATTTAAACGTGGCGCAGGAGTGAAATGACAAACATGCGGACGGGTGTATGATAGGGCCCTAAATCTCCTTGGGTGTTTTTATTATTTAATTTACACCTTCTTACAATATTGAGAATTTTAATATTTCTGCTTTTATTTAAAGCCGTATTCCCATTGAAAATGAGTGTGCATTTCTCTGCAATCTATTCCTCATAATTTGAAGGAAACCACGCCTTCACAATTGTCCCTCAGAAAATTCAACATAAAAGCATTATTAAGTAAAAATAATACATTGACATTGTTAAATATAGTCATGGGGCTCACTATAAACTCAAACAATGAATATTGCCACGTTATATTCAGCCAAGACTTGAACATCAAGGCCCCATAGTTTGGCCTTAATTAGGATTTGATTTATTCTTGTAGTGCATAATGTACTATTCTGAGATTCATTGTGCTTCTGATGTCCCATCTTCCCATGATACTCAGAGGCATTTATAGTAACTACATTTAGCCCTGTGAATGCTGATTACCCTTTCAAGACACGGCAAATTGTATAGTAATTGTAAAGCAAAGTAAACCTACTGATTGGATATGTAAGAAAAAAATAATGGTGATGAACAACTCAGGAAGAATTCCTTTATATGAAAAGGATTTTTCTTCAGTTGTTCTCAGTTACGCTTTATCACAACGCAAGCATTTTGTACCTCCTCATTTTTGTCTTTGTGTTTGAGCCAGAGTGCAAATCCTGAATTATGTCATGGAAAACTTCAACTAATTGTGTCATGTGGGCTTAGCTCCTGGTGGCATAATAAAAAGATATTGTTGTCAAGGGAACCTGGAACCAGTTTAGCTAGCGGGAGTCTTAAGGGGGAGAGTTAGGGAGGGAGGTTGAGGGAGGTATAAGCTCATGTGAGGCAATTATTAGTGTTATAAATAACAGCACAAACATACCCAACTGCATTATGTATGAAGAAATGAGTTTCAGAGGCATATACCATGTTGAAGACCTGTACTATTTTATCTTGTGTGTGTGTGAAGTCAGTAAAATTAGCCCAACTGCATAATTGATATGATATTTGAACCAAAAATGTTTACGCAACACAAGCAAATAAAATATTTAAAAACAATCAGAAGTACAAATAAGAACGCCTGGTTCTAGCAATGACTAAGTTAAAAAACCTGCTTCTTATATGTCATTCACGTCGTGAATTCCTGGCTAATTATAAAATCTTTCTCTTCAGATAAAGAGTTCATCCGTTAAGTTCTGCAATTTACTTGAAGTGACAGCAGGTGTTTAAATATCCACAGTATTAAATTGTTTAGGGACACTAATTTCTCAAAAGAACATTATTCAGGCTTTTTATAAATATCCTAATATCTATAAATACCCTAATATAACCGAATGACACCCAAATAAACTTTACCAGTGAAATCAACTTATTGTTTGGGCCTTTACTTGTTTTACAAGACTACAGTTACAGGTTTCACATTGTGGTAAATAGGACAGTATTGATCTGATAACACTCTGGCATCAGTATTGACAAGACTTTACACAGAGGAATGATGCTGTGCTTCACATGCCATGTTCGATCTCACCTGATTTGAAAATGAACTAACCTTCTCGCTATTATGGACAAAGCAACAGAGTGCAGTTGGCTTCAGGTCACCGGTCTATTGATTGTTGACTGATTACAAAACTAACCACTACATGCTTTGCAAAGACATATTTGAATCATGTGTCATTTAGTGACTGGTGAAGGAAGAGTGGAAACCAGTTGAGCGCTACAAAAGCTTAATGTAATGCAATTATTGCTGCGTTCAGAATCTATCTTGCATCAATACAGCACACAGACATGAACTGCACAGATAATAGTGTTACACGTACACACATAAACACAACTATAAAGATTAAAACACAGAACGAGGCACATACCACACAGGCAATGATAAGATGAGCTATAAAGCTGTGACTTTGGGATTTCCTAGACAAATATCAACCACTAAAGAGCAATGAAATGTTTTTGCAAGAAAAGTTCCAATAAATTTGTTTTGCTATTATATCATATCAACAGTTTGATGCATGTAAAATTAGAGATGCAACACTATTAAAATCCTGTATTAAATTGCTTTATTTGACAATTCCATGCTAATTTGTCTGATAAATAACAAATGAAAATGCAAAATAATTTTAGATTATTGTGATTGTGATTTGAGTGTTGATGATGGCAATGGTAATCTAAATGTAAAAATAGACTGAACTAAATATCAAATATTGACTGATACCCAGGGTTAACTAAAACTAAAACCACAAAACAATTTGTGTACTTAATAAATAAACGTTGACTTATATATATATATATTATATATATAATATATATATATATATTATATTAGACGCAGGCAGACACACAAACAGGGTTGTGTTTTAGGTTTGGGGACTCTCTATAGGCGTAATGGTTTTTATACTGTTTAAACTGTATTTTCTATTGCCCTACACTAACCCTACCCCTAAACCTACCCTTCACAGGAGATTTTCTGCATTTTTAGATTTTCAAAAAGCTAATTCTTAATTATATATAAGCCTTTTGAATTACGGGGACACTGAAAATGTCCTAATAAATCACCTTCTCGTTGTAATACCAATGCCATACCCATGTTATTATACAAATTTGTCCTCATAAACCACATAAACATGCACACACAAACACACACACACAATATTTCAGCTCAGATATTGCCCAGACAGCATTTCTACATTTACAAAAACATTTTTCATTATCTTATAAATAAATAAATAACATATTAAATAATAAATTAAAATAACTAAAACTAAAACTGAAAAAAAAAAAAAAAAAAAAAAAAAAAAAAAACTTACTTAAACTTTAAACTAAAATAAATCCCCAAAAAACATAAATATAAAAACTAATTCAAAATATTATCTCAATGACAATGATATTAAAATAACTGTGCTGATAACCTTGGTGATAAACTTCATAAATAATCTGATACCTGATGTAGCACTGATATTGTGCATTGATATATAAAATATACGTAAAGCAATGTTAAATATATCAAACTGAACTGCTTATGAGGTATATTACAATTTAAAAGCATGTGTTGAAGTGTTTCCCTATTTTTACAGCTTGAATATGTGATCTATTTTGTGATTGTGGCAACAAATCTTGCACCATAACTAAACATAAAACTAAGATTTAAATCCATGTGTGTCCCATGTGTTCATCTGAAATGCTAATTTCTATTGTCCCCATTCTATTTACTGTGACAAGCCTTGCCTGATGTGAAAAGCTCAATTTTCTACCCCACAGAGTTGCCCTGAATGAAATAAAAAAGCCTGTGTTAGCTGTTGTGCTGTTAGAAATTTGTGGTGGCAGAGACACACTGTGTCACACATTTTAATTTCTGTTAGGCTAAAAGGTGGAGGTTAGACATGTGATGGTCAAAGCTTTTCCATTAGTTATCATCACCATGCAGCAAGAACGTATGTGCTGTTTCACTCTGGCGGTAGCTGCAGTAGTAGCCCACCTTGTTTGTCACCGTGAGGAGGGGCTTGCCTTCTGAGGACGCCTTATTGGGTATCTCCTTCAGGACCATGGCAACGGTCTTATCTGCAGCCCTAGAGTCTTTCCCCTACAACAGTGAAATCAACAATGACTTGTGTCAGGACAGAATGTTTAGATATTCCAAGTATTATTCGTCCTACTGTGCTTAAAGACTCAATGACTTATATGCTATAAGATTGATATGATCACACTGAAAGCAAAATGAAACACTGCCTGAAGCCACACATGAAAACAGCTGTATGGAACATCAATACATTCTTTCTCACATCATCCTCAGTTTTACTCTGCGTGATGAAGTGCGATATCACAAAGAGGCCACCGCAGTCATGCGAGTGATAGGGCGACTGTCGTCAACTGCTTTTATCTGTGCTACAGAGACAGAGACGTATGGCCAGTCTGAACAGGGAAGACAGCGTCATATTACTCCAAGGCCAAGTTATATAATGGGTTCAATTGAATTGGCAAGCTCTAGTCAGAGTGAATGCAATGTCCAGAGAAATTACACTTACATTAACCTCTAAAATATATTAATAACAAAGCCAAAAGTATGGACAAAAGTATCTATCCATCTATTGTTCTCTCTATCACTCTATATATTGTTCTTTCGGTCCATAAGGCTTATAAAGTTTCAAACCTCAAAAAGTTTTCAGAACAAGGCTTTGTCAAGCCAACATTCAAAGTTTGTCTAGACCAGTTTTGCTTTTTTACAAAAAATGTAAATGACAAATACGAACTCAATTCTAATAAAAAAATAAATATACAGTAACAATTTAAAATTCAACTCATTTTAATTATGCTTATTTACATGGTGTGCCTTCATAAAAACATAATCAATAGCGAAACATCCATTTCTAAAGTCTGTCGGCTTCATTCAAAGTTTGTCTCGACAAATTTAGCTTTTTTTTTTTACTTACAAACGACAAATACTAACTCAATTCTAAATAGAAATACAGTAAAAATTACATTTAAAATTCAATTTTAATTTTACTTATTTACATACAAATTTAAATGTACAGATACAGTGTGCCCTCATAGAAACATATTCAATGACTAAACATCCATTGCTAAAATCTCTCCATCCATCCATCCCTCCATCTATCCAGCACATGTAAATTCTAATTGCAGCATTTTTATTTTTTGGTGAACTATTCAGCATGGCGCCGCAAATGGCAGCAAGGATGCTGAGCTCCGCAGTTCTTCTATTGTTTTTGTTTGCTTGTTCTGTGTTTAGTCATTCTTCTTCTATAAGTTTTACAAGAGACGAACTCCTTAACATTAAGCAACACATCCCAGACAATATTTTTCCGGTCTTTGATTATTCGGACGTTTTGTTGGACATTCTAGTCGGAGGTACAGCGGTGTTGTTCAAACGCACGTGCAGACGCAGAAGAGGGAAACGCGCCGGCGCCCTGGTGAAGCTCCGCGCGAGCAGCTTTCGGACTGCGCTCCCAAGCATTCACCTCGCGAATGTCCGTTCCCTTCCTAACAAAACGGATGATCTTCTTCTCCTCACCCGCACCAACAAAGACTTTTCAAACTCTGCTGCACTGTGCCTGAAACCTGGCTGAGTGAAGCCATTCAGGACAACGCGCTTCATCTGCCGGGCTACAAGCTGTTCAGAGCGGATCGCATCACGGAGTTAACGGGGAAAACCAGAGGAGGTGGATTGTGTTTCTACATCAACGAAAGTTGGTGTTCAGATGTAACAACGATGAAAAAGGTATGCTGTACTACTTCTAGAGGCATCATCATAACTGTAAAACCGTTCTACTAGCCGCGGGAGTTAGTTGTCCTCTTTCATCTTGTGAATGTTACGGGAATCGGACCGCGTGCCGTGAGCGCCGCGACTGCAACAGATGGCCACCCGAACAAATAAATGAAATGGAAGGAAAAGGTACCAGACTCTGTTTTAATCATTCTCGGGGAATTTAATAAAGCCATTCTCTCCCGTGAACTGCCAAAATACAATCAGCACATTACGTGTCCCACCAGAGATAGCACTATTTTGGATCACTGTTACACCGCAATAAAGGATGCATATCGCTCCGTCCCACGAGCAGCTTTGGGGCTCTCTGATCAATGTTTAGTTAATCTAATACCGACCTACAGGCAGAAAATGAAATCAGCTAAACCTGTATTAAGGACTGTAAAAAGATGGACTAATGAGGCAGAGCAGGATTTACAAGCTTGTTTCGACCTCACTGATTGGAGTGTTTTTTTAAGCTGCCACCAACGATCTGGACGAGTTCACGGAATCTGTAACATCATATATCGGTTTCTGTGAAGATATGTGCATTCCTACCATGACATTCTTATCATTTAATAATGATAGACCGTGGTTTACTGGAAAACTCAAGCAGCTTCGTCACACCAAAGAGGATGCTTACAGAAGCGGGGATAAAATCTTGTATAACCAGGCAAGGAACAGACTAACAAAGGAGATCAGAATGGCTAAAAAAAACTACTCAGAAAAGCTGAGAAAAGAGCTTTCAGCAAACGAGGTCAGAGCTCTAGGGCGGTAGGGATGCGTCGCGGACCTCACCATGTACAACACACCACCCCCACAGCTTGCGGAGAATCAACAACTGGCTGACGATATGAATGTGTTTTACTGCAGATTTGAAAAGGATAGTTTACCACCCCCCATCCGCTCTGATCTGCAATTCACACCTTCACCTACCACCCCTGCATCCCCCCTCCCTCCCTCCCCCACCATTTAACCTGTGTTTAAGGTCTGTGTAGAGGGTGTGAACCGGGTCTTCAGAAAGCAGAAATCTAGAAAAGCTTCTGGCCCAGATGGTGTTTCACCTGCCTGTCTAAACGTCTGTGCTGACCAACTGGCCCCCATCTTCAAACAGATCTTCAACAGATCAATGGAGCTATGCGAAGTCCCTACCTGCTTCAAACGCTCCACCATCATCACCATTCCAAAGAAACCCAAAATCACAGGACTAAATGACTACAGACCTGTAGCTCTAACATCTGTGGCCATGAAGTCATTTGAAAAACTGGTGCTGGACCACCTGAAGGACATCACTGGACCCTTGCTGGATCCTCTTCAGTTTGACTACAGAGCAAACAGGTCTGTGGACGAAGCAGTCAACATGGGACTGCATTATATCCTGCAACACCTCGACAGACCTGGGAATTAAGCAAGGATCCTATTTGTGGACTTCAGTTAGGCCTTCAATACCATCATGCCTGACCCTCTCTCAGACAAACTCACACAGCTCACCGTGCCCACCTCCATCTGTCAGTGGACCACCAGCTTCCTGACAGACAGGCAGCAGATAGTGAGGCTGGGAAAACTCACATCCAGCACTCGTACGATCAGCACTGGTGCTCCTCAGGGTTGTGTTTTCTCTCCACTGCTCTTCTCCCTGTATACCAACGACTGCACCTCTAAAGACCCTCTGTCAAGCTCCTGAAGTTTGCAAACGAAACCACACGGCCTCATTCAGGATGGTGACGAGTCCGCTTACAGACAGGAGGTCAAAGAGCTGGCTGTCTGGTGCAGTCTAAACAACCTGGAGCTCAACACGCTCAAAACAGTGGAGATGATCGTGGAATTCAGGAGAAAACCCCCTGCACTCCCCCACTCACCATCATGGACAGCACTGTGACTGCAGTGGAGTCATTCAGGTTCCTGGGCACCACAATCTCTCAGGACCTGAAGTGGGACACTCACATAGACTCCATTGCAAAAAAGGCCCAGCAGAGGAGGTCTGTACTTCCTTCGCCAGCTGAGGAAGTTCAATCTGCCACAGGAGCTGCTAAAACAGTTTTACTTTGCCATCATTGAGTCTGTCCTGTGTTAATCCATAACTGTCTGGTGTGGTTCAGCTACCAAATCAGACATCAAGAGAATACAACGGACAGTCAGGACTGCTGAGAAGATTATCGGTGCCCCTCTGCCCAGCCTTCAAGATCTTTACATCTCCAGAGTGAGGAAAAGGGCTAAAAAATCACCTTGGACCCCTCACACCCAGCCCACTCTCTCTTCGAACTGTTGCCTTCTGGTCGGCGCTACAGAGCACTGACCACCAGAACAGCAAGGCACAAGAACAGTTTTTCCCACAGGCTATACTCAGTCTAAACAATTAAGCTTTCAAAATTATACATCGTCCATCACAACTAACATAGAATATTTATATTAAACTGCACACTTTGTAAATAACATATCTATCGGCACACTAACAAACATATCTGTACATTTATCTAAACAATTAAATTTTTTCCTATACTTCTATTTCTGTATATAGTACATTATCAATTTTTTTTTTTTCTTATTGATATTAGTTTTATATTACAAGACCCTAATGTGTTATTCCTATGTATGTCTACAGCTATCATGTATGTCTGCACTATGTTTGTACTTTCTTCTACACTGGAAGCTCCTGTCGTCAAGTCAAATTCCTTGTGTGTGTAAACATACTTGGTAATAAAGCTCTTCTGATTCTGATTCTGATTCTAATAATCTCTTCATTTACTTATTTACATTCAAAATTCAAATGTAGATATGGGCTGCCTTAATAAAAACATAATCAATGGCAAAATATCTGTCTAAGCATTTCTTTTTCCTATTGTTTTATCCATTTTTGTGTCTGCAAAGCCGGGCTCGTATAACAGGAGTTTTAGGCGATTTATCCCAGATTTTCCGAGAGAAGATGGTGGTGAGGACCTTGGTCGGTTCCGATAGTCGGCACGGATTATTTGGTAATGTGAGGTGTTTACAGATAGAATCTTGCACCTCCCGATCTGCCTGCACACAAATCGGAGGCATCCCCAATCATATCAAACATGTTTGATATTTAGGATTTTAAATCGGGAAGATGACGGCTATGATTACATCAGTACTATCACAGTAGCCAATGCGCGACCGCAAAACAAGCTGCTGTACGGGCACGTTGGATAGTGGAGATTGAGGACACTGCTTGCGGAAGTTTTGCAATAACACGACTGTCTGTATAATGTGTCGAAAGCATACTACAACCGTAAGGAGTGTAGAAAGCTGCTAAGCACGCTAGGTAACATATGTAAACATTTGTTGAAACATCAATGACGATCTGCTGCATGAAATCACGCATGAAATCCCTTCGACATGATAATCTTGAGAATATCTTGTAGTGTGTTTTGAGCCACAATTTTCAAATCTTGTAGTGTGTGGTGTGCATGTTTAAATTTTCAGGGGAAAAAATCTCCAAAGATTCTACTTATGTGTGTGCTACAACCAGATTTCATAATCAGTTACGATTTTAAAACTCTTATAGTCTGAGCCCGGCTTAAGGCCTTGCAGGCTTTTTAAACTTTTCCCCCCAAAACTTTCAAAGAAGGATTTGTCAAGCCAGCATTCAAAGTTGTTTTTAACAAATTAATTAAAAATGTAATAAAACATTGCAAATTACTCATTCTTATTAAAAAGTAATTGTTATTCTACTGCTTTACATTCAAATTTGAATGCAGATATGGACCACCCTCATAAAAAAAATAGTAAATTGGCAAAGCATCCATTGCTAAAGTCTCACACATGCTGTACAGAAAAAATCTGATCTGGCCACAAGCAGTTTGAACAGTCAGCCTTAAATAAAACACCATGCACCTCTACATTACAAATTCTAGTCTGGTGTGGTGACTTCGGCATTAGATTTCATAAATATTTAATAGTGCATCCTTGCAAAATCTTGGTCTATTAAAAAATCTCACACAATTTGCACCTTAAAACTTTCCAGCCATCTTTTTTCAATAAAATGTATTCCCTGACGGTCTAATCTAGCATGGCTCTGCCATTAGAGATAAGAAAAGTAATCTCTCTCTCTGAATCACAATGTCGTCATTCTTAAATCGAGAAGTGCTCAATTCATTCACTCTACCCTGTGATTGTGTCTTAGTGGTCTAGTGCCATTGTGTGTACGTGACCTGAGAGACATCTCTCCAGAGAATATAATGCTATTAATGGAGACCAAAAACACTTGTGTCTGCAGACAAACTTCTACATCTTACTAGATTGATATAAAGTGTAAGTGTTTTTTAATTAAAAATGTAAAAAGCCTTTACAAGGGGAAGAGTCTTCTTTGCATCATAATTTCTCGTTGTCATCTGGCTTTGTCTATCCTGTTGCGCAAGATTAATGTTTTGTTTGTGGTCTAAGACACTGCAAAGTCATTTTAATAGCTCATAAAATGTTTAACATTGCATCAGACAGATACTAAAATACTTTTCTTATTCTATTGAGAAGTGAGTATAGAAAAAACATTTATTTAAAAAAAAAATTCCAACTGTTCTTCATAAAAAAAATATGACATTACTTAAGTCTGGGGTCTCACAGACTCCAGATATAACACATGAATAGTTTAAATAAATGTAATATAATAAAAATGTAACTATTATTGCCTTTGTGATATCAATGTAATAGAAAATCTTGCCTGTATTTTTATCAGGAAAAACAATCTGCATGTACACTATGTTCACCATGTTTTGGGTTGGTTTTCTTTCTTTATTTATCTTTGTTACACATAAAGAAAATAAGATTCCAAATCTTGTGCACACCAAAACTGCATTTATTTATTTATTTTTTGCAAAATTGCATTTTTTTTTAATTATGACAATTTAAAATAACGTCTATTTTATATATTTTAAATGTAAATGTATTTCTGTGATGTCAGAGCTAAATGTTTAGTAGCCATTACTTTAATCTTCAGTGTCACATAATCCTTCAAAAATCATTCTAATATGATGATCTGATGCTCAAGCAGTTCTCTTGCTATTATCATGTTGAAACAGTTTGCTGCTATATTTTGTGGAAACTTGATACTGTGATTTTTTTTCAAATCTTTGAGGTGATAAGTTCAAATAAAAGCATTTATTTTAAAAGAAAACTTTGTAACATGATCAAGTCTTACTGTCACTGACGTGAATTTAATCAGCCTTGCTGAATAAAAGAAGACATGTGAAACACTATCTGAAACAAAATAAAAGCATTTATTTGAAATAGAAAACTTTTGTAACAAACTTTACTGTCACTTTTGAGCAATTTAATATTTTAATGTACAATTTATTTCCTGTGATTTCAAAGCTGAATTTTTAGCAGTCATTACTCCAGTCTTCAGGTCACATGATCCTTCAGAAATCATAAAAATCACCTTAATAGTTGAAGTTTTTTTTAAATATTTTTTTTCTATACTCACTCCTCAATAGAATAAGAAAAGTATTTTAGTATCTGTCAGATGCAATGTTAAACATTTAATGAGCTATTAAAATGACTTTTTAATCACACTGAATAAAAGAAGGCATAATGCCATGCCCATCTTTCCAGTTTGCACATAATATACCTGTACATACAACAGTCCTATTGTTATAACCGTACATACAATTTGCGATTTGGTAATAGTTTTTTATTCTTTTTCTTGTTCTATTTTTTTTTTTTTAAATTATCTGTTTTTTTTGTTCTGTCACTGTCATTCGTTTTCACTGGGAGCTCTGGCACGAAAACAACTTCCTCCGTAGGGACACATACCTGACAATAAAGGCTCATTCTGATTCTGATTCTGATTAAAAACATTGTGTGTGCTAGAACAATTAATTGAAATTTCACAATTGAACTGCATTTACACTACATTCAATACAGCTAACAGTTTACACAACGTACAGGGGTGAGTTTGAACGGGGGGTCATGTTGTTTTGTGGGTGGTTGACGGTTTTCGCAAATCAGTTTGTGGAAATAATGAATGGCATCTATTACCTAGTCTTATGATGTAAATAATTTCACACGTGCCTGGGTACAAACTGGTATCCGTGGATGCTGACAATAGATTCTTTTATGAGTAAAAAGAAATTTATATTTGGGGTAGGTCGATTGGGCACACTTCTCAAAATGGGATATCTCAGCAGTATTAATACACTCAGTTTATTTAACAGTTAGTCACTCACCTTTTTATCAATAAGCAAATTACGATCTCCTGCCCCAATGTCCAAACATTTCCAAAGTGTGTCACCATATTTCACTCATTTGTAAACCATCATAGTCAAGTATCTTGGAGGCCAAGGCATGGGTTAATTAAGATAGTTCCTTATTTAGTTTAAAAATAATATGGTAGAAGATAGCATAATTAACAAGTTTGTTAGTTTTTAGTTTTAAAACGGCCCAGCAGAGGTTGTACTTCCTTCACCAACTCAGGAAATTCAACCTGCCACAGGAGCTGCTGAAACATTCTACTCCGCCATCACTGAATCCGTCCTCTGCACTTCAATAGCTGTCTGGTTCAGCTCAGCTACCACATCTGACCTCAGAAGACTACAGAGGGTAGTCCAGACTGCTGAGCGAATCATTGGTACAACCCTCCCCACTCTCCAAGAACTGCACTCAGAGTGAGCAAAAGAGCTGGCAAAATCACTCTGGACCCCTCAAATCCAGCACACTCCCTCTTTGAACTGATGCCATCTGGTCGACGCTACAGAGCAATTAGCACCAGAACGACCAGACACAGGAAAAGTTTCTTCCCTCAGGCAATCCATCTCACGAACACTTGACAATAACTGTGGAACACACACTATTTATTCACCAATACACTTATTTATCTAACACTCATACACAGCCTACACCTCAAATTTGCACATAATATACCCGTACATACAACGTCTATTTTGGGTTTTTGTTCATACACTGTACATACATTGGGCGATTTTGTTAAAAAAAAAAACAATTTTAAAAATTTTTTTTTTGTTTTTTTTTTTTTTTTTTTTTTTTTTTTTTTTTTTTATTCTTATTTTACTTGTTCTATTTTTTTATTTATTTTTATTTTTTATTATCTGTGTTTTTTTTGTTCTGTCACGTTACACTGTTGAGCTTCTGTCATGAAAACAAATTCCTTGTATGTGTAAACATACCTGGCAATAAAGCTCATTCTGATTCTGATTCTGATTCTAATCTGTTTCTGATGTGTGACAAGAATTTCTGTGGTTTAACATCCATGAGTTGAAATCAATTGAGAGGAACAATATTTTGTGTGATCTCCATGTGAGGAAAAGGAGAGCTTCCCCCATTTCGTGAGAGTATGACAGACCGTCCAAACGTGTCTGTCATCCCCGACCCCCCCACGATGGGAGACGCTTGCTGCTTTCTCCCCATGTCGGCCACCCCTAATCATACACCAGACTATGCCCTACTCCACTTCTTGTGGGCCGACCCATCTCGTGAGAGGACGCCAAAAGCCCTCCTCTGCCTCTGTTAATGCCATGCCCATCTACACCAGTGCATGACTGTCTCGGGGACCTGGCACTAGCACATCCTCTGGACTGCACCCGTATGCAGCCTCTATCATGCTACCTACACGGATGGAGATGTCTGCCAGGAGTGTCGCCTTGGATTCTCCACACAATCCAGTTCGGCTACATTCTTCAGTTTTGTCACAACACCCCCTGTTTCAATGGGGTTCATCTTACTATGATAAACAGCGCCTTAGAGACTTCTGTTGCACAGCAGGAGGTCTCCTAACTCCTCCTCAAGGGTGTGAAAGAGGAAGTCCCTCCTTCGGATGTGAATCGTGGCTTCTTCAGTCACTATTTCCTTGTTCCAAAAAAGGACGGAGGTCTGCGACCTATTCTAGATCTGTGCCGGCTGAATTTCTCTCTTTACAAAGAGCTCAGGTTCACGTGAGGGATTGGTTCATTACTGTAGACCTGAAAGATGCTTACATTTATACTCAGGTTGTTCAGTGGCACAGGAAGTTCCTCAGGTTTGCCTTTAGGGGAAAGGCGTACCAGTACAGTGTTCTTCACCTTGGTCTTGCTTTAACTCCACGTACGTTCACAAAGTGCATGGATGCTGCTCTGGCCCCATTGAGGCTCCAAGGCATCCGTGTGCTCAAGTACCTGGACGATTGGCTCATCTTGGCCCATTCCATCTTCGATCTCTTGGCCTCAGGTTGAACACTCAGAAGAACGTTCTCACACCTTCTCAGCAGACCATTTTCTTGGGGGTACAGCTCGATTCTCTTTCGATGTAGGCCCGTTTGGATCCTGCTCGGATTTCCGGCATCAACACATGATACCGGACAGCTGAATCCCTCACAATCTTCAAGAAACAACTGAAAACTCATCTCTTATCCAATAATAATAATAATAATAATAATAATAAATTCTTTGCCTTCACTTTTTCAGTTCTATTTTGAACAATGACTGAAACCTTGTATAACGGGTACTTTTTGGGTTTATTGCCTCTTAGATTCTTTTGCTTGTGTTGTTCCTCAACTGTAAGTCACTTTGGATAAAAGCGTCTGCCAAATGAATAAATGTAAATGATTGGCCCGCTTCAAGCTAGGCCATCATGTTTCGGTGAGAACATGTTGCAGACTCCTGGGTCTCATGGCAGCGGCCTCTCCTATGCTGCCCCTGGGGTTGCTTCACATGAGGCCATTTCTGTAGTGGATGAAGTTCAAAGGAGTTCGTCCCTCGTGGCCGGCCCTCCACCTACTAAGAGTGTCACGCAGTTGCTTTTGTGCCCTCTCGATATGGCGAGACCCTCTTTTACTTCAGCAGGGGTTCAAGATGGGTGCTGTTTGCCGTCGCCAAATGATTACGACGGACACCTCCCTAACTGGTTGGGTCACGCTCTTTGAGGGCAGACCGGCTTGTGGTGTCTGGACGGGAGAGTTTCTCTTGTGGCACATAAACAACCTAGAGCTGCGAGCTGATGGAGTTTCTGCAGGAGAAGTTTGCAGCTGGAGCGGCTGTTACCACCGTGAGAGATTATGTTGCAGCTATCGCTGCTTGCAGGTATGTGGACAAAGTCCCCCTAGGTAGACATTGTTTGGTCTCTTTGTTTATGCGTGGGGTTAGGCGTTTGAGGCCAGAGCCCCCTGTCAGTGTTCCTTTCTGGGACCTGTCAATCGTCCTGGAGGGTTTATTTGAGTTGCTGTTTGAGCCTTTGGATTCAGTGCCTGAATGGATTCTGACCCTTAAGCTGACGTTCCTGTTGGCATTGGATTCTATCAAACACGTAGGGTATTTGCAGGCTCTCTCTGTTAGCGAGTCATGCATGGAGTTTGCTCCAGGCCTTGTTAAGGTATTCCTATGGCCCAGACCCGGTTATGTCCCCAAGGTCTTGTCCACGTCATTTCGCTCCCAGGTGGTCATACTTCACTCCTTCTGGCCTCCTCCTCTTGCTTCTGTTGAGGACGAGAGGCTTCACCCTATGTGGACTACTCTAGCCAATGGTGCAAGTCCTCCCAATTAGGGTTAGGTTCTCAGATTCTTTCTGCTTGAACCAGCCATTTGAGGTTAGCCTGGTCTATTTTGCATTGGGCCAGATATGGCAGCACTTAGCTTGGCGGGCGTGCTATAATGTTCCCTGTACATCATAGCTATGCAGCATTAAGTGAACCTATGAAAGAGAATGTCATGGGTTACTTGCGTAACCCATGTTCTCTGAATAGGGAACAAGGTGCTGCATTCACTGCCAAGCTCCTCACGTTGTCGACAGGACTTCTTTGGCAGGAAATCTGAGGAGCGGATGGCAGGTTCGCTAGTATTAGAGTGGGTGATGTAGTGATGTCGAGGTGGCGCCTGCGCCATCAGCTAATTCATTGGCATGATTCCATACGGGCTTCAGATAATCAGCACACCCAAGGTTGCGTCATAGCCATGCAGCGTCTCGGTCCCTATTCAGAGAACATTGGTTACACGAGTAACCCAAGATGTTTTCTCATTTCAGCCTGATATTGAGTTAACGTATATGATGGTTTCAACTTAATTTAACTGTAATATTTTTGACATTGCATGATTTAATTGTGATATTTTGAAATGGTACATGAATTCACAGAATTCATCAAATTGCATCAAATGCTAATACAATGTAAAAAAATTCTAAGTTGTAAGTAAAACAAACATTATAGGAGTGTTTTATAAGAAAATACTATTTCAGTCTTTCTACTTAACATTTTCATGTTTAATTCAATGTCTTGCTTGATGTTTTTGTGAAATTTACCAGCAATTTCTCAGTGAAAATTGTTTTAAAGTATTTTTTCAGTGTACTGTAGTTATAATTTAAAATTGAAGACATATGAAAACTCAAAACAATATTTCTCAAAAACATGTTTTTTTATTTACTTGTTTGTGATATTGTGATAAAAGAAAACAAATATGTTTTTCTTATTTAAACATTGAGTTATATCTACTGTATATGGGTGGGACATCAAAAAGTATTGCATAGTATGAAAAATTTCAAGATCCCTATTAGATAAGAAATATAGAGGCACCACCTTGCATGACCACACCACGACTGTGGAAGACCATTCTAAAGGCGTTTCTCAAGTTCCTGGATCTGATTCACAGCCAGACGTCACACTCCACACCACTCCTGGGGTCGAGGTGGCGCCGGCGGCACCACTTGCAGATTTTAATGATAACAGCGAAAATAACTTAAAATGCTCCTTCATACTTGACCGTACATATAAGAGTAATACAGCATTTAAATCTGTATAAGGGTCTACTTTTATTTGCGTACACTCAATATCAACAAAACATTGTGCTTTTGCAAAATAAAGAAAATAAACGGTGTGCTTTTAGCCATCTCATTCTTGACACACACGAGAGATATATCTATAGAAAGCTTACTACTTTCTACTTTTAAACGGCAGTAGTCATGACGAACACAAATATTTATGTTGACAACGTAATCATATAAGCGCGATGTCAAGTCTTGGCCGTCGGCCTTCATTATCGCTAATGTAACCACGCTCACGCGCTGATTGAGCTTTTGATATTACAATAGCCCACATCACAGCAAACAAAGCAGCGAGACGTTTCCTCAAGTCTCCTCGCCTTCACTTTTCGCTTCTGGAAGAAGACTCGCTGAGAGAAATAAGACAGAAAGAGGAGCTGAGAGGAATAAGCTTTGGATTTTCCTCAGAAGAACGCGCCGGCTTGATATTCAGCGAGGATATCATTTACACTAGTACATCTTTTTTATTAGCCTACTTGCATTAGTTGTTATTGTGTTACTGTGACATAACTTGTACATATTTTACTAGTTACTTTTTTCCAAACCATGATTCCTGACTAAATGTATAATCAAGTGAAACATTATGAAGATTCATTCACTGCATATAATGTCTCACAACGCCAGGAAGTTTTTTTATGTTCTATAAAATAGACAGCAACGATATAAAAGTAATGTGAGTTATAATGTTAATATGTTGAATGTTTTATACTCGGTCATTGGCGTTCGCGATCGTCTGATGTGTAAAGTAAGCTGTAAATAAGTGATGCATCGACAGACATATACGCGCGTCCTTTCTTATCAGTGATGCAATTTATTTATCAGCTATGCATCTTCTGGTAATTGCTAACAACTGTTTACATTTTCGTTTAGGACTGTGGCTGCATCACTGGCATAATTGCACAAGAAAGGCACACGTGTCGTTCAGTTTTGTGTTCGCTGGAAAATCATACTGAGTAAGTGCACAGTATAGTAATTGTACTTTTATTATGCCTAGACTACATGGTAATATTATTTGTGGTTGATAGTGTTAAAATGTAGTTTCTTTGTTATTGGCATTCTCTTTTCTCATGAAGTATGCATGGTAAGGTACTGTGGGGGGAAATTGCTAACAATTGTTTATCAAATTAATTAATAAATTTTTTTTATTGGGGAAATATATACAGTACAGATAAGCTTAACCGAATTCAAATCAGAAGTTCCTCCGGATTTTCCTTATGCAAACAAAAATCTAACCAAGTTATACATCTTTCTGCAATTATTAACTATATATACATATTTATACATACACCTGCATACACAAACATAACAATCCTATACTTGCACATGCAGTCTAAGTATACACTGTACATGCAGACATATGCACATATTTTCTAACATACTATACAGAAAGTCCTAAAACAAAACAAGACAATTCTCCACCCGCCCAGCCGACCATTCACCTACCCACCCACCCAACTACCCTCACTCTGTCTGCCTGATACGCGCCACATAGGGAGGAATACTGAAAAAAATAAATAAAACAAAACACCAGGGGTGGAATGGATCTTAGATCCAACTCAAATTAAGTCAACATCCCTCTCTTCCTAGTCTCCTCTGCCTTCATCCCCTAAATACCTTATAAAGGGATCCCAAGTTTTAGAAAACTGTGTTCTCTTATTCTTTAGACAGAGCCGTATACGCTCCAAATGTAGTGTATTTGTGAGTTCGTCAAGCCACAGCTGGAAAGGAGGTGGCAGTTTATTTTTCCAGAATGTTAAAATAAGCTTTTTGGCCGTTAAAAGTCCATAGGAAAGAAATCGTTGTTGAGACTTGGACAGGCAGAGCTCATGTCTTGAAACACCAAACACAATTAAAAACTCATCAGGTTCAATATGTTGTCTAGTAATATCAGAAATTACATCGAAAATATTGCACCAAAAGCTTTGAAGGCTGAGACATAATGCATAACTGTGAAGCAGGGTCGCCTCAGCCGTCCTGCATTTGTCACATTTTGGAGAGACACCTGAAAATATTCTAGATAATTTTGTCTTAGAGTAGTGTAGTCTATGCAAGATTTTGAACTGGATAAGGCAGTGTCTGTTTATTGAACATCTATTAATCTCTTCCAGGCTATCCGCCCATAACTCATTGGAAATTTCTGACCCTAATTCTTCCTCCCATAAACTTTTGATTGAAGATGTAGTAGGTAATTGGGAGGCCTGGAGAGTATTATAGATGCAGGAAATAATTTTCCCTTTACCAAAATAGTCCTTAAGGCAGGTGTCAAGACATGAAGGGCTAATTGTTGCAAATCTGTTTGAGTAGGATTGTACATAGTTCCTGACTTGCAAGAACCTAAAAAAATGACTTCTATGAAGTTTGTATTTTTCCTGAATTTTTTCAAAGGAAATAAAGGTACCATCTTGAAACAGATCGCTTACTGTGTGAATTCCTGCATCTCTCCATTGCTGAAAACCTTTATCTAGTATGGAAGGTATAAAAGAGGGGTTGTCAGCTATGGGATTTAGTGAAGGAAACGTCTTCACCCCAAAATGAGTTCTAATTGGTTTCCAAATACGAGTAACACTGTTAATGACAGGGCTGCTTCTGTAGATTTCTTTTTTACAGCTTGTTGGTGAAAGGATCACAGCCCCAAGATTGTACGGGGTACATTCATCTTGTTCTAATCTGAGCTAGTCAAGTTGTCCGCTTTTATCGTTTAATATTATTGATATCATTCTGAGGTTAGCCGCCCAGTAATAGCAGCGGAAGTCTGGAAAGGCAAGACCTCCTACATTTCTAGGTTTGGAGAGATGTAGTCGTTTAAGTCTATGGTTTTTATAATTCCAAATAAAGGGTAAAATAATTGAATCTAGTTGCTTAAAATGACTTGGAAAGAAATAGAGGAGTGTTTTGTAACAGATACAGTAGTTGCGGGAGAAAAACCATCTTGATGGCATTTATTCTACCTATTAACGAAATAGGAAGAGTCCTCCAGAACTGAATATTTCTTTTTAATTTTTCTAAAAGGGGGGGATAGTTGGCTACTCGTAGCAAGCTAAATTTCCGTGTTATAACGATTCCTAGGTAGGTAAATCTGTCTTTAGCTATTTTAAACCAAACTGGGAAAATTTGTGAAAGTTCTTTAAGCCCAACTGGCATGAGTTCACTTTTGTTTAGATTAATTCTATAGCCTGAAAATGAGCAGTATTGTT
Organism: Sinocyclocheilus anophthalmus; assembly: GCA_018155175.1. Classification (NCBI taxonomy): domain Eukaryota; kingdom Metazoa; phylum Chordata; class Actinopteri; order Cypriniformes; family Cyprinidae; genus Sinocyclocheilus; species Sinocyclocheilus anophthalmus. The sequence continues at coordinate 195,745 of JADLZN010011439.1, forward strand.
CAATCACTTTTAAGATTACAGGGATACTAGACACAGGTTTAGTCACATATAATAAGACATCGTCTACATATAAAGAAATTTTATTTATAGTTGTTTTAGTACGGAGCCCATGAATTCTCTCATCAGAGCGGATGGTTTCCGCTAGCGGCTCAATGGCCAGGGCAAAAAGAAGGGGAGAAAGTGGGCAACCTTGTCGAGTACCCCTAAATAAAGCAAAAGATGGTGATAAAATTCTATTTGTGAGTATACGTGCCCTAGGGTTTTTATATAGAATTTTGTGATGAATTGGATGAATTTTATAGAAAGTGATGAATTGAGCCTACTTGGAATTTCTGTAGCAGAGTGAAGAGGTAAGGCCATTCTACTTGGTCAAAAGCCTTTTCGGCATCTAAGGACAAAATCACCAGATCGGATCGATTAGTCTGGGAAGAGTATACAATATTAAACAAACGACAAAGATTATTAAAAGAACTACGACCTGAAACAAATCCAGTCTGATCAGGATTCACTAGTTTTCCTAAAAGCGTATTGAGTCTAGTGGCTAATGTCTTTGCTAAAAATTTTTGGTCCAGATTAATGAGAGATATTGGCCTATACCCCCCAACCTCCTCTGGATCTTTGCCCTTCTTAGGTAGGACTGTGATTACCGCTTCATTAAACGACTGAGGTAGTCCTCCCACCTCCAGAGCCTGGGAGAACATTCTAAGCATATAGGGTCCCAATAGATTGTTAAAAGTTGTATATACAGTGGGTACGGAAAGTATTCAGACCCCTTTAAATTTTTCACTCTTTGTTATATTGCAGCATTTGCTAAAATCATTTAAGTTAATTTTTTTTTCCTCATTAATGTACACACAGCTCACCATATTGACAGAAAAACACAGAAGTTTTGAAATTTTTGCAGGTTTATTAAAAAAGAAAAACTTAAATATTACATGGTCCTAAGTATTCAGACCCTTGCTCAGTATTTAGTAAAGCACCCTTTTGATCTAATACAGCCATGAGTCTTTTTGGGAAAGATGCAACAAGTTTTTCACACCTGGATTTGGGGATCCTCTGGCATTCCTCCTTGCAGATCCTCTCCAGTTCTGTCAGGTTGGATGGTAAACGTTGGTGGACAGCCTTTTTTAGGTCTCTCCAGAGATGCTCAATTGGGTTTATTCAGGGCTCTGGCTGGGCCGTTCAAGAACAGTCACAGATTTGTTGTGAAGCCACTCCTTCGTTATTTTAGCTGTGTGCTTAGGGTCATGTCTTGTTGGAAGGTAAACCTTCGGCCAGTCTGAGGTCCTGATCACTCTGGAGAAGGTTTTCGTCCAGGGATATCCCTGTACTTGGCCGCATTCATTTTTCCCTCGATTGCAACCAGTTGTCCCTGCAGCTGAAAAACACCCCACAGCATGATGCTGCCACCACCAAACTTCACTGTTGGGACTGTATTGTACGTTGATGAGCAGTGCCTGTTTCTCCACACATAACCGCTTAGGATTAGGCCAAAAGTTCTATCTTGTTGGGGTCTCATCAGAGCAGAGAATCTTATTTCTCACCATCTTGGCAAACTCCATGCGGGCTTTCATGTGGCTTGCACTGAGGAGAGGCTTCCGTCAGGCCACTCTGCCATAAAGCCCAGACTAGTGGAGGGCTGCAGTGATGGTTGACTTTTCTACAACTTTCTACAACTTTCGCCCATCTCCCGACTGCATCTCTGGAGCTCAGCCTCAGTGATCTTTGGGTTCTTCTTTATCTCTCTCACCAAGGCTTTTCTCCCCCGATAGCTCAGTTTGGCCGGAGGGCCAGCTCTAGGAAGGGTTCTGGTCGTCCCCAAACGTCTTCCATTTAATGATTATGGAGGCCACTGTGCCTTAGGAACCTTAAGTGCAGCAGAAATTTTTTTGTAACCTCGGCCAGATCTGTGCCTTGCCACAATTCTGTCTCTGAGCTCTTCGGGCAGTTCCTTTGACCTTATGATTCTCATTTTCTCTGACATGCACTGTGAGCTGTAATAGACAGGTGTCTTATATAGACAGGTGTGTGGCTTGCCTAATCAAGTCCAATCAGTATAATCAAACAGCTGGACTCAAATGAAGGTGTAGGACCATCTCAAGGATGATTAGAAGAAATTGACAGCACCTGAGTTAAATATATGATTGTCACAGCAAAGGGTCTTAATACTTAGGACCACGTGATATTTCAGTTTTCTTTTTTAATAAATATGCAAAAATCTCAACAATTCTGTGTTTTTCCTGTCAATATGGGGTTCTGTGTGTACATAATGAGGGAAAAAAATTAACTTAAATGATTTTAGCAAATGGCTGCAATATAACAAAGAGTGAAAAATTTAAGGGGGTCTGAATACTTTCCGTACCCACTGTACCTCGCAAGGGATTCCGTCAGGGCCGGGTGATTTACCTCCTTTAAGTGACTTTATGGTGTTCTTTAATTCATCTAATGTTAAATCAGCTCCAAGAAATTCTCTATCCTCTTGGTCCAGCATTGTTAGATTACAGCTGTTTAAAAAGGTCTCCATAGTGGAAGAATCATCCGTTATATTACTAGTGTACAATGATTCATAAAATTGTTTAAATCGATAGTTAATTTCTGTAGGGGATAATAAATAAGCCCCGAATTTTCACTTTCCAGCTTTCATAGTTGTCTAGATAATAGTTTGTGTGGCTTATCACCAAATTCGAAATATTGTTGTTTCATAAACATTAAAGATCTTGAAAACTTTTCAGATATAATCTGATTGTATTGATATCTAAGATTTAATATTTTCTTGTGCAGTTCTAAAGAAGGTTTTGTAGCATTCTCGTTAGCTAATTTACTGAGCTGCCTTTCTAATGATTGTAAAGCCGCTGTATTTTGTTTCTTTTTTGCACCCTTAAAGGAGATAAAACAGCCCCGTAAATATGCTTTAAAGGTATCCCATAAAAGAGAAGGTGAAGTGTTCGGTTGATCATTAGTTTAAAAAAATAACTCTAGCTGTATACGCAAGTACTCACAGAATTTTGTGTTCTTTAATAAATAGGCGTCTGCCCGCCACAATGATTGAGTTGTTGCAATTTCTGGTAGTTTTAGAGCAAATATAATTGGACTATGGTCTGAGATTAAAATATTATGATAGGTGGCGTTGAACGTAAAGGGAATTAACTTCATATCAACTAGAAAGTAGTCGATACGAGTATAAACGTTGTGGACCTGTGAATGAAAGGAGTAATCTCTCCCCGTTGGATTGGCTAGCCTCCATACATCACCAACATTAGAATTTTTTATATACATGTTAAGAAAGTCCCTGGATTTAGAGGGGGGAGCACGCTGAGCAGAGGATCTGTCTAAATATGGGTCCAGGACACAGTTAAAATCCCCCCCTATAATTAAATTAGTAAGTTATATATCAGGAATCCGGGAAAACACATTTTGAAAAAAGCGTGGATCATCAAAATTCGGTCCATAAATTTTATATGTGTTGAAAATATTTCTCCTGCAACTATGATGAATCGCCCCTCCTTATCTGCAATCGTAGCCCTATGTTTAAATGGGATCCCTTTTCTTATTAAAACGGCGGTACCCCGAGCCTAGGATGAGAACGAAGAGTGAAAAGATTGACCTATCCACCTGGCTCTTAGCTTGGAATGGGAGTCATTTTTAAAGTGTGTTTCCTGTAAGAATATTATATCAGTGTTCATAGATTTTAGATGAGACAACACTTTACTTCGTTTAACAGGATGGTTTAGACCTTTAACGTTCCAAGTTGAGAAAGTCAATGCTCCCACCCCTCTGTCAGGTGTCTTACTCTGAGCAGCAGCCATCCCAGTTATTGCGTTGGTTACCTCCCCCCACCGCGGAACGCACCCACAGACAGAACCCTATTAGACATCCCCTTCCACGATCCCTTATCACAAAAAAATTAAAATGAGAAAACAGAACAGAAACATACCTGAGAACACAGGTTTGCTTGAACATCAAATCAGAATTTTACCAAGAAACAGTAAACTTGACTGTAAAAAAACAGCCCACCTGGTGTTAGCTGACTAGCAGGAGCCCAATTGACAGTTCCTATTGATGTAATGGATGTCCATCTGTACACACAGGCAGCTCAGTCTTTACTAATTCGAGCCGCGAAGCATATAAACATTGAATATAATACAAATCACGTCGAGAAAAATAAATAAAAATGTAGCGCATAATTATAATTGTCCAATCAGCGTTCCAACCCAGTCTAGTAGACTTTATAAAGTTCCATAAGGTGATTATGATGTCGACACGTTCCCCTCACCAAAGTGCTGCTCTGCGAATGTGATCGCCTTTACTGGATCCGTGAAGTATATTTCTTCTCTGTTGTGTGTGACCCGTAACTTCGCTGGGTACAGAAACCCGAAGCGGACCCCTGGACGATCTCGAAGTAGGTCTTTAGCTCTGTTAAAACGGGCACGCTGTTTCAGTATGGCAGCTGGGAGATCAGGGAATATCAGGAGTTTCTCTCTGTTGTAAATGATGGGCTTGACCTGAGCCGCTTTTCGGATGATGTCCTGCCAATCATGAAAGTAGTGCATCTTAACAATGAAGGCCCGCGGATATGACGTGTTGTCGGAGCGTTTTCTCAAAGATCTGTGAGCGCGGTCGATCAAAGGTAAAGTTTCCAAAGATAGCGCGTTCTTCAACAGGTGTGCAATAAAGTCTGTGGTCTTGCGCCCAGTCTCCTCGCCCTCTTTAATATTTAGAATGAGCAGGTTTTGCCTTCTACTGCGACTTTCCAGGTCCGTACATTTCTCAGTGAGCTGTGAGACACTACTTGTTAGCTTTTCAACCTCCTTTTGTAGCTTGGAGTCCGTATCTGAAGTAAAAGTTGCGCTACATTCGAGCTCCGCCATAGTTTTAGCTTGGTCGTCCATCGTGCTTTTCATGGCTGAGATAGTGACATCAGCCTATTTTTTGAGAGCAGTTAATTCTGCTCTAATGGAGGTCGAAAACTGGTCTAGTTTCTTGTCGATAGCCTCAACTATCTCCGACTTGAATAACTGAAAATTTGATTGGAGAGCAGCTATCCCCACTAGCACTGCCTTGCTAGCCTTGCTGCCACAGTCATCTTGAATGTCTCTCGGTGTTTTGGTCGTTTTTTTGGTTTATTTGGCATCTTAAGTGGGTATTCTGAACTTAATGACGTGAAAATAAAATATCCCTTAACTTTGCTTCACATATCAATGGAAAAATTACGGAGCTACCTTCGCACGCGTCTTGCTCTCACATGGCGCCTCCGGGAAGTCTCTATAAAATTATTTTAGGACCGAATACACCACTCTTGCCTTCACCTGCATCTCTCACAGTAAGGGGGCGCTCGTTCAGTTTTCAACTCCATTCAGAATCTTAGAGTAAGTGTGCATTCACTATTTTACAGATGTTATTTTCATTTGATTTAGTTACTTCGTGGTATAATATGTTTGCTATGTGGTAATTGTGTTCTTTGTTTCGATAAATTAGTACTAGTATCAGTGAACATCATAATAATGTTAATAATGTAGTTTGTGTAAACAGCATGCTTACTTTTTTATTTCAGATGTGAGAATAACAGTGTAAAAGAACCTGTTGCAAAGAGAATCAAAGCAAAGCAGCCCACTTGGTCATGGAAACCAGAGACTGACGTTGACATGTTCCACAGGCTCTGAGATTCCTGCCTGCACAGGAACCTGGACCACAGCTAAGACCATGTGATGCACACACTCCCATGAGTTATTTGATGTGATAGTTATATGTATTCTAAATAAACTACAATCAAAAAATATATGCATTTCTTTTTTTCCCTTACATTCTTTCTTGTAGCAATTCCCTCTCAGTCACACACCTGACTGAAAGGCTCATTATGCAGGCCTTTGTCTTCCTCAGGTGTGAAGCACAGATTATGGCATGAACTCACGCCATCCTCGCATTTACCTTTGCTCTACACAAAAGTGTCTTACAAAAATTTAAATTAAAAAATAAAAAAAAGGGAAAAAGAAAAAAAAAAAAAATGTTTTCTGTAAATGAGTGAGTAAGATGATTTTCACATAATTTTGAAGCAAAAACTCTAGACTTCAAGATCCAGTTCTCAAAAGTCTTGTGAACAAATGTTCTGTATGTGTTTTATGGCCTTATTTCAGCGACTTTAAAATGGTAGTTTTTCACTAAGCATGCATAAACCTTGTTTTCTCAAAAACACAATCACGTACATACATGCTGCTCACATATTATTGTAGCACAGTTTGTGTTGATTACAGTGTAATCAGACTTTAGCTATTAAAATGTTTTTAAGATACTGAAAAAAATGTCATGGCATGTCAAAACTTTTCCAGGGCCCCAAAACACCCTCGGACCCCAGAGGGTTAAATGTTTATGACAGATGTATCAGCAGAAGTTCCAATCTCCTAACAGAGTTAAAACTGCCTTGACACTATCAGAGGTGCTTCTCATGTATTTATATTACCCACTACGTTCCTAATACAAACCACTGACCTCAACATGCCAATCCACATTGTTCTACCATCACAGCTGGCTCTAACAAAGGGTATTAAAGTGAAGTGCTGTGAGAGATTGCATGTCATGTTTTATAAATATAAACAGTTCTTCAATGTGGTCATTTATGCCAATTTGCATCTGCAGCAGTACGTCATGCTGCACATAGAATTATGCCCTAAATATATGGGATGATATTAGACTCTAAATGATTAATAGACGCACGCACAATTATTCATGTACTGCATACTTTTTATACATGTATCTTACTAACCACAAACAAGTGCCTTTCAATTTGATTCTGTGGAATTCGGGATTAAATGATTATGCAGCGATTTGTACAAATATAGACACGTTTTGCGAATAAAAATGTTCTGTTCTGAATTAATATATCATAAATTTCTCATGCAAAAAGGATTCTGTGCATATGTGGATCAAGTGACACGCGTGCATTAAAGTCTAGTTTGCGTCGATCTTGTTCGGTTCATTTGGAATTTGAGACTTCATTTTCGCAGTTTACAGCATTTCACGACGCTCACACACACAGCTACCAACGAACAAGGCCCAGTGCAATTCATTAATGTGTACATGATTTGAAAAAATCGCGAATGTGCGTCACTACACTGAAACAAATGCTTTCAACCGGTGTCTGCAGAGTTAAGAATTACATTCATGTGCAGCATTTTCTTCAAGTAGAGACATATTTGTGAATACAAATGTTATAGTTTGTATTAAAGTATCATCATTTGTGCATGTAGCGATTAAAATGTGCATTTGTGGATCAGGCGACGCGCGTGCAAGGCAAATTCACGTCTCTTCTGAGTCGATTCTACTTGATTCATTTGAATTTTGAGACTTTCGTTCCTCCCTTTTAGCCTTGCCCAATTTTCCCCCCCCACACACACACAGCTCGCGATTCACGCGCAGCTGAGCCACAGAAAATCAGACCACTAGATGGCTCTAGCCCCAGTCACATGTGCGCATTCCACTGAGTACGGTTCTGTGAATGTTACATTGTTTTCTTTGTTTCTTGTTGGTTTGGCTATTTTCCTCTACCGTAGAAATAGCCTATAATAAAGATGTTTTATTGAACTTGTTCTAATTGAGCTTGTCTTAAGACACAGAATAGCTTATATTAATTTTGCCAAACAAGAACTTTGTGATGGTACCTTTTTTTTCTGTAATTCAACAGCACGTTGTCAGTTATTCCTCCCTTGTATTATTATTATTTAAGGCCAATGAAGTTACGATGCTTATTAGCCATATCTGCAGTACGAGAGAAATGCGCCTTTCATATAGTCCTACAGCATTGCAAACGCTGTAGCCTCTTCATTATCAGAATAAATACAGTCAACCAAACATATACAGTAGATACACTATAGAATCTAGATACACTGGTTAATTAAAACAACCTGTAGTACAATCCGTGCTGTTCAGCCTGAGCTCGGGCCAAGCACATATTTGCTCATGTGAAGAGGACGATTTTTCATGTGAAGACGATGATTTATTTTGACTTTTTTTTGGAAAGTGGGTTAAGTACAAACCCTGGTTTACATAGGCCTAATAAATAAATAATAGTCTGTAGCATTCAAATTCAAATAGCCAACATTGTGAATAAACATTTGGATTTGTGCCAAATGAGAGAGTAAGAAAATAAATATCTCCATGACTAAATCATTAGCCTATAATGCGAGATTAAACTCATTAAATATCCAGAAAATTTAGAAATAAATATTGAGAATAAAAATAATTAAATTTAGAGAATGAAGTCGTTCATCAGCATCGTCAACTTCATATTTGCAGACACTGACTCAGAAAACAGTTAAGTAGCCTAAATAAAATATGTTCTATCTTATGCGATTTTCTTGAGCGCGGAATAGGCTATAGCGTATAAAACGCTCGTTTAGTATAATTTAGTTTAAGTTAATTTAATAGTTTAATTAAATATAAACGTGTGGTTATAATGCCTTAAATGACGACTAATACCCTTTTAATAATAATAATAATATGAATAATAATAATAATCCAGTAAGGATAACTGACAACCTTGCCCGTTGAATTACAGAAAGAAAGAAAAAACAAGGTACCGTCATGAAGTTCTTGTTTGGCTAAATTAATATAAGCTATTCTGTGTCTCAAGACAAGCTCAATTAGAACACGTTCAATAAAACATCTTTATTATAGGCTATTTCTACGGTAGAGGAAAATAGCCAAACCAAAAAGAAACAATGAAAACACAATGTAACATTCACAGAACCGTACTGATGGAATGCGCACATGTGAGTGGGGCTAGTGCATCTAGTGGTCGCTGATGTTCTGTGTCTCAGCTATGTGTGGATCGCGAGCTGTGTGTGTGTGTGTGTGCATAGGGCAAGGCTAAAAGGGTGGATCGAAAGTCTCAAAATTCAAATGAATCAAGTAGAATCGACTCAGAAGAGACGTGAATTAATGCACGCGCGTCGCCTGATCCACAAATGCACATTTTAATCGCTACATGGACAAATGATGATACTTTAATACAAACCATAACATTTGTATTCACAAATACGTCTCTATTTGAACAAAATGCTGCACATCAATGTAATTCTTAACTCTGCAGAAACCATTTGTTTCAGTGTAGTGACACACGTTTGTGAATTTTTCAAATCGTGTACACATTAATGAATTGCACAGGGCCTTGTTTGTTGGTAGTTGTGTGTGTGGGGGACGTGAAATGCAGTAAACTGCGAAAATGAAGTCTCAAAATACAAATGAACTGAACAAGATCGACTCGAACTATACGTCAATTAATGCACGTGTCACCTGATCCACATATGCACATAATCCTTTTTGCATGAGCAATTTATGATATTTTAATGCAGAACAGAACATTTTTATTTGCAAATATGTCTGTATTTGTAAAAATCGCTGCACAGTCATTTAATCCTGAATTCCACAGACTCTAATTGAAAGGCATTTGTTTGTGGTTAATAAGATACATGTATAAAATGTATGCAGTACATGAATAATTGTGCGTGCGTCTATTAATCCTTTTGAGTCTAATATCATCCCATATAAATATGCAGCGGACTCCTGCTTATTTAATGATTTTAATTTTCTGCCTGTGCTGGGAGCACTTTCGGCTGCTGATCTAATTAGAGCATTTCAGGGACTAAACAGAGATGGAATACATTCTTCTGCTAATCTGGGATAATTTCTGACCAATTTATGCAAAGATATAGATTAGTACACCTGGAAAGTTTCAGAGATGGTGGTTGAAAAGTATCACTGATTACATTAGACACTGATCAATCTAAGTAAAGGCTTATTTCATTATTATGTTGAAATCATTGTTCAGCCATTTTGTTCTTTTGTTTTTTATTTTTATTTTTTATCATAACAGCGATTATCGACAGTTAGCCTCCAGCCAGCTGTGGTTGAAAGTCACTGTTCTGAAGCCTACGGTGGTAACAAAAAGAACAAAATGGCTTGGCAATGATTTCAACTTAATATTCTATCTTAATCAAGCATTCAATAAACAAGAAGATAACACTAAATAACTTACATGTTTGACACAAAATTCCCAACTGCCAGAGCAAAATTAATCAAGTGCGTTTCGGAGCAACACACAGTAGTGGTGTTTTATTCCAGAATGAATCACTGTTTTTAACGAATTGATTGAGTGAATGATTCAATGACTCACTCACAATAGATATAGCTGCTTCTAAAATGAATGAGTGTATGAATGAAATCCAGAAGCACTACATCCACCATGTTGTCATTGACTTATGTCAGTTGTGGCGCTTTAATGCCACTCACAACTCCTCTCCCCTGGCCTCATGGGATATTACAGTGTTTATCTGATGCACTCCAGAATCTTGTAGAAGTCATTTGTGTACTTTGCATGTATTATACAGTAGGGAAGATGACATATTCGGACAAAGGGAGTCCCTTGTATTAAATGAGCATTTTTTTTACAAATCGGTTGAATGAATGAATCAATGACTCACTCATAAAGACAGTCACTTGATGCTATTGACTGGCATAATGGAAAATCTTGCACACACTTTGTCACAATACAATTCTCCTTCTTATTTTTTGTTAGAAATTAAATTAAAAAAATGTTACTTAAACTGCTTCACTTTGAGAGAAGGCGTTTTGGCGAATGTTTTTCACTCACAATATTATTGTTTTTTGTTTAAATGCAAATCATTGTAATTATTTTCTACTTCATGTGACAATGCTAAATGGCATCCTATGAGTTTAAGGAAACACATTTGTGGTTTGGTATCAATAAATACAGGTATTTTGGCCTTACTGATGGTGTGTTCAGTGTACAACTGAACACTGTAAAACAAAAAATGGTTGGGACACAGCCATATTATATATGTGTATATATAAATGCATTTCAGATTTGAACACATCCAAGATCTGACCATCAGACATTCCAGTTCACATTGAGTTTCCTTGCTGGAGGAAGAGACGGAGTTCCCTGCAATCAGCGGGCATCTAGATGTCCTTGCACTGACGCTGGTTGTGGTCGGTAAAGTGTTCTTTCAACTGGCTTTGCTGCCTAAAGCCATCCTCATGTATCTGACTCACTGAACCCTTGTTATGTGGAATCATTGTCTATTCCATGAGTCTCTTTGTACTATATTTTATTGTACAGCACAAGTAATCTTGATAATGAGCTACACGCTACTGCAGCGCAGACACCATTGCCACTCACAAAACCAAGGAAGAACAATTTAAAGGTCAGGTTTTGTGTAAAAGCTTTCTTCCTCATTTTCTTTTTTTCTTTTGTGACATGTTAAATGCTAATGCTATAAATTCAGAGAGCCCCTGCAGTGCACTTTCAGGTGCACTAAAGCACCTTCAATATCTGAAGGTGGAGTTTAGAAGAATACAGCAAGCCAATTAAAGTCTTGTTAACTGGAAGTAGAATTTTATTTTTCTGCCTTATCTTTCTGTATGTTTTAAGTAATCAAAAACTTAGACTTAACACGGAATACTTTAGAACTGTAGGTTACTATTAATAAATGGACATAAAATGTTTAGGGTGAAATAGGAGTAATTGTCTTCTTGGCCAACAAATCTAATTTCAGCACATTTATTGAAAGGCAGTGCTCTCCTTAATTTTGATGTTTCATCTGAAAATGAATATATGTATTTGTTGATGGAGTTAGTTTGTATAAATTAGTTTTTGTTTTGTTTTTTAATTTTAAGTGAAAAAATAATGTCAGACCATTTGGGTAAGATAATCCACTCAGAAATGGGACAAAATTCCAAAAATAAAAATTTATAGAATTTTTATTTAATAATTCCTTTTAAAAATCTTGTTTAAAAATCATAACAGCATTTCCATTTTATTTTTGCAAATATTTCCCTTTATGTTCCCCAGTAAAATATTACATGATGCATTACATGCTATCATATTAACAACTTCAGTCCTGGACCACTAATCAAACACACCTGCCTGTAGCTTTCTAATGATCTTGAAGACATTTGATTAGTTTGTTCAGGTGAGTTTGATTAGGGTTGGAGCTAAACTCTGCAGGACTGTGGCCCTCCAGGACCGAAGTTGCCCAGCCCTGATCTAAATAAATTGGTTGGCATCCAACTTTATCCTTTCCTACATGGGTCAGTTTTTGACGTCATTGTAGAGGAGGCTCTGTATAACTTTTAGCAACGTCACTGTTGCCCTTGAGACTCGTTATGGCTGTAGGATTTTCGAGTAATTGTGGGGTGATGTGAATATGAAGTAATTTAGTAGTTTCATCTTGTGTTTTGATTTGTGTATGGAGGTATAAGACTACTTTTTTTTAATTACCCTTGTTGATAACTGTAGAGCGGCTTCATGTGCCATCATATCAAAAAATTAAATGAGAGCATTGAAAATATTACATGGAGGTACATACATAATTATGGTGACACAAACAAATTTACCAACCCACAATGATAAACAATGTGCGGAAGGGAACCAATCTATTTATGTGAAATAATTGGTTCATGCCTCAGCATGCAAAAACGGCGGCACGGCGAGAAAGAGAGAAAGGTAAAGAGAGATTGCATTGCATTGATGGTAACTGAGAATATACATTACAGAAAACCTGTAATTGACCCCTTAAATAAATACTATATATAGCTATGAAAGCCACACATTGCCTGTCTAAATGTATCAGTGTAAGTCAAAAGGAACCACTTATTTCTGCAGGGTGACCCGATCATCATCTTATGATTTGTTGTTGACTGTTTAATGAGAACATAATGACTGGGCGGAAAGCTGGTAATGAGCCGACATCCTACATATGCATGACCTGTTTATGGTGATCAGAACCCTTCAGAATGTATTTTGGGACTTTGTGAATGCCCTGCACAGTCTGTTGTTTCCAAATCCTTTGTTCTGTAGCAGCAAAGCCTATTATCACCATCATTTAGCCAGCCCAAGTCTTAAGGTCTCCAATTAATGGGTGTCCTGACTTTCTCCTCTGGCTTTTGGGAGGCTGCTCCTTTGTAGTGCGTCATTGGGATTGTCTTAGGACGAATCTGCTTTGGTCTCCAAGGAAAAGAGCACTTCTGGATAGGACAGCTTCCCGCATATGTGTGACCCGAAGTCAGAACATTTCACGTAAACTATGTCCCACAAGACCAATTTTTTGCTGGTTCGCAAAGGTGTGAAGCTATAGAATTATGGCTCCCATGAGGAAAACCGTTTAATTGAACATAATAAACATCTTAATGAAATCTAAAATGCAGAAAGGTTTGTGTAAAGGTTAGGGTTCAGGGCATGTTTTAAGTTTAAGTTAGGAGACAAAAATATAATTAGTCAATTAAAAGTCCCCAACATGTCAGAAAATCAATGTGTGTGTGTGTGTGTGTGCACACATAACCTTAGGTTGGCCTGGAGGACTGTCACTACCGTAAATCACTAAGAATATCATCTGCTAAATGAAAACTTAGTATTTATATTCTTTCTAAATGTAATCTGACCATTATATTTAAAAAGCCTTTGTTTTTACATATAGAGACGGAAACTAGCAAAATTTCACTTCCCCTACACTGTAAAAGTGGTAACCTGCAATTGTTGCCATAAAGGAATACCGGTAATTCTTAATTGAAAAATGTATTTACGTAAATGTAAATTAACGTAATGTATTTTCATTTAATAATGTAAATGATTACATTTTTTAGAGTGTATAAACATCCTTGTATTATATAAAAATTGCAATCAAAAAGTTAAATCCTTAACTGAAGAATCTGAATCTTAAAATTGAATTTAAAGACAAATGCATGTGAAAAATAAATGAAAGCATTGAATTATAAGCCACATATGTGTTTAAATATGCTTACTGTACATTTGAACAAATATTTAATCAACATTTCATAATATGCCAAATATCAAACAATCTGTCATTAAGTATTTATGAAAAACCTGTGTACAAAATCTTGGCATTTTCATTGATCACATCATTGTTCAATGAACCCTCAGAGTCAAACGTTAGTTTCTGTGTCTCACCTCTAAATATTAAAAAAAGTGTGTGCTGTGTGTGTGTGTGGTGTGTGTGTGTATATGATGTATGTGTGTGTGTATATGATGTGTGTGTGTGTGTGTGTGTTTGTGCGGGTGTGTGTGTGTGTGTGTGTGGTGTGGAGGACTGTTTGATGAAGACGCCAAAAGCTTCCGACTACATTAATCTAGTCTCTGGATTTGACGACTTGTTGCTTCCACTAGCCATGTGTCTGTTCTGATCAGGAACAGCTTACACAGATGTTTTCTTGCTGCTGACAACACTTAAATAACTCGGAAGGGATTCTGTTATTAGAAATGGGATTTTGCAGTGTAATCATTTCTAGCGGTTAGGGAAACCTCTATCAATTACATTCAGCATACGTTTTTACATTTTATGAGGAAAATGTGAGTGGTGCTTTACCGTGCAAAATCACCACCATCATAACCTACAGCTCAGGGCGAATGATTGCTAGAGCATTGTGGATGGTTGCTAGGTGGTTGCTTCCTAGTCCGATTTAAAAAATATTTTATATCTTATTATATTTTGCAGAGGGTTGGTGCTTTCTCCAGTGATTTTTGTAAGCTGTTAATACTTGATTTTTCCTCTAGTTTTTTTTTACAATAAATCCCAAGCAACTGATTTCAGAAAGCATTAAATGTGCTTTTTTTATTCATAGAACCGCTATATTTTCAATGCAGTTCCAACAATGAAAGGAACTAGGGAAAGGGTTGTGAGAGGCATTTAAATCACAAATCAAGCTTTATTGAAAATGAAACGTTTCGGTTACGTACGTAACCCTCATTCCCTAATGGAGGGAATGGAGACGTTATGTTGTGACGACATTATGGGGGATCGCCTGGGAGCCCCAATCATCTCTGACAGCAGAGACTGACAGAGCACTCTGTCAAAGGGAAGACATGGGTTTACCGAGAGGGAAACCTTACCGTGGAAGAAAACACATTTGGGATCACCCGAAGGGGGAATCACTACACACTGGCACCTAGCCCAGTACAAGGGCTGACCGGGACTCCGGGCAAGCTAACACCGATACTGGGCCTGGCGTCAGACTGCTCCGCCCAGTCTGACTGCCGGGGGTACTGGAGGATACTCAACCAGGGTTCGCCATCCGGGGAACTTACTGGAGGAGGAAAAAGGCGCTCACATCCCTGGGTGAGGGGGAATGGCGTAGTAAGCGTGACACCGGCCAGCTCTTCCCACCGATTACCTGTTACCCAACACACGGGAAGAAACTAGCTCAATGCAGAGACTGTAAGCTCTCGCGAAGGTGTTCGGTGTTCGGTGCCCGCAGCTCTACAGATGTCTGCCAGAGAGGCGCCGTGCACCAGCGCATAGGAGGAGGCAACACTTCTTGTGGAGTGAGCCCTCACCCCCCAGGGGGCACGGCTCGCCTTGGGATTGGTACGCCAAGCGATTGGTACGCCAAGCGATGGCATCCACTATCCAGTGGACCAACCTCTGCTTGGAGACAGCCTTCCCTTTCTGCTGACCTCCGTAGCAGACAGAGAGCTGCTCAGAGCTTCTAAAGCTCTGGGTGTGGTCCATGTATATGCGTAATGCTCTTACGGGACACAGCAAAGCTAAGGGTGGGTCTGCCTGCTCCGAGGGCAGTGCTTGCAGGTTCACCACCTGATCTCGAAAGGGAGTGGTGGGAACCTTGGCCACGTATCCAGGCCGGGGTCTCAGGACCACATGAGATCTACAGACCGGAACTTAAGCTCAACTGATTCCAGCCAGCTCAAAGGGACCCCTCTGAAGTCTCGCCAGGACATAGATAGTTCCATAGGGCACCAGGTGGCCTAGGAAAATTTCCTTCTGGCACCCCTAGGAACCGACGATGAGATCGTTCTTTCCCAGGACCGCTGTCCACTGCATCAAGATGTCTGCATGGCAGCCACATACACCGCCACGCTCCAACCTTTCTTGCAGGAAGGAAAGCACTACTCCAATTGTGCATCTCCGGTGGTCTTCTCTGCGAGAAGAACACCAGTTCGTGAACAGACTCCATTTCATAGCATAGGCTTGCCTCGTAGAGCATGAGTTCCGGAAACCAGGTCTTGGTGGGCCAGAAAGGCGCAACCAGTAGGACCTACTCCTCGTCCTCCCTGACCTTGCACAACAACTGTGCAAGAAGGCTCACTGGGGAAAACGCATACATGCGAAGGCCCCGCGGCCAGCTGTGTACCAGAGCGTCCGTGCCAAGGGTGCCCTCAGTCAGGAAGTAAAACAACTGGCAGTGAGAGGTCTCTGGAGAAGCAAACAGATCTACCTGAGCGGCTCCAAAATGTCTCCAAAACAGCTGGATCGTCTGGGGATGGAGTCGCCATTCTCCAGGAAGTGAGCTGTCGTGAGAGCGCGTCGGCTGTACGATTGAGCACCCCCGGAATGTGGACGGCGTCCAGCGACTTGAGCCACGTCTGACTCCAGAGGAGGAGATGGTGGGTGAGTTGTGACATGCGACGTGATCGTAGACCGCCCTGTTGGTTGATGTATGAAACAGCCGCAGTTTTGTCTGTGCGGACCAACACGTGCTTTTGTCTTGCAGCAGTGGCCGGAACTGCCGCAAGGCCAGATGCACTGCCAACAGCTCTAGCCAGTTGATGTTCCAAAGCAGTCGGGGCCCTGTCCAGAGCCCTGAAGCTGCCTGCCCATTGCATGTAGTACCCCAGCCCATACTGGAGGCATCCGTCCCAGGAGGGCCTCGTGGTGAGAGTGGGGTGACGCGTCGCCACTGTCAGTCCACGGCCTAAACCTGGCGAGGAAAGGCTCGTTCTTCTTCGATACTGTTGGAACAGAACTCAAACTGAATGAAATATTCTCCACCCGGCCCTCCTCCAGGGGAAGGAGTGGCGCTGTCTCCGCTGTCTCCTGAGAAAGAGCAGCTCCCCACATCTCCGGTTTGCCCGTGTCAGGGCCGCTTTATCGACTCCTGGACGGCTGGGACACGGGGGGCGCCACACTCCTGCGAGAGCCCACGTCGACATCTCTCATTTCTGCCAGGTTGAGCCAGAGATGGTGCTCTTGTACCACCATAGTGGACATTGCCTTCCCGAGGGACCGCACCGTGACTTTCGTCACCCGTAGGGCGAAGTAAGTCACCGAATGCAGCTCCTGCATCAACCTCAGGTCGAAATTACCCTCGTGCATTTGAGTGCCTTTGCCTGGTGAACTTGCAGGATGGCCATAGCATGCAAGGTAGAGGCAGCCTGGCCCGCTGCACTGTAAGCCTTGGCCGCGAGAGCAGCTGTCAGCTTACAGGCTTTGGACGGGAGACGTGGACGATTCCTCCAAGTGGCAGCGTTTTGCAGGCTCAGGTGCACCGCAACTGCTCTCTCCACCTAGGGAATGTCAATGTATCCCCTGGCCGCCCCGCCATCGAGAGTAGTGAAGATGGAGGAGGGAGACAAATGGCTTCTGGCCGTAAAAGGGGCCATCCACAACTTTGTCAGCTCCTTATGCACTTCCGGGAAAAAAGGCACCGGAGCAGAGTGTGGTTATGAGCCACGTCCCGCTCCGTGAAACCAATCATTCAGCCGCGAGGGCTCGGGACTGGGCGGTTTGTTGAACTCCAGCCTGATACTCACGGCTGCCCGGGCAAGCATGGCCATCAACTCTGGGTCCGATTCGGCGGTGGCGACAACACCCGAGGGGGGCAGCCCGCCGAATCTTCATCCTCAGAGGACAATAGCCCATCCCCCGATGCTGCTATCGACATCTGATCTTCCGGGGGGTGCACTGAGGGAAACGCTGGTAGCCGCACGAGACGGGCCAGCAGAACCACCCGGGAACCGAACGGCACTCTCGCTGCGTGAGGAATAAGAGGTCTGTGGGGCGGTGCCCGGCGGAGAAGCTCTTATTGTAACCCTCAGATCTCCCAGAACTCCAGCCGGCGATTCCTCTGCTCGAGCCAGAGAGACCGGGATGGGTGACGACAGAGGGTGCCCCTCCTTTTATCAAAGAGAGGCGAGATCGTAGCGAGGTGATGCTCATATGCTCGCAATGAATGCATGAGTCATCCACGAACACCGCTTCAGCGTGTTGGATGCCCAGACACTGAAGACAACGATCATGTCCATCATCAGAAGACAGGTAACGACCGCAACCAAGAGGACACGGACAGAACAGCATCTTTAAAAAGACGCGAATTATACGTGTTTAGGAAACTGCTCTTTTAGATTGAAGTGCCCAGGGGAATCGCTGATGACAGGGACACTGCTGTTCGCACCGTAACTCCAACCCAGAACAGCTACCAGTCAAGAGAAGAAAGGCTTTGTGGAGAATAGCACTCTTCATCCACTCGGCTCCGAAGCAAAAATCTGAAGAATGGATGCAACTGTCGCCTATTTATACCCGTATGCACGGGGAGTGGCTCAGGTATGCAAAATCTACTAGCCAAATTTCATTGGCGTTTTCTCTTAAAGTCAGAGATGATTGGTGCTCCCAGGCGAACCCCCATAATGTCGTCACGACATAACTTGTAGTGACCGACAGATAGGGAACTGGATATATACTGAATGAACTGCAGGTCTAACAATGTATAAACATGTATAAAGAATGTGTCCCTGAGCGACATGATTCATGCTTCCTCACCTCCATTTCCATTCACAGATCTTCATGTTTAGCTTGTCATTCTGTGTCAGTCTATATCCTTTCCCATCTGTTCAGACCTCCATCCTTTCTCATCTTTTTTATGTCTGTGCTCTTTAGAAAAAGCAAGTTAGGCCCTTCTAGGGTGGGATGGCGCCAAATTAGCTTACGAGGGTTATGTTTCCTTTCCAGCAATCTAGAGATCAATGAATCATTCTAATTTTGATCTTATTTCTCATGTATCACTGCAAGACAACAAATCAGGTCTTCCAGGTCTTTCTGAGGATGTTCATGAATCATCTTTTTCATGAGAAAACTACAGCTGCTTGAAAGCTGAAGTGTGTCATTTTTTTATGTTAAAGTACTCTTCATATTCCATCTTAATATGCAGAGAACTATAAATAAACCTGAAATTTTCCTCTGGAAAAACTGGGCTGTCAAAATTCATTTTCACTTGATCTCCACTGAATTTTTTCACAAGAAAAAAAAAAATATATATATCGTAAACCATTTAATCAGAAACCATTTAACCATCCGATTAACTGGCAATGAAATTGACCAGGTTCAGAATCTCAATAGACACAAAGTTACAGCTTCCTTCTCAAATGTCAAAAAGTTGTTTTTTACAGACATAGTGTAGGTTGAGTGAGACACTTATCAAAATAAAAACGATGCTAATCTATAATGCACACACATACATTACTGTTCAAAAGTTTGGAGTTAGTAAGAATTGTAATGTTTTTGAAAAAACAAAAAAGGCTCTTATGCCCAAAGGCTGCATTTTTGTTGAAAAATACAGTAAAAACATTAATATTGTGAAATATTATACAATTTAAAATAAGTGTTTTCTATGTTAATATATTTTAAAGTGTAATTTTTTCTTGTGATGCAAAGATGAATTTTCAGCATTATTACTCCCATCTTCATTGTCACATGATCCTTCAGAAATCATTCTAATATTCTGATTTGGTGCTCAACAAACATTTCTTTTCAATGTTATTATCAATGTTGAAATCAGTTGTGCTGCTTAAATTACTATCATTCCTTTGTAATTTTGTGGACGGGTTTTACTGTCCCCTTTGATCCATTTAATACATACTTGCTGAATACAAGCATTATGTAAACAAATAATAACTTTTATTAAATCCCAAAACAAGACAAAGAAATGCCCCCGCGGTATGGCTTTCCCATACTCCCCAACAAATCTCAACCAATGCACCCACCCCCCCCCTGTTGGGGTGCATCTGTTTGTCCTACCAATAGAAGATGGGGGGAGTATATTTAGGAAGCCTGTTTAAAAACAATCCTTGCTATTTTGTTTGGTGATGCTAGTTGTGCAGAAATTACACACTTCATCTCATATTCATAGTCTAACCTGAATACCTGAATAGCTTTGCTCAGCACACTACAGTGAGGGGGCTGTGCTCCCAATGGGTGTCTTGGTCACAGAACTGGGGCGAGGGGCCTCCAGTTTACAACAAAGAGAAACTGGGCCTCACCGTCCCATAACAGTGTTAACGTCAGCACAGTGCCAGCCACTGCTCTGCTCTAATTGGTTGCAGGACAGAAGAAATATTGTGCCATTAAACCACAATCTCATCTCTGGGGGCCGTCAGCCAGGCAGGTGTGCTGTTGAAAATAAAATTCACCAAAGGGGCATGGCATTATTCTTTCTAACTCTGGTGCGGGAGGGGTTGAGGTCGTTGCATCCACTTGCACATTAGCAAGACAGATGAGCAAAGCCTTTCTGCAAGCTTACAGTCTTTGACTTTAACAGATGGCCAGTGTATTTATGGGGTCTCCCTGAATTTAACAAAGGCAGAGTAGTGAAGGAGTGTACAGTCACCAAAAAAATTGCAGAGCTGCACATTGCCAAACTTTTTTGGGCTTGACAGCCCTCATTGAGTCTTATTATTATCCACTAAATGTCGAACAAATTCAGCCAGATTCGGCATTATTCTTTTTAACTCTATTGTGGGATGGGTTGAGGTAATTTTATGGTAGGCTACTTCAGAGAATACTACTGGAGATGCACGATATTATCAGAACGTTATCGTAATCGGCCGATAATGGCTTAAAATGCAAATATCGACATCGGCCCGATATGAAAAATTATGCCAATATGCCTTGCCGATAAGAGGAATAACTCACATGCGCTCAGGGTGTGATAGCTATAAGTTCCCATTCAGTCAGTCACGTTCAACGTTACGTCAGTGACTGACAAATTGAGATCTCGCCCGAGAGCCCAATCACCTACGAGTGTTAACTAAACAAGCCAATGACAGTTGGCGTGCGTGCTTCGCCACGCGCACCCCGCCCCGCAGCGCGGGTATAAAAGGAGAGCGCGTGCAAACGCACATCAGCTTTTCGCTTCGGAGCCGAGCCTTCTCAGGACGAATCTCCGCGAGTGTTTGGAAGAAACAGCTGGCGTTGGTGTTACGGCGCGTCAGCGGGGGTTTCCATTCAGTGCTGCTAATCTTTGGCGTGCTGCAGCTGCCATTCTGCGGTCTCGCCGTGACCTCCCCTGGGCGCTTCAGCTCTCTCTCTAAAAGAGTGTTTCCTTTTTTCCTAAAAGAGCAAATGTCTAAAAGAGCTCCACGAGCGACGGCGTCTTTTTAAAGATGGCTTTCCGCTCGTGCGTTTCTGGATGTGGTCGTTCCCTGCCTCCATCTGATGGTCATGATCGCTGCCTCTCGTGCCTGGGCATTAAGCACGCTGAGGTTGCGTTCATGGATGAGTCATGTTCTCAGTGTGGGAACATGACCAACGCAATGTTGCGGTCTAGATACCTCCTCATTAAATGGGGGGGTATCCCCCTTGCCTTGCCCCGCTCTAGCTCCTCTGGTTCTCTGAGGGCTACTTCGGTTCATGGTCAGGGATACCTGAGGGTTACGGTGAGAGCTTCCCCGTCGAGTACGTCTCCGCGGGCCTCTCATTCCTCGAGCATGTCGCACCACCTGGTGCTTCCGGACGAGTGTGCTGGGTCCTCGGACAGGGCGGGGTCCAGCATCTTGTGCGGGGCACAGGCAGAGGGCAGGATGTCGATCGCTGCATCGGAGGGCGAGGTAGGCTCTGGAGATGACGATTCGGCTGCGCTGTCACCGTCAGGTAGAGTGGCGTTGCCCGAGTCAGATCCAGAGCTGACCGCTATGCTTTCCCGGGCTGCTGAGAGTGTCGGGTTGCACTGGAGGCCTCCTCCTTCTCCCAAATGCTCGAGGCTGGATGATTTGTTCCTGGGGGCGCAGGCCGGGCGTCGGGAGCCGCCTCCGGTTCCATTCTTCCCGGAAGTGCATGAGGAGGTTACTAAGTCTTGGAAGGCACCTTTTTCTGCCCGAAACAGACTTGGTGCCCCCTCCGTTCTCACCACCCTCGACGGGGGGGCGGCTCAAGGGTATGTGGACATCCCTCTGGTCGAGCGCGCTATTGCCATGCAAAGCGCCGCCGCCTGGAGAGGTAGTCCACGCCTTCCGTCCAGGGCCTGTAGGTTCTCATCCGCTCTGACGGCTAAGGCTTACAGTGCCGCTGGACAGGCCGCTTCTGCCATGCACGCCATGGCCCTCCTGCAAGTCCACCAGGCCAAGGCGTTGAAGCAGTTGCACGAGGGTGGTGCTGACTCGGGTGGGCTGCAGGAACTGCGCACAGCGACGGACCTCGCGCTAAGGGCGACGAAAGTCACGGCGCAGGCCCTGGGTCAGACGATGTCCACATTGGTGGTCCAGGAGCGCCATTTATGGCTGACTTTGGCGGATATGAGGGAGGCAGACAAGCATTGCTTCCTGGACTCCCCGATCTCCCAGGCCGGCCTATTCGGCGACGCGGGGGAGGGCTCTGCCCAACAGTTCTTCGCCGCACAGAAGCAGACGGAGGCATCTCAATACATCCTGCCCCGGCGGTCGGCTGCTGTAGCCACCCCACCCCACTGCTGGCTGCAGCCCCTCTGTCTGCTCGTCGCTGAGAGCGCCCTCCTGTGGCCTCTATCTCAGCTCCAGCTCGGCCGCAGCAGCAGCCTTCACAACGGCCGCAGCGTGGAGCTGGCCGCAGGAAAGCGGCGCAGCCCGTCTCCGCCCCTGCCAAGCCCGTGAAACGCCAGGGCGGGCGGCGTACCTGGGGTGGGCGACCCGGGGTTCTTGGATCCGGCTCTTCAGGAGATGGTGACTGCACCGCTCCTTCCCCCGGCGGAGGGCCGGGTGGAGAAACCTTTGTTCCTGTTTTTTTCTATTCCGCCACTGGCGACCCAGCCAGTGGTGCCCAAAACCTCAACAGAAGAGCGGGTTCCTTTTTCTCCGGGTTCCAAGAGGGCGAGGATGGCAGTGCGTGAGACCCAGTCTCCACACAGCCGGCCCCCTCTCCCTTCGCTAGTGGTCAGCAGGGTTCAGTTCAAGGACGCTAAGCCTCCTAATGAGCCCCCTGCCCACCAGTGGAGCCAGGTAAGTCGCGCGCTGCGCACTCAGACCCCACCCTGGGACGCGCGGCCTCCCGGGTTGGGTCCCTGTGTTCCACTTCGCTGCCCCACTGCGGGTACGTCGGTGGTCTCCCTAGTCCCGCTAGTTCGGTCGCTGGGGGCCTGGTTAGCGCTCCCCAGGCCGTCTCGCTGGCTCCTGAGAACCATCAGACTCGGCTACGCGATTCAATTCGCCCGGCTCCCTCCCAAGTTCAGGGGCATTCGGTTCACCTCTGTGCTGGACAGGGATGCTCCTGTCTTGCGTGCAGAGATCGCGGTCCTGCTAGCGAAGGACTCGATACAGCCGGTCCCTCCAGCCGAGATGAGGAAGGGGTTTTACAGCCCTTACTTCTTTGTACCCAAGAAAGGCGGTGGGTTAGGACCGATCTTGGATCTGTGTGTCTTGAACCGGGCCCTTCACAAGCTTCCGTTCAGGATGTTGATGCAGAAACGTATCTTTCAATGCGTCCGTCCTTTCGATTGGTTTGCAGCGTTCGACCTCAAGGACGCGTACTTTCATGTCTCGATTCTCCCTCGACACAGACCGTTTCTCCGCTTTGCGTTCGAAGGGCGAGCATATCAGTACAAGGTCCTCCCCTTCGGGCTATCCCTGTCGCCTCGTGTCTTCACCAAGGTCGTGGAGGCAGCCCTCGTTCCATTGAGGGAAGCGGGCATTCGCTTTCTCAACTACCTCGACGACTGGCTCATACTGGCCCAGTCCCGAG
This sequence comes from Sinocyclocheilus anophthalmus, assembly GCA_018155175.1. Classification (NCBI taxonomy): domain Eukaryota; kingdom Metazoa; phylum Chordata; class Actinopteri; order Cypriniformes; family Cyprinidae; genus Sinocyclocheilus; species Sinocyclocheilus anophthalmus. The sequence continues at coordinate 219,489 of JADLZN010011439.1, forward strand.
CGCAGTTGTGCGAACACAGGGATATGGTGCTCAGTCACCTCAGCCGATTGGGGCTTCGGGTCAACTGGGAAAAGAGCAAACTCTCTCCGGTGCGGAGGATCTCTTTTCTCGGCATGGAGCTGGACTCGGTCAACCTCTCAGCACGTCTCTCAGTAGAGCGTGCGCAGTCGATGCTGAACTGCCTGGGGTCCTTCCAGTGCAAGACGGCGGTTCCACTGAAACAGTTTCAGAGGCTCCTGGGGCATATGGCATCCGCAGCCGCTGTCATGCCGCTCGGGTTGCTTCATATGAGACCGCTTCAGCATTGGCTTCACGACCGGGTCCGGAGATGGGCATGGCACGGCACTTACCGGGTTTCTGTTACCCCGTTCTGCCGTCAGACCCTCAGCCCATGGACAGATCTTGCCTTTCTTCGGACAGGAGTATCCCTTGGGCAAGTATCAAGGCATGTTGTTGTGTCAACAGATGCCTNCCACCCCGTTCTGCCGTCAGACCTTCAGCCCATGGACAGATCTTGCCTTTCTTCGGACAGGAGTATCCCTTGGGCAAGTATCCAGGCATGGTGTTGTGTCAACAGATGCCTCCGCCAGGGGCTGGGGGGCCATGTGCAATGGGAATGCAACTGCGAGGCTCCGGCCGGGGCCCCCGACTGCAGTGGCATATCAACTGACTCGAGTTGCAAGCAGTATGGCTAGCTCTATGCCGCTTCAAATCGCTGCTACACGACAAGCACGTACTGGTCCGTACGGACAGCACTGCGACCGTTGCGTACATCAACCACCAGGGCGGTCTACGCTCCCGTCGCATGTCGCAACTCGCCCGCCATCTCCTCCTCTGGAGTCAGAAGCATCTGAGGTCACTTCGCACCGTTCACATCCCAGGCGAGCTCAATTGTGCAGCCGACGAGCTCTCATGTCAGCCCGCTCTTCCGGGAGAATGGTGACTCCCCCCCGAGACGGTCCAGCTGATTGGGAGACGCTTTGGGGACGCTCAGGTAGACCTGTTTGCCTCCCCGGACACGTCCCATTGCCAGTGGTTTTACTCCCTGGCCGAGGGACCCCTCGGCACGGACGCACTGGCGTGCAGCTGGCCTCGGGGCCTACGCAAATATGCGTTTCCCCCAGTGAGCCTTCTCGCGCAGACACTGTGCAAGGTCAGGGAGGACGAGGAGCAGGTCCTCTTGGTGGCGCCATACTGGCCCAGTCGGACTTGGTTCCCCGAACTGATGTTCCTCGCGACAGCCCCCTCCTTGGCGAATTCCTCTGAGGAGGGATCTCCTTTCTCAGAGAGGGGGCACCCTCTGGCACCCGCGTCCAGACTTGGGGAATCTCCACTTATGGTCCCTGGACGGGACACGGAGGTTCTAGGTGGGCTACATCCAGCGGTAGTAAACACCATCACGTAAGCAAGAGCCCCGTCTTTTTTTGTATACCAGACACGCTTACAGGCTGAAGTAGAACCTGTTAGTCGATTGGTGCTCTTCCCGCCGGGAAGGCCCCCGTAGATGCCCGATCGCAGTCGTGCTTTCTTTCCTGCAGGATGGCTTGGAGCGAAGGCTGTCTCCCTCCACCCTGAAAGTGTATGTTGCCGCCGTTGCCGCACATCACGATGCAGTAGACGGTAAGTCTCTAGGGAAGCACGACCTGATCATCAGGTTTCTCAGAGGGGCAAGGAGGCTGAATCCTCCGCGCCCTCACCGGTTACCCTCTTGGGATCTCCCCTCGGTCCTGATGGCCTTGAAGGAGGAGCCCTTCGAGCCTATGCAGTCAGTAGAGCTTAAGTTTCTGCCATTAAAAACAGCGATCCTCACCGCATTGGCCTCGGTCAAGAAGGTAGGGGACCTACAGGCATTCTCGGTCGACGATTCGTGCCTAGAATTCGGGACGGTAACTCTCACGTTGTCCTGAGACCCCGGCACGCATATGTGCCCAAAGTTCCCACCACGCCTTTCAGGGATCAGGTGGTGAACTTGCAAGCGCTGCCCCGGGAGGAGGCAGACCCAGCCATCGCTCTGCTCTGTCCCGTTCGCGCTCTGCGCATTTACGTGGACCGTACGCGGAGCTTCAGGACCTCAGACCAGCTCTTGTCTGCTTTGGAGGCCAGCAGAAGGGAAAGGCTGTCTCCAAACAAAGATTTGCCCACTGGTTAGTGGAGGATATAGTCTTGGCATACCAGGCCCAACATCTACCATGCCCCCTCAGAGTGAGAGCTCACTCAACAAGAGGAGTGGCATCTTCTTGGGCACTGACGCGGGGCGCCTCGATAGCAGACATCTGTAGAGCTGCCGGCTGGGCGACGCCTAACACGTTTGCGAGATTCTATAATCTCCGTGTAGAGCCCGTGTCCTCTCGTGTACTCGCCTCAGGTAGGCAGTAACACCGGACCTGCTCGGTGTCGATCACGCTTGCTGCGCCATTCCCCTCTACAGACCGGATACGTGCGCTTTTTTGCTCCTCAATCAGTTCCCCATGGCGAACCCTGGTGGAGTTCCTCCCGCACCCTCGGCGGTCAGGCGTGGCGGAGCGCCAGACGCCAGGCTCAGCACTCGTGTGCATGCCCAAGGTCAGCCCTTGTGCTGGGCTAGGTGCCCGTGTGTAGTGATTCCCCCTTCGGGTGATCCCACATGTGAATTTTCCCACGGTACGGCTCCCCTCACGGTAAGCCCGTGTCTTTCCCTGGCAGTCGTTCACTGCCATCTCTGCAGTGTAGTGATCTCACCCCAGGGGGGTTGAGTCTACCGCAGAGACTTCCATATGTAGTACTGCCCTGGGCCAGTCCATATGTGTAATTCCACATGATACCTCCTATGTGCGGGATGTGGCTTCCGTAGCGTCCCAACTGGGTACGCTTTCCCAGTATTATCCAATGCACCACTGTATGGAACAGCAGACATGGCGGACACCTCTGCCTAGCCGCTGTCCTATCTTCCGCCCCAGCTGGTGTGGGGGGACTTGCCGGCTTCCGCAGGGCACTGGAGGGGGTCAGCAATAGTGGCGTTTTCCATACGGATCCCAATTCGTCAGTCACTGACGTAACGTTGAACGTGACTGCCTGAAGGGAATCGTCTCGGTTACTTGTGTAACCCCTCGTTCCCTGAAGGAGGAACGGAGACGTTTACGTTTTTTTTTTTTTTTTCGTGCCACAGTGCAGTACCACCGCTGTACGGCCGGGGCACGTAGTCTCGGCTCCTCAGCGAAAAACTGATGTGCGTTTGCACGCGCTCTCCTTTTATACCCGCGCTGCGGGGCGGGGTGCGCGTGGCGAAACACGCACGCCAACTGTCATTGGCTTGTTTAGTTTACACTCGAAGGTGATTGGGCTCTCGGGCGAGATCCCAATTCGTCAGTCACGACTGACGTAACGTCTCCGTTCCCTCCTTCAGGGAACGGAGGGTAACAAGTAAACTAGACGTTTATTATGGACTAAATAAGGGACTTTTAGGGGGAAGAGCTGTGTCTTCTGTGTCTGTGTGTGTGTGGGGGTGTGTGTGTATCCCTCCCTCCCCAGTGCCAGTTCAGATTTTTTTCTTACCTTTTTCTAGATCGAGACTGCCAATTACCATACTGCTGGCGAGTGTGATATCGTGGTCCGTGAACTTCGCCGGCGGATGATGTTGGCATCGTTTGCCTGTTATTGATGCTTTGTACACCAGGCGTCGATGGCCGAAACAAAGTGCGCAATTCAGATTCTGTTTCTGACTGCAGTTGAGCAGAAGGCGACACATTGGATTCAACTGAATTAGCAATTGGTCTTATAATAGTGGGCGAAGCAAGAACATTACGCAAAATGCTAATTGCTTCAGTTGTACGATCCCTGTCCATGATTGCAAATGCTGCAATTACACACAGGTTACTTCCGTTTATGCTCAAACGACTTCCTTTTACACTGAAATGCCTTCCTTTTACACTGAAATGCCTTCCTTTTACACTGAAATGCCTTCCGTTTGCACTGAAAAGTTCACGCACATCCACATATGAAATCACTTGCATATATATGTATGTACACAACTAAAGTATACGTCTTTCTTATCTGAACTGTATACGTTAGTGAATTTTATTTTGTTTTTTTCTGTTTTTTTTTTATGTATGCGCCCCCCCGAGTCAGTGTTTTATGGCTGTGTATGCGCGCAGCGAGTTATATGTATTCTGCCAGGGTTTTAGGTTTGTAGCGAATTTAGCTCACAACAGGAAATATGAATAATTAACATAACTAGTTATAATTAATTCTGAATATTTTAGATCTGCTGTAGATATTTAGCTGACCTCTCAGGGTCAACTGTCTTGTCAATTCTAAGAACATTAATTTCCTGGTTAAGGGAAATAACTTTCTTACTGTACAATTCTACAAAGCTTGTAGCGTAAATCTGCATGATTAGTGACTCCGGTTATGAGCAAACAATGACACGTCAAGTGTGATACAAGTAAGGATTTATTAACTACACAAACACTTAAACTAATCTAACATACTACATAAACACAAACTGGTCTAACACACTACATAAACACAATTATACTGTATATACATATACATATACATACACACACACACACATACAGTTGGTATAGGATAGGGTTAAAGTTTAGCACTAAAGAAAGAGACATAAGGAATGACATTTATGGAACCATTTGCATATTCAGCAGATCTAAGCCTGAGGGATACGTCAGATTCTTAGTTCAAACACACCTTTGTAAAAAAGGTGTAACTGATACTTAATGTATCAATTAATAAGACTAAGTTTGTATACTTGCATGTCTCGTCTGTCTGAAAATAGATTCCTGATGCAATCTTAAAGCCCAAGATCTTGCTGAAATTTAGTTGATGAAAAGAACCAGTTGTGAGTCAGAGAATCTTGATTGAAATGGAAAGTACAAGGCCGAAGCCTGGCACAATGCTTTGGTATCCTGAAACGTTTTCTCACATCTTCATCTTAGCATCTGACCGAACCACCGACTGGGGAGGGTCCCTGGAGCCGGGCCTTTAAGGTCGGAGAAGATCCCCGCCTTCCAAGATGGGCTTGTCCAATGAGAAAGAAGGAAATTCCAAGCGGGAGGTGGCAATTGCTGGAGGTTTTTATGACCCTTTGTCTCTAAGCATGTTAATTTGCAAATAGACTTAAATTGAAATTACTAACGATTCTCAGGGCCCCAATATATATTGCCTATGTACCAATATAAAATATACACGCTTGTTTCGATCATAAGAAGGCAAAATCATAGATACTAAACAAGGTAAGATTACATTTAGTGAAAAGGGATGATCAGGAATGGGTTCTCTCACAAGCATACTAAAATAGTCTAATAATATCAAAGACAAAATACACAATGAAAATAATATACACAATGACCTGAAGGATACACTTTTCATTCAAAGAAAGGTTTTCCTATTAAATAATTAGCAAAGAAAAGTCCTTCCCTATGGGCAAGGAAGTGATTTTCTAAATTCCAGGAGGTCGTAAATGTAAGTGTCAGGGTTACCATGGAATCAGGGGCCTGTTCCTGGGGTGTTACAGAGTATTTGTAAATCTAGCTAACAAAATATATATTATGTGTTTAGGGTGTCAGACGGCACTACAGGTGTAAGAGCATGGATCCAAGTTATATGTATAGCGAGTATGTATAGGGAGTCTGCATGCAGCTGAGTTTTATATGTATACAGTGGGGTAAAAAAGTATTTAGTCAGCCACCAATGTGCAAGTTCTCCCACTTAAAAAGATGAGTGAGGCCTGTAATTTCATCATAGGTATACCTCAACTATGAGAGACCAAATGAGAAAAAAAAAATCCAGAAAATCACATTGTTGGATTTTTAAAGAATTAATTGGTAAAATCCTTGGTAAAATAAGTATTGGTCTCCTACAAACAAGCAAGATTTCTGGCTTTCACAGACCTGTAACTTCTTCTTTAAGGGGCTCCTCTGTCCTCCACTCGTTACCTGTATTAATGGCATCGGTTTGAACTAGTTATCAGTATAAAAGACACCTGTCCAAAACCTCAAACAGTCACACTACAAACTCCACCATGGCCAAGACCAAAGAGCTGTCAAAGGACACCAGAAAGAAAATTCTAGACCTGCACCAGGCTGGGAAGACTGAATCTGCAATAGGTAAGCACCTTGGTGTGAAGAAATCAACTGTGGGAGCAAATTATTAGAAAATGGAAGACATACAAGACCACTGATATTCTCCCTCGATCTGGGGCTCCACGCAAAATCTCACCCCATGGGGTCAAAATGATCAAAAGAACTGTAAGCAAAAATCCCAGAACCACACGGGGGGACCTAGTGAATGACCTGCAGAGAGATGGGACCAAAGTAACAAAGGCTACCATCAGTAACACACTGCGCCGCCGGGACTCAAATCCTGCAGTGCCAGACATGCCCCCCTGCTTAAGCCAGTACATGTCCAGGCCAATCTGAAGTTTGCTAGAGAGCATTTGGATGATCCAGAAGAGGATTGGGAGAATGTCATATGTTCAGATGAAACCAAAATAGAACTTTTGGTAAAAACTCAACTTGAGGAGAAAAAATGCTGAGTTGCATCCAAAGAACACAATACCTACTGTGAAGCATGGGGGTGGAAACATCATGCTTTGGGGCTGTTTTTCTGCAAAGGGACAAGGACGACTGATCCGTGTAAACGAAAGAAAGAATGGAGCCATGTATCGTGAGATTTTGAGTGAAAAACTCCTTCCATCAGCAAGGGCATTGAAGATGAAACGTTGGCTGGGTCTTTCAGCATGACAATGATTCCAAACACACTGCCCGGGCAACGAAGAAGTGGCTTCGTAAGAAGCATTTCAAGATCCTGGAGTGACCTAGCCAGTCTCCAAATCTCAACCCCATAAAAAATCTTTGGAGGGAGTTGAAAATCCGTGTTCCCAGCGACAGCCCCAAAACATTACTGCTTCTAGAGGAGATCTGCATGGAGGAATAGGCCAAAATACCAGCAACAGTGTGTGAAGACTTACAGAAAACGTTTGACCTCTTTCATTGCCAACAAAGGGTATATAACAAGTATTGAGATGAAATTTTGTTATTGACCAAATACTTTCCACCATAATTGCAAATAAATTCTTTAAAAATCCACAATGTGATTTTCTGGATTTTTTTCTCATTTTGTCTCTCATAGTTGAGGTCTACCTATGATGAAAATTACAGGCCTCACTCATCTTTTTAAGTGGGAGAACTTGCAAAATTGGTGGCTGACTAAATAATTTTTTTCCCCACTGTAGTGAGGTGCGTGTTGTAAGGGTATATGGCACGGATCGAGTTATATATATATATATTATTATAAGCGGGGGTGTTATAGGTGTATCATGCGTCAAAACTTTGTATGTATACGCAAGATATTCACAAGTGTATATGCATTCATTACTAACATAATATGTATTGGCATGGATTTCATATTAGTGTGCACGTGTATTTCATAAATATTTTGAACATCCAATAGTATACATGTATATGTGATGTGAGTAATTTTTATGTTTTATGTATGTATTGATAAGCGAAGCTTGATTTAAATCCTACGTGGCGCCTCATAGCAAAATATAACACATGTAAGAACCAGTCAACTGCTATATACAGTATATTACAGCTATATATACTTTAATAACCATTTGTTTCAAGATAAGATATACATTTGAACAAAATATAGCTAATCATTCATTATAAAAACGAAATCTGCATAATTGCAAACTAACTACAAAATGTCGAGATCCAGCTAATCACGATCAACTTCCCACTAAAATGTTTATGTATGTTTCTTTCTAGATTTTGATATTGCAGTGCAAACTAGTTATTAACATCCTTAAAATCCAAACCATTAACCACTTCACACTCTACGGCCAACAAAGAAAGTACACACAGTCCTTTCTGAGTCATTTGTTTTTAGCTCATTCACTCATATTTAATTTACTAAATAATTCTCAAATGCTTTACTCTCTCCAAAGAAAGGGAAAAATGTAGACAAGTATGTCTTGTTTTCCAGAAGGGACAATGAGCGGATTTGCTCACTTGCCCACCTAGGACTCTACCGTTATATATTAAGAAATATTTTAGAAAGCATAAATTGAATTTATCAAAAATAATTGTAAAGACATTCATGTTACATGAGATAAGGCATTAATGCTACTAATATATTTCTTTTACAGAAGATTTCTATTTTAAATTTCAGAAGGATCATGTGACACTGAAAACTAGAGTACTGGCTTAACAGAACAGTACTGGCCATAAAATGACATAAAAAAAATTCAATTAAAATGAAAATATGTTAAAACAGAAAACATGACTTTAAATTGAAATGTGGCACAATATTACTTATACAATAATTGGATTTTGTTATCAACGTAGTAAAGCAAATTAAAATATTTTCTGAAGAATATTTATTTCCTATTAAATTGACAACTTAATGCTTAAAACTGTTGCATAAAAGTTATATAAAAAAGTTTTATGATTGATTGATGATTAAATTATGAATGATCACAAACTTTTTAGAATAATCTTTTGAATATATATCACATGATATATAATAAAATTGTCAACCCTTGACTACCCTAAACACATTTTTTTTCTCAAATTTAAATTTTACTCTCTCATAAGGTCAAAGGGCAAGAGTCACAGACAACAGAAACACGACTGATGTAGTAAGTCACATGACAATACCAACACAGCAGATTTACATCTCAATATTATATGCATACACACATACATCATTTCGGAATGTACATTATTAACGGTCTAGAAGTAAATTCGAAACCAGATGTAGCTAAGGTGAGAGTCTAATCTGAAGTCATTGAAAATAGTACACCAAGACCCATACATTTTTTCATAATTCTTGTGTTGAGTGAACTTCAAGGAAAACAAAGCTAGAACCTCTGTGTATTCATGTGTATGTTTTACAGACAAAAGCAGAAATAATGAGATAGGAGACAAAAACAGAGCTTTCCCTATTTTTTCCATGTATGTGTGCAGCTGAGTGTCTGTTCAAGTGTGTGTTTTGGTTTGATCATGCACTTGTGTGTTAGTGTGAAAGCAATAGAGTTTGGTCATCCTTATCAGTGGCTGGCCTGTTGACCCTTGTTCTGTCTGTGTTAATGGGTTTTGAGCCCGGTGTGACGGCCTGGCGCGTGGAGGTGAGTGCACACATCTTTCATTCTGGGGGAACAAGATAAAAGAAGGAGCAGAGCTGGCCAGCACGTCCCAGCAAGCACATCCAAGCCTCCTCTCGGAGGGATGGTAAGTCCATTCCTATTCAGAGTAGTTGAGTAAAAAAAAAAAAAAACCCCCACCCCCCCCCCCCCCCCCCAATTCTCTGTCGTTCTCTGGCCCATACACAGCTCTATAGTTTTTCATTCCTAGTTTACTGTGTAACTCTCTCTCTTCTTCTGGCCTCTCTTGTTTTTGTTTTTGCAATACTTGTGCATCATGTAGAAAAAGACGCATTTTGGGGGAGAAACAATGTGCCATGAATCATAAACAATAACAGCCACAGTACTACAGAGTGAGAGGAAACTAGAGAGAGAGAGAAATACAAGTTGTCTTCTACAACCTAATGAGCTGCCTCTGTAGACAATATTTGAAGGCATCGTAGTCACACTCACGATGTGTAATCTGTGCCAATAAGTAGGCAACTCAATTATGCTGCCTTCTAATATATCTTCTTTTAGCTGAATTATTGGAGGCACTGCATTTATCCTTCACAGTGGTGGCACATAATGCACTACAACAAACTCCAAGATGCGTCTAAGATATATAACATAATATAGTAATAAATAACAATAAAATATATTATGAGATTCTTTTTAAAATACAGATACTGTCATTATAAACTACATATATTTATAATACATATATTTTCATCAAAAACATATAAAACTATGAAAACTTTAGTATTAAAATAATAGAGAACTGACTATTTATATATGCCAAATTGTGTGTGTTATGCATATGTCTGCTTATTAAAGTATTGAGTCATTCCTGTCACATTGCCTGTATTGAAATCAAGTGTGAACCAGGTCATCCACTATTTATTATGATTTTCTACCTACCATTCAAAAGTTTGGGGTCAGTAATATATATATATATTTAAACAAATGAATACTATTATTCAGCACTGACACATAAAATTGATTAAAAGGACAACCTTTTATTGTTGAAAATAAATCTCTCCAAATAAATGCTGTTCCCCCCCCCCCCACCCCCCCCCCCCCCCTCCCCACCCCCCCCCCTGAATCCTGAAAAAAGTATATAGTAAACAAAGATCTCACTTTATTTATTCAAAGCCACTTTATGACCTGCGACCAAAGTGTGCACCAAAACAGTGTAAAAAAAACATGGAACATATAAAAACAACACACAACTTAGTAATACATTGAATACTATACCCAACCTCTCAAAGGCTAAAGACAAAAAATAACCCTTATATTAATAAAAAATATTAAGTGGCATAACTGTTTGCAACTCAGGTATAATAAGAAGAAATGTTCTAAGCAGTGACACCAAATAGCATATTAGAATGATTTCTGAAAGATCATGTGTGACACTGAAGACTGGAGAAATGATTGCTGAAATAAATTACATTTGCAAACCAAGGAATACAATACATTTTATAAATGTGTGGGGAAAAAAATTAAAAATTACATTAATTTGTAATAATATTTCACAATATCACAATATTTATGTTTTATTTTGACCAAATAAATGCAGTCTTGGTGTGCCTAAGAAACAAATCTTACTGACCTCAAACGTGAATATTACATTGTATTACCTTTTTCTTGCCGTAAAAATGGGATGTTGTAAATTTATGGTCTAGCTTACGGTTCATCGCGTTAGCTATTTTTAGCTGTACAAAACAATTCATTTTGCTGCTTGATATCGAAAATTGGTGTGTCTTATCATATTATTTTAATGTATTATCTTAATTATGAACTTGTATGAATACACTGGTTTGTAGTTCAAACAGTTTTACCATTTACTGCACGTTGTTATTCTCCTCGTTATTTACCTATAGCGGCTAATGAACCGGAAGTCTCGTCCATAGGCTTACTTCTGCGTTGAAGAAAAAGGTGGATATAGATTAATATGTCAATAGTCAACAGAAAGCCATAGAGATGCATAGCTTTCTTTACCACTTTATCTGCCTCAGTCAGGATTGTGTTGGCAACTGTTCTGTCATCTCACCACATTTGTGCCATGATTAATTATATTGCCACTACACAGCTTAGCTCACTGGCTCAAACCCTATATGCCATGAAAGAAAGCCCCCTGGGTTAGTATTAAAAGCACTGAAGTATTAAATTTTGATTTCAAATGCCATGAGGCGACTATGAAAGGGTTGCTAATCCATAATTGCATATGTGGCACCAGAATATGCCTACAAAGCAAGTTCATTTTAAAATCTGAGAGACTGATTAAGAAATAAATAACTTAGAACAAGTGTTCAAATTTCCATTAAAAGAGCTCAAAGGGTTAGGCTACTACTCTGATACAAATAATCAAGTACTCTATGGTAGTGACATTCAAAGTGAATCCAGATCTTAAAGAAACAAAAACAGACAAACAACAAAAAAAATTGCCTGCCATTTTTTCTGGATTAATGCCAGTTGAACTATGTCTAATTGTCTTGAGCAAGTTGCTCTTTGAGATATTATTTACATGGCAGGATGAAAGTAATCTTTAAAAGGTTAATTATTAGATCGTCTATTTGGGCAAATGGCAGCTAGCACTTAATCAGTCATCTTTTGCTTCTCCCGGTTTGGCTGATGAGTTCATCACAACTGCTGACTAAGTACAAAACGTTTAAGTGAAAACTGAAAAATTGTCTCTCGGTTCTCAATCTTCTGTCTGTTTTAATTTCTCTTTCTTCTTTGTGGAGTTTAGAGGAGTCACACTTTCTACTTTTTGTACAGCTTTTCTGTGAATTATTCACCCCCGCCCCCCAGCCATTTGCCCTCAACTGCATTTCCTGTTTCCTCCCCTCTTACATGGGTCACAGCCAGGAGGACCTTTATGATTAGAATGCATCAGGAAGATGCTTGTCCCTCATTTCAAACTGAATAACTTTTTTTTTATTTGATTGCTTAAGTTCACTTTGTGTTGCTTGCTTTATGCGCTTTATCTCTCATTCTCATTCAAACCTCGCATTCCAATTTAACACCCAAATCTCCAGCCTCAACCAAGTGAGAGAGAGAGAGAAAGAGAGAGAGAGAGACAGAGAGAGAGCATGCACGCCGATTTAATGGATGACTGAACAAATTAAATTTGAATTCATAGGACAACTTTCATCTTCAACATGGATTTTGCTGGTGGGGGAAAATATAATAATGCCTTTCAGACTAAAAAAAAAACCATATAAATATCCCCCTTTGAAGAAATCCATTACTTTACAAGAAACCATCAAGTATCAGGTTACAAGGTGAGTGTTCTTTTATTCCAGCCAATTTGTTTAGTAATGATGAAAAAGGGAAAGCATGCATATATTACCAGATCAACATCTGGCTCCTCCCCCATGGAGAAGTAATTCCACTTTAGTACAAAAATAAACAATTGGATTAGTGACTAGAGCAATTAACTAAACAGAGCTATGAGAGTAATACAATACAGATAAAATAATTAGATGCTAATATGATAATTAGGTGGCCAAAGCTAATTTAAGCCCCCCATGGAGCAGGGCCTGGTTTCTGTGTTTGAAGATGTTAGAGAATGAATATTCGTTCATTCAATTATTTTTTATCAATACTAAAAACAGTTGTGCTGCTTCATATTTTTGTAAAAACCATGATGCATTTTTTAGGATTATTTGATAAAAAATAAAAAAGGGCCGTTTATCAAATTGTCCTAAATTAAAAACATAAACAATAATATCACAGAAGACTGATGTAATGTTGGCTTTTGGGTGTTTGTTTAAAGTTAATGTTTTCATGTCTTTTATTTTGTATTTTCTTGTTTTGCTTCCTGCCGTGTGTCATGTGTTTCCCTGACCCTGTCATGTGTTCTTGTCATGTGCACCCTTAGTCAGAGATTGTCTTACTATTGGGAGATGAGAGGGTCTGCATTACTTACTGTTGGAGAAAGTGTAAAGGTCAACTTGTGCCTTAATAACCAATCACATTACAGCCTTGACATAATTGAATTTCAGTCAGAGTTGTGCGACACTCAAATCGCAGTTTACGGATAGCATAGGAATGAATGAGAAATGCCGTAAGCTGAATCCCACCGGTCACAAAAAGTCACTGACTTCTATTATAAAACGGCATTGTTTTGGGTGTAAACTCTAAAAATAGTTCAATCCAAAAGTATTGCTTAGTGTAAAACATGTTGAAGATTAGCAGATAAACTGTCGATTCATTAAATGATAAGCTGTTTCCTCTAAAAAGCTCTTTATTCACCGTAGTGAAGCCTCTCCTCCACTGACATCCATTAAAAAAAAACAAAAAAACGCTTCTGGTCTCCTTTTCCATACTGGCAAACCGGACGCGTTAGCATTTGCTGTTACGCTTTTCTGGCTAAAGGCTGCAGGTTGCCTTCTAGTAGCTTTGCCTTAGTCAATGTGTCATGTTGTGATTGGTTGTTTTTGTCATGTGTCTTGTTTCTCATTTGTTGGATTGTGTCATGTGACCCGTTCTGTTTGATTATAGCCCTCATGTTGCCATTGTCTATTTCTAGCTTGTTCGTGTAACCCTCTGTTGGTGAGTTCAAGTTCAGTCAAGCCAAGCCAAGCCAAGCCAAGCCATGTCTTTGTTTACTGTGTATCTGCTCATTCTTGGATTTTAATAAACTACACTTGTGTTCTCACTTCACTTGCCTCCAGTGGACATTATGTTTGAACTGAACACTGTGTTAAATTTAAAGGGGTCATATGATGCGATTTAAATTTTTCCTTTCTCTTTGGAGTGTTACAAGCTCTTGGTGCATAAAGAAGAAATGTAAAGTTGCAAAGACTAAAGTCTCAATCGCCTCCCGCTCTGCTGCTCACTCTAGCCTGCCGTGTGTGACACTGTGTGTTTTCTCTCTCATTAAAACCAAAGGTGTTCATCAGTGTTGTTTTGTGCTTTTACCAGAACAAAGCGTACGATCGTCTGTGTGAAGACTGCGCATTGTGCACGAGTGCCAAGAGAGAACTGATAGCCTAACAGCAGCAACCAGCGCTCGCCATAACACATTCATAAATGTGCGCTATTAATCGTTTGTGTGAAGAGTGGAAGCTGAAGGCACTTTGCAGGACATGGAGGCGCCAGCGTGATCGCTTGGATTTTTTTTTAACAGTGGAAACAACTTAAAATACGAAATCATTTTTGCTCAAAGGTAAGAGTAATACATCATTCAGAACTGTAAAGGGTCTACTTTTATTTGTGTGCATTCACAATATCAACAAAACGTTGTGATAATGAAAGAAAAAAAAACTATTTCATTATGTAATCCGTAAAGATGCATTATGTAATCCGTAAAGATGCGTAAAGGCACGTCCAATGAGGAGATGGCGAGTCATTTTTTCATCACCATCTAAACTATAAAAATAAGGAAAAGCCTTAAACAGGCCCGATTATATTTTTTCTTTATGTTGCTCTGCTCTGAATACCTTAAAACTGAAAGGATTTGCTGCAACGCAATTTTTTATGCTATGTTAATTATTTATATTTGTTTATCCATGCAGCAAATGCTTTAAAAACAGCTTTAAAAATGGCTTTATTGCATTCCAGATGATTTTAAAGAACGTTACACAAAATTTTTATGGATAGATTGACTGTAAAAACATTGTCATAATTTAGGTGTATCACATTGTAAAATCGAACTTTTTTTAACAAATTAATTTGTTGTAGTCAAACGATCTCATGAAAGTGCGGTATAGCACGATTTTCGTTCAATTTGGCGTTATTGAATGTGGAGTGCAAAAACTGATTCATTCATTAATTAATGGCCCAGGCTGGTTCAGTCAACGAAATACGGGACACACAGGCCTATGATAGCTGCTGAAATGATTGCGGGGCAAATCTCAGGTCAGTCTGGGTGCTCATTGTACACACAGTGCATACAGCCGTACACCTGCAGGCACCACTGCGTGTATGTGCTTGTGGGTATTACATTTGTGTGTGGTTGTTGCCGCTAAAGTTGGCCATGATTCGGGACATGGTGTGATAATTTTTTAGAAATTTTTACCACAGTGCTGAAACACTCAATGCTTCTGATAACCTTGCCTTCTGTACTTTGCAAATACAATAGGTAACACATGCTGATGACTGTAAAATTCAACACGATTAATTTGGTACTTCTGGCACGCACAGCCGCACAGCCGTGTGTGTTAGAGAGAGATGCATGGAAAGAGTTTCAATTTGAGTTTCAATGTTCAATTTATTATAAGAAACTGATAAGATACTGATTTTAGTTGGTCTAAATTAAGTAGGTTAGGCACAAATTTACTTATATGGGTTCCCTTCTAGACACGAGCGCTGTGTGTTTGTATGTGCTTCATAACCGTGCACCCCAGGGGGCCCATCGTAATAGCCTGCACTGGGGCCCGTCATGGTAGGGGCGTAACATTTCCGTCACACGCTTGAGGTATTCAGCCAATCACAATGCACTGGATAGCTGGCCAATCAGAGCACACCTCGCTTTTCAGAACGATGAGCTTTGTAAAAATCGAGGCGTTTCAGAAAGGCGGGGCATAGAGGAGCAACAATAATGTACAGTATGTGGAAAATAATGTGTTTTTTTAACCTTAAACTGCATAAACACATTGCATTACACCAAATACACAACATAATGTTCTAGCAACAATAGCAACGTTATATGACCCCTTCAAAGATTTTCTACAACCTTCATAAAAAGGTTTTGTATTGCAGACAAGATTGTATTGAGCATATTGCAGTTGATTTGAGTACTATTCTTTTCCTCTTTGTGCCTTCTTTTTTCCACTCTCTCAAATTATTCTCAGAATGGAAATACAACCCAGGGGGCCTCTCATCTCTGTCATCTGATTTGAAGTTCAAACTTCCTTCCTTGTCTCCCCTTTTTTCTTTTGAGAGGGCTAAGAGTGGAAAAGGGTGTCTGTTAAATTCTTTCTACAGAAAGCACTGTAGGAGACACACTGGGATTAAATGCTAATATTAAAGGCAGGATGCTGTCTGCTGGCATTAAAGCTAATGAAATATGGATGGTTTTGCAGAGAAGACTGGCAGGGTTGACCACGTGTCAGGCTGCGCCTCTTTTTTGAGTGAGTGAGTAAGTTTAGTGCTTTACTCATGAAAATTAGTTAAGAACATTTAGATTTGCAACCTGTGCGGTCAAACAATTCAACAATTTAGTGTCAATAATTTGCGGTTCATTAATATCTTTTTTTTTTTTTTTTTTAAGGTCAACACATTAACAATCAGTTCATTTTTAACCCTCAAATCCCCATGCTAGCACAACTGAAACACCATAAAAGAACAATTAAATAATACAGACATTTACTAAAACGATTTTTTTAATAAACATTAAAAGGTAAGATACCTCTTCCATACTCAGAATGTAAGCCACAATTACACCAACACACAACACATACACACTTGTATTGGCTTTATATACAGCCAGTTCTTTTGTTTGGGGACCAATTCTCACTATTAACTAACTATTAACTATTACTTTTGCCTCAGTAAACTCCTGCTCCATTATTAATAGTTAGTAAGATAGTTGTAAAGTTTTAGTGTGTGTATGTATATATATATATATTTATATATATATATATATAGATATATATTATATATATATATATATATAGATATTATATTATATATATATATATAACTATATAATATATATAATTTTTTTTTAGGGATGCAAAATTACAGTTAGCCTACGGTTCAATCTACCTCAGTTTTTTCTTTTTCACCCCGATTATTTTCGGTTTGGGTATGATGGATTGCACATCAGATTGCCATTTATTTATTTTTAACATTAACAAAAAAAACCAGTACAGTATGTACCACGGAGTATCATATATCTACTTCAAAATTTCTTTTGAGAGAGTATTATTTTCCTATTTTTTACCCAAAAATAGAACGGGTGTTGGCAATTATTGAGCTAGAAACACATGGTAATGTCTGTTTCAGTCATACTGACGTGCGAGGCCGGCCCTCGACAGAAACTTCACAAAATATGCATCACAGAACGCCTAACAAGAACCGGATGAAGCCTCCAGGAAATCCCTAATATGGATAAAGGCATCCTGCTATCGCTGTGACTGAATAAAAAGATAGAAATGTTTGAACTGATTAAACATGAAGACAATAAACATATGACTGTAACAATATATGGCTTTTCGGTGTTCTTCAAGCCATCTCGGGTATTTTCATAATAATTAAGTATATTTATAATCTACTGCTAATCGACATAGCCCTTATTACAGTATAGAATATATTTTCTGCCTCATTCTTTGATAAGAAGCCACATCAGATAACAAAAGGAAGTTATTTCAAACACTCGACTGATGTTGTGGAGTAAAATCATGTTATAATGTTCTCTTTTGTTGGACAGCAGGTTTAGAAACGCTTCTCATTACAAGTCGTAAAAGGGAAGATGTTTGGCGTGCGTTGTTTTTTCAAAAGCTCGTTATAAGCGGGGAGGCGTTTCCTCATCTCAGTGCGTGAACTTACAGGCACACAAACAGAGCCAACTCGGAGAGAAATAAAACTCACGGAAATGATTTAAACAAAACTGCAATTCACAAGCGCGTATTGAACCATGGATGTCATACCGAATAGTTCAATATTAAATTGAGAATTTTGGCATCCTTTTTAGAGCCTATAATATATAATATATATATATATATAGATATATATATAGATATATATAATGTATAATATATATATCATATTATAATATACTCTTGCGTTTTCTGCACTGCTCCAGGTACTCTGAAATTGCATAGCAGTGCGCTGTTGTCAGCTCTTGTATGATAAAATGCTTGTGATGTTCATTTGTAAGTCATTTTAGATAAAAGTGTCTGCTAAATGACTAAATGTAAATGTAAAAACAGCAGCTATAAAAAGTCACACAACAAGGTCACTGCTTACTAACTACATTGCCAATACTTTTGGAACAAATGTAGCCATTTTCCAAATAAGTAATAATAGGCCTATTAACCTGCAATATTATGTAAGTGATATGTGATAAATATGGTGAATTAAGTAATTCTGATGCATAAAGCAAACCGTAGTATATGTGCATATCAGTGATTTAAAATTGTATATTTAAAGTTAACTGTGGAAGATTTTCTTTGGGCTGAGGAGGTGAGCTGAAGGGCCTTTAAAATGGTATCTGTCTAGACTGAAAAAGGCAAGTTGCCATAATGAAGAACATGCTTCACAAGTCACATTAACAAAGGTCAGCTCATCTTCACCCACAGAATTCAGCTCATCTCCATGAAAATTCAGGCTTCTTCAGCTGAAGAAAAAACTAAGAGTTGTAAATGGCCAGTCAAATGAGTAATTTTCCCTTTTCACATTTTAATTTAACAATATGTCAGTGGGAGAAATAAGAGGGAGAGAGAGATGTGTGTGTGGTAATGAAAGGGTTTGACTTCATTGATCTCACTTTCATTCAGATTGGAAGTGAATGTGCGCTCATGTTCTCGTTAAAATAAGGAGGCATGCAATGATGGAAAAATATTAAGAATGAGAGAAGGAGAAAAAAAGATAAGAGTGCTCCAAGTGGATACAGACAAACAAACTAAAACAATGTAAGTTTTAGTTTTGTCACTAACATTTGTCACTACCTCCATGTAAACTGGCTTGCGTATTGATCAGGAGTTGCTTTATAATCAGCATGTTGATGAACGCGTCAGTGAGCAGAAATCTATGGGCAACTGGGCCATTAGGGAAAGCTCAACTATTAAAAATCTGACAGAGGTTTTGAAAGCTAAAAACAATCAATCATCAAAGAAGTGACGGAGAGGGGAAATGGGAAGCGTGCTGTGCCATCATTCTTGTTAACGATCACAAAAATGCAGAACTGCACTGCCGCAAAACCTTCAGACGAGTTATAAAAGCTTGGGTAGTTACAGAAAATAATAGCTGAATCTGAATCCAGAGATACAACAGAACATATTTACATTACTTCCTGCTCAGATGCTTTCCAACAAGTGACTGAATGTAATATGAGTATCAGTGTACAGATGAATTACATGTTTCACATTACCTTAATAAATCTATCTGCTAAAATGAGTTTTGATTTATCGTTGTGTCTGAAGGACAGAGTAAGTTGCATGCATATGCATAAAAAAAAACATACCAATGTTCAAAACTAGGGATGTAACGATGCACCGTGAGCCAGTTGAACGTCGACAAGTATGTGACGATTCAAATCGGTTGAGATGTTAAACGAATCACGATACATTAGGGGGTGGGAGTTTATATGAATGTATCTCTGAGGGGAACTGACTGTCTTTAGAAAAGTTTAGATGGTATTTTCTTTTCATCTTCACTCTGTATAATGTAGTGTCGCTGTGTGCTGTTCCATAAGCACTGTCAGAGTGCCGTTTCTGTTTTGTGCAGATGTTTTATGTAGTATAGTTTTACAAAACTAAAGTCAGAACATTCTAATTTTGCTTCAGATTTTGAAATTATGCAATCTAATTTAAATCAAAAACTGCTCATGCAGCATCTTTGTTTGGATTGTGATTCAAATGTAGTGGTTGCCTCTAATTTGAATGGCACAAAGAAGAACACAATCAAAGCCTTTGTTTATATGAA
The DNA here is from genome assembly GCA_018155175.1 of Sinocyclocheilus anophthalmus. Taxonomy (NCBI): domain Eukaryota; kingdom Metazoa; phylum Chordata; class Actinopteri; order Cypriniformes; family Cyprinidae; genus Sinocyclocheilus; species Sinocyclocheilus anophthalmus. The sequence continues at coordinate 239,209 of JADLZN010011439.1, forward strand.
GATAATTTTTGTCTTAATTATTTGATAAGATTTGGGGTTTGTTTTAAAATAGAATAAAATCTAGTTTTGTTCATTTGACATATTTCAATTTCACGAAGAAATGTGCAGCATTTTGTCCAAGCAATAATGAAAGGACACCTTTTCATTTATAATTACTCTTAAATCTAATTTTTTTTTTTAAGTGAAAAAAATCATATTGTGAAATCAGTGTCATGAATCGTATCGCGTCAAGAGTTGAGTTGAGAATTGTTACATCCTTATTCATAACACACACACACACACATATATATATATACACACACACATATACACGCACACACATATATACACACACACACAGGTTTGTGTTTGTGAAAAGTGGGGACATCCCACATAGGCGTAATGGTTTTTATCCGTACAGACCGTAATTCTATTGCCCTAAACACCAACCCTCCCCTAAACTACCCCTTACATGAAAACTTGTGCTATTCAGAGATTTCCGTACACTCCATTCTGTGTGAGTATAGCGTTTTGAAAAGTGGAGGACATGGGGTAATCCCTGAAAAAGGCACCTTCTCCTTGTAATACCGATGTTCAGACTTTTGATTCTTACAACGGTATGTCCTCATTTTGTCACAAAAACTCCTGCGCACAAACATACACACACACACACACACATATCATAGATATCTCGATTTAAAAACAGCAAACTCCAGAAGCAAAGAATTAACAATAGCACTCAGCTGAGATACTTAAACTTTTCCATGTGTGGTAGATGTTTGTTGTTTCCTATTGTGTTCACATTTTCCCCAAAATATACAAATTAGTTGTCTTACATGACCCACACTCAGCACAGTCATAACATCATAAACTATAAGCCAAACCAGACTGCTAATATATTAAAAACAGAGTAACTGAGATCTTTCCTCAATATAAACCACAGAAAATGTAGCAAGTTTTTGGATCTAAGTTGAAGCAGTGCCTTTCGTGTTGAAGCAGGGGGAGAATGTATTCCCCCAGAAGCATCTGATCACAGCAGTCAGACTGGGGCTGCCATAAATAAAACTGTACTGTACTGTAAAAGAAACCTGGTGGCAGTGAAAAGTTCAAGGGTCCGGACTTAAAAAAGAAAGAGGGGAGGCAAGAAAATGAAAGACACTTGGCTTCCCCTGTTTCACAGAGTGGCTAAATCACTACTTCCACTCTCTAATTACAGAGTAAAAGAATTAGTGATTAAAGTAATGAGTGCAAAGGGAGATAAATGGAGGCAGCAGCTTAACTGTGTGTGTTTGTGTAGGGCAGAGAAAAAACAGTAAAACATAAAGTGTTCATATATGCAACCTTGACTCAATATCTCAAATTAGATCATGCCACAATGAAGTATTTGTCATTTATCAGTCATGATATTTATGTATGAAATGCCTTTTGAATTGAGCTAAAATTTGTATTACAGTGAACTGAATTGCAACTCAAATTTCGACTTCCTGCAGAGTGTGGCCAATTCAACTCAAATTTCAACTGAAGAATTGAAAAGGGAAATAATTCTTAAAATCTGTATTTTGCACAACCATAGAATGCAATGTGATCCACATTTTTTTTATCAAGTATAGAGGCCGGTTCACACCAAGAACAAAAAACCTATAACCATAAAGTTTTAAAAATAACTAATAACTGTAAGAGAATAGCAGAGTCGACACCACAACTCTAATAATAACAGCACAGCAAAGATTTTGTTAGAATTACTTTTAGAGTGATTTTTTCCCCCCAGCTGGGTGAACCAAAAAAACTTTATATTAGGGAAAACATATTCATTATTAAAGTGTAGACCTTGTGGTTATGGCTTCATGAGATACAACTATGTTGTTCTCAATGAGCTATAACTGTGCTAATGCCAGTGATGAGAACATTTTTACTTGATCATTACTTGCATGCTACAAAAGTTATATTTAGCATGTGAACAAGTGTTATGTTGGCTATTAGTTCTTATAGGAATAAATGCAATAAATCAGTTTGAAGGCCAGCACTTGATTTACACAGTCTATGGTCATCATTTCTACGCTTGAATCATTTGTCACTGTTTTTCAATACGTTGTTGACTCTGGGTATATGTGACCCTGGAGCACAAAACCAGTCTTAAGTCACTGGAGTATATATGTAGCAATAGCCAAAAATACATTGTATTGGTCAACATTATTGATTTTTATTTTATGCCAAAAATCATTAGTATATAAAGATCATGTTCCATGAAGATATTTTGTAAATTTCATACTGTAAATATATTAAAACTTAATTTTTGATTAGTAATATGCATTGCTAAGAACTTCATTTGGACAACTCAATATTCTCAATATTTAGATTTTTTTGCACCCTCAGATTCCAGATTTTCAAATAGTTGTATCTCGACCAAATATTATTGACCTATCCTAACAAAACCATATTTACTATTTATTCAGCTTTCAGATGATGTATAAATCTCAATTTCGAAAAATTGACCCTTATGACTGGTTTTGTGGTCCCGCTACATATGTTAATGAATTGATTTTTAAATTCCTCAGTACATACGTGTTTGTAGTGGTTGGATCGCATACATGTCTTACTTTAATGAAACCAGATATTTAACATTCTCATAAGTGATTATTTTCAGCTCTCATCTCATTTATTTCCATCTTTCTTGCTCTCTGCATTCCCTCATGTCAATCAAATGAAATTAAGGAAATTAATTAAAACAACCAGGCTAGCAACAGGGTGACATTTGGGGTAATTGGAGAATCTTAGTTCTTCTTCTGTCTGCAGACAATCCATTTCCACCTGCAGAGAGCCCATTATGAGGAGCAATACAGATGCATGTGTATGCAAATAGATTCCTAGCTATTAGTCATTATAAACAGGTCGAACAAAAACAAGCCTCACTGGCTCAATGTTGCAGCTAGAATTACATTTTAGGTTTTGACACTGGCTTTCAGGACTGCCACTGGAACAGCACCTCCCTACCCCAATTCACTCCTAGAAGTATATATTCCCTCCCACCAGCTTAGGTAATGGAATGAACAATGAGGCAAAAGTCACTCTATACAAAACCTTTACCCTGTTCCTGTCTGGTGGAATGAGCAGCCAACTCCACCTGCACTGCAGAGACCATCACATCTTTTAATAAGCATCTGAAGAAACATCGGTTACACTTTATTTTAAGGTGTCCTTGTTACAGTGTAATTATACATTTAAGTACTGAGTAATATTAATTAATTACATGTACTATTATATGGTTAGGGTTTGGCTTAGGGTTACTTGCATGTAATTATGCATAATTAATTGTTATTATAATAGTAAGTACATGTAACGTGTAACAAGGACACCTTAAAATAAAGTGTTACAGAAACATCTCTTCTGCAAGCACTTTACCACCCAAATGTTTAAACCAATGTACATATAGACACGTGCAAAAAAAAGCTTCTATAGCTTGCGTCATAATCTTATTGTCTAATAAACCTGACATTGTATATTATGAATATTACTGGCTCTTTGATGAATTGAGCTGGATAAAAAAAAATGGATGCATAAAAGGGTCTGCTAAATGCATAAATGTAAATGCTTAGCCTTCAGGGGTCCAGACAGGTCCATAGGGGAAGGACCACACTGGGTGTGGTGGTAGTAGGGTTGGGCGATGTCTACCAAATTGGCATCGGACGATGTCTGCACTCTGCAGTGAAACATCGTGATGGACGATGACATCGCGGGGCGGCGCGGGGTTAGGGGTGTGCCCGAAGCGTGACACAAATAGAGTGTTCTACGGAGCCACTAAAAGGTTAGCCGCTTGCTAGTGGTAGCCTGTTGCATTACAGTACATGAAAGTTCACTTACCACATACACAGTAGGGGTGCAACGGTTCAACTTACTCACAGTTCGGTTTGTATCACGGTTTTAGAGTCATGGTTTCGGTACGTGCTATGTTTAGGGAAAAAACTATATATTGTCAAATAAAAATAAAGAAAATAAGAAAATTCTATCCAACTACAAGCAACAGCACAAAATAAATACAATAGCATAAAGATACAAATAAAATAAATTTTCAGTGATTTTCAGTTTTTTTTTTTTTAGGTAGGTCTAACAGTTTTTAGGTACATGAATTGAATAAAGTAATCAAATGTAAAAAACACATTGATATTTGAAGTATAAATTATTCCTTATTAAAGTTACAAAAGTTATTCAATCAAGAGCAGCGAGTGATTTCCGTGTTAATTAACTTCAAGAAAGTGCTGTCACTTTAAGAGAACGCACTGATCCAGTGCACTGATACTGTTTGTTCAGCCGACTATGTCTGCTAGGATACTCACCAAAATGGGCATTTTGACAAATTTTGTGTGAATTTGTCCATTCAAACACAATACTTCACAGCGAGCTTAATATTTGCACGAGTTCTGAGAGGCGAGTCACGTGCTTGGATGAGCGCACACACAGATCTTCTCACTGCGCGTGCGAGTTCACGACTTCTGGCTCTTTAATATTTAAACTGGCAAGGCTTAAATGAGTTTAGTTTAAACACAGATAGCAACGTGTGCTGTTCAGGTCTCACCTGCGCTATCAACACGTCATGACGGCATAAATGACAGTTATTCCAGCATAAAGCACTGGCATTGATTAAAGAGTGACTGGTTTGTCCACGTATTACTTGTTGCAATGTATTGGGAGGCCAGAATTTGTATCCATCAACAGAAACATGCATTAGCCGACCTCTAACAAACCATATTACAGATACATTGTCAGATTTAAGTTGAACCGCGGTCCTAGTGCATGCCGAACCGAGTGTGGAGAACCGTTGCACCCCTAATACACAGAGTAAGGAGAAATGTCTGATAGGACGATGGCGAATGATTTGCAGATCCATGATTACTATATAGCTCTCAGCTCAGCAGCTGGACTACTTCAACTCTAGCACTCTCTTCCAGTTCCTCCTCTTTTTTTGTGGGGCCACTGGAGTCCCCTTACATACTCCTTTTAAAAACCCAATTCATCTCCCATCTGTGTGATAGGGAGATTCTATTTCACACATCAGCCTACAAGCCTCAATCACAACAAACCAAACGGTTATCTCTGCTCTTAAATAAAATGACATCCCTTATTTTTTGTTGCTCACTCTCTTGTCCTCTAGTGGCACTTACTTTTCTAAACAGATGGGATAGCTGTTTTTCTTTGAAACAGTGAGAGAAAAGAGGATGATGAAAAGATTGAAAGTGAAAAAACTTTTACCTAAAATGGGCCTGTTCAAAACTCCACAACAAACCTCAGTAGGTCCAAACATTTTTATGCCTTTTCAAATACTGAATGTCAAGGACCCCATTAACATCCGTTTTTTGTGATAAGATCAGTGCTTAATACAGGTGTCAAACATTTTGTGATTGGATATTCGCCACCTACTAATATGTGATCATTATGAGACAATTGAAAACAAGTGATTCAAATTTTGCTGCATTGTACCAAAACGCACAAATCACAGTCAGAAATCAGAGGCTAAAATCCTTATCCTTTTCAATCATTTTCTTTCTTGCTCGCTTGTAACATCTTCGTTTTTAATCTTACATTAATCATGCAATTTAATTTACACAAGAAAGCTGCATTCAAAAACACCTTATGGGACACATGCACATCAGTTTCAATCGGTATGACCCTTCTGTTAGCGATAACACTTTCTTTCCTTCCATCAATTTTCTTGTTACAAAAATAGACATGGAGGCAGTGAGCTCCAATTCTGAGTGCTCTTCTTGCAAGTACTGATCATCTAATATCCTGTCAAATCTGGTTTGATTTAGACCTTCTTTAAAGGTCCCATATTGTCAAAACTGAAATTTCCTGGCTTTTTTCATGATAACTGAGGTCTAGGTGCTATGTAACTACCATATAAGTTTCAAAACGGTCAGTCCACAGTAAAATTCACACAGCCTGCTTAAAGTAGCTGTGATTTTCACGAACCATTGTGACTTCCGTAAAAAGTTGATGTCAGAACTACACAGTCACCGCCTTCAGTCACCACCCCGAGCACCGCCCACCGTCCCACTCTCCTTTTGCCAAACCCCCAGACAACATTGTGGAAACATGTCGAAAAGGTTAACTTTAACCACGAAAACCGACGGCGAACTGTAACGTACACCCTCACCAAAGATGGAGATTGAAGGATTGTTACCAGAGGTGGATCACATCTAACATTGTATAGTAAAGACAAAACTCACGTGTCTATCTAGTCATGATGAAGATGTGTATACATTTCAATTTCAGCAGGCATCTATTTTTACAGCTACATTATTGTTCACAATTAATCACAACAATGTATATATAATTACAAATGATTATACAGTATATAAATCATCAGTTTGTTGATTTACACATGCACACAGACATTATTTATACATACACGACATAATCGTGAGATGCAAACATAGACATATGGCAAGAAATCTATAGACACACCCATAACAACAAAATACAATACTTTATTTAACCTTTTCTAATAAGAAGTGTGCGCTGCAAACGCGAGCATTTTGACGATCGTTTCTGTCCAGTCTGCTCGTTTTTTCGCATTTAACCACAGCTGTTATTTTTTTTTTTGTCTGGCGGTGGCAGCAGATGTGATCAAATTTTAGGTGAGGGCTGTATTACGTTCGATTTCTGGCACCAACATCACAACAGTGATAATTTAAGCTCCTTATGTAGCCGAATTTGCGCTGGTTTGAATGGGCCGCCTCCAGTTTCCCCTTTGTTTTGCTGCCTCCAGCTAGCGCTGTGACATCGGCTGACCTTAGTTACCTGTGGTTGGCCTGGCTGTGCGCCACTCAGAAAACAACAGGCCAATCAGTAGAGAGGCTCATGAATATTAATTAGAACAAAATCGACCTGTTCTCAGTAGAGTTCCTGAGAGAGGAGCTGTAAAAATATATTGAGATGGTTTTTGGTACTTATACTGCAAATATATATTCTTATCAAAACCTAAAATAAAACTCCAGAAAGGTGTAAAATATGGGACCTTTAATATATAGGCATTCTTCCATTTTGGACACTTTAATGTTCCAGCCAGAATTGTTTTTTTCTCTCTCTCTCTGACGTCTTGTAAACATTTTAGCATGTCTTCAACATAATTAAATTTTTTAATGATTTTCAAATGGCTTTTATGTACAATATCTTGATTTAACTAGGCTCTATAAAATCCATTTTTATAAATAGAAATGATTAACAGAGTGAAAAACAAAAATTTTTTTGTAAAAATTTACATATTTTCTGTATAAGAAGACGACATTTTTTTGTAGTAAGGAAACAAATACATTTAACAAGATAAAAAAAGTTTTCATTATAAAAAATAAAAAAATGTGATTTCCACCACATAAATCTAGTAACCACAATATATCATCTCAGATATTTTGGAAGTGACACGGTGAAAATGATACAAATGAAAGAACTTTTCTGTCAAGTATGTGTATACGCCTTTGGAAATTGCTAGTAGACAAATAAACTAGTATGATAAACTAATAAACTAAATGAAACAAGTGTTTATTTTCCTGAGGACCAAATGTCCATAGCTGCAGAAATGTGTATTCATATATTGTATCTAATAGTTGGGAGAGCTCTGGCAGTTGCCTGTTACCTGTATTTTTCTGAACTTCATCTGGCGGCTGTGACTGCATCACTGTGTAGAAGAAGCTCCCTAGAAACCTTTGGAAAAGGTTGCAGGCTGTATTTAGTAGCAAGGCATGCTGAGTACACTCATGTTTAGCCATGAGATTCTGCTGTGAAAGTTCGAAAGTTAGAGAAGCTTGACAGTGAGGGATTTTTCCCTTAAAGCTTTCCTCTGGAACAACAAAGCACACCCATCTACATATCCAAAGGCAAAGGATAGGAGCCGCTAACTAAAACAGCAAGTTATTGTCAGCAAGCCATGAAGATAAATATTTTGCACACATACGCACTGTAAATGCCTCGGGTTTACATTAGAAATGGTTCATGTTTATATTTGGCATGCTAAAAGATGTATTCAGATGGGTTAAATATAAACCTTAGTATTGGATTACAAGACAGCCAAGCTCTCATAAAATAACGCGATATACCTGTAACACAGGACTCTGGTCGAAGTTGTAGGCACTGGGTCGTCCCTCCAGTGTGGAGAAAGCCACATTTCCGCCAGTTAGTGGTGAGATGTCACTAAATTCATCCGTGCAGAGTGCTGTCATTTCATTCTCGCCTGGACGTATGAAGCCCTTATTGTCCCTCCTGTACATCTTGCGACAAGAAGCACTGTAATATTGGTATGGTTGCCATGGTCCATTCTCCTCGGTACGCTTGTAGATGGCGAAGCTCTCTGGTCGGCTGGTGTAGAACTTCAAACGGACATATGTGATCTCAAAGGCCTTGCCTTGGAAAAACAACAACAACATTAATGTTACATTACAATTATAATGGACAGGTCCCACAAAATTCAGTACATTCGTAGTTAATGTAGCCTGATAATTAAAGTCTGGGTCATTAAATAGTCCATTAATTTTTATCATATCAGTGATGATGGGCCCAACTGAGAGTGAGCAGGTGGAAGATCAAGCCAAAACAAAATTAAGGATGAATTAAAGGATGAGACCACTTCATCCAATTTAGAGCAGAAAGTGTATCTGTCGAGAACACGTGGAGTTTGTGCCTTGAGAAAATGGCATGCTTGGTGGTACTTTGTCAGTTTAATTGCTGCTTTAATATAATTGTCCAAATGAACTGGAGAGAGCCTGAGAAGTCTTTAACCCTGGGTTGCTCCAGAGGGACTGCTCCAGCAAACAGTGCATGGAAGAGATATAACTGTGACAAATAACACACAGTTACTTTGTTTAAATCCATTTATATTTAGTCAACAGAAAATCTACTGTTGTTCTGATGTATTTTGCAATTTGGTACATCCTGTAAAACAAATATTGTTGCTGCCAGAAGATCACTTGGTCGTTAGTAACTAATAAAGCCCACAGCTGGAATCTGACTGCATGAGGTCTAAATAAGCAATAATAACATGACCACATACAGACAAACAGCGCGATTGCCAGTGTGATGTTGCTTGTACACAATTGAATAAACAAAAAGTTACTATTAACTTAGGTTTCAGTCACGATATTAGCAGTCACTTTGTCTAGTTTTGCTCTGCCAGCCAAAATATACCAAAACACAGTGGCGTTTGAATTAGTGTTTTTGAACGAATCGGTTGAGCAAAAGTCTTTGTGAGTGAGTCATTGAATCATTCTATATGACTCACTCATAAAGACAATTCAGTTCGAAATAGCATTCAAGCAAACTCTTACCACTCTCTTATCAAGATACAGTAAGAGTAGTATGCTATTCCAAATTCAGACAGTTATTTCGTTAATGAATTAATGAGCTTTTCAATTAATCATAAAGTCTCACTCATAAAGACACAAGTCACTTGTCGCCACCTATTGGCAAAATGATGTAATCTGCAGTAAGAGTCCCCACGACAAAGAAGTAGGACATACCTTTTTCCCCTTTCTTTTTTAATCGTTATATCTCTTTTATAAAACATAATTTCGGCCGTATACTACATAGACACACTCACCCACACCATTTCAGTTACCATGTTAAAATAATTTAAGCATAATTTCATCTCAGCATGTGAGAAGATTATCTTGGCTGGAGAAAAAAAGAAGGAAATGGAGGAAAAAACAGGCAGGAGAAAAAGAAAAAGAAAACGAGTTGGTCTCCAGCTCTAATCATGATGATGAAACTGTCTGGAACAAAACAATAAATCCCTCAGCTGGACTTGAATTTTAAAATGTACATAATGTGTTTGTCACCCACAGGTTTAATGTGTATTCATATGTACTTTCACAGAAAGGCACCAGTAAATAGCGCAACAGCTTTTATCCCGGAAAAAATTGTGTATATGTGTGGGTGTGTTTGTGTCTGAACTTGACTGAATCTGCACCAGACTCATTATAAATAAACTATAAAGTAATCATGTCTGTGTATGGTAAAACTGGGATTTTTTTTAAGATTTGGGGGAGAAAAACAAGATGGTAAACACTATAAATGAATGTGTAACAAAATCATTTACAATTTTCATTGCACTTTACTTTTGAAGATTTGAGTTTGCAGACCAACTGGAAAATGTTAGTTATTTTTCAGCGTCTACATATGTGACATTTCTAAGCGCACTTGGTCTGAACACTTTGTTAAATCTGTATGATTTCCACACAACAATGTAACGAATCAGCTCATGAGGAAATATGAATAATTAATCATAACTAGTTATAAATAACTATTCATATATTAGATCCACTGTAGATATTTAACTGACCACTCAGAGTCAACTGTCTTGTCAATTCTAAGAACGTTAATTTCCTGGTTAAGGGAAACAACTTCCTTACTGTACAATTCTACAAAAGCTTGTAGCATAAATCTGCATGATTAAGTGACTCCAGTTATGGGGAAAACCATGAACAACGTCAAGTGTGATACAAGTAAGGTTTTATTAACTACATAAACACTTAAACTAGTCTAACATACTACATAAACACATAAACTGGTCTAACATCCTACATAAACACATAAACTGGTCTAACATACACATACCCACACACACACACGCATCCATTTTGGTATAGGAAAGGTTAAGCTTAACTCAGTACCGCGAAGAGACCAGAGGAATGAATTTATGGAACCTTTGCATATCACAGATCTGCCCGGGGAAACATCACATTCTTAGTTTCCAACACACGAAGCGACCTTGGAAAAAGGTGTAAGGATCTCATGTATCAATTAATAAGCTAGTTTGATTACTTGCATGTCTCATCTTTCTGAAAGAGAGTTTTATGTAATCGAAGTTTCCAGTTGATCTTGCTGATTGGGGGTGGGTCGGATGAAAAGACCAGTTTTGAGTCATAGAATCTTATTAATGGAAAGGTCGAGGGCCGAAAGCCTGGTCCAAAACTTAGGATGTCCTGTAGTTGCGTTTTTTCTACATCTTCTCAGAAATTCAACAAACCACTGACTGGGCGGGTCACATGAAGTGCGGCCTTTAAAGCCTGCAATGATTCACGCCTCTCAAGATGGGTTTGTCCAGTGAGGGAGTCCGGAATCTCAAGTGGGAGTTCTGAGATACTGGGGCGTTTTTATGGCCCTTTGTTTGAAAGCATGGTAATTTGCGTATGGAACTTGAATCAAAATTACTAAAGTTTCTTAGAACACTAATATGTTGCATATGTATTAACATATAATATACACTCTCAATTAGATAATACGAATTCATAGATACTAAACATGGTATCTATATATTATATGTACCTGACAGGAGTGTGTTCGATTATAAGCCCTGCCATACATTATACATTTCAAAGCCAAAATACACGATGACAATAATATACCCAATGACCTGAAGGATCATGTGTGTTCATTCAAAGAAAGGTTTCCCTATTAATTAATTAGCAAAGAAAAGTCCTTCCCTTGTGGATTTTCCTTATGGGCAAGGAAGCAATTTTCTTCACCTAAATTCCAGGAGGCCGTAAATGTATCGGGTGTCAGGGTTGCCATTGAACCAGGGGCCTGTTCGGCTTCCTGGGGTGTTACAGAGTATTTGTTAAATCAAGCTAACAAAATATATATTGTGTGTTTGAGTGGTCCAGACGCTACAACAATCTTTAATGTTCAGTTGAAGTATTTTGCAGCAAACATCTGTATCTCACATTGGACCTTTGAACATCACTGAATGAAAACCACAATGGAAACCAGATGTGGAAACATTCCTTAGAAGTCTGCATGTGTGTTATTCTTTGTAGTGTTTTCTGTACCACCCCCATTGCTTTTTCCGCAGTGTGTGTGTCTGTCTGTGTTGGCCTCCCTAGGATGTATCTGTTTGGTTTGGAAATGTGAGAGTGCCTTTCATAGACAATGAACTGCAAGGCATCTTTGAATCAGAGCAAACACAACAACATACACTTTTATGCATGATTAGCCTGTTGAAACATAATTTAAATGCCCTTTCATCTCCCATTTTTTCTTCTCTCTCTCTTTCACAAAATGTGCTTCTAAAAGAATCACCAAATCACATCTAAACTTTTGATGTGCAGAGGTGGAAAACTGTTATGAGAATAACCACAAGGTACACATGCACTGTGATTTCAGCTAGTTTTATAAGAAGAGAATCAGAATGACAGACGTACGTTTGCGCTATGAATCAATGGTTTTGGTATTGACAGTACTTGAGAATGATAAGAAAAAGATGCAAAGACATGTAGTGTAGTAAATAAAGTATGCCTTTATAGCCACACTTTTGACTTCAACCATATCTGCTTCAGCTTAGAACTGCCCACTGAGACAGGAAGAAACCGTCTGTAGCCTGTAACATGTAAAGAGACCATCCACAGTTTGTGTGTGTATATGTGTGTTTTTCACACTAATTTTATAACTTCATATGTTATGCATTTACATATTTGCAGACACTTGTCTTCAAAGCTATTTATACTGCATTCAAGATATACATTTTGCGTGCATTCTCTGGACCTGGGCAGCTTGCTTAATATCAGTATATAGACTGTATATATATATATCTATATATATATAATATATATATTATATAAATAATATATATATATATTTTAGCACCCTTTGCAACATGATTAATATAGAAAAACATTGAAAAATTGCACCACTGGGCATTTAGGGTTGCAAAATTTCAAAACTGTTTTTTTTAATACAGTAAGTAAAAGTTTACAGTCACGATAAGTTAAGAAATTTCACTATTTGACCATTTAAATACTGCAATAAACATTCATATCAAACTAAATTTGAATTAAAATAGTTGTTTTAATATCACTTAAAGTGAAATGTAGGTGTTTTTTAATTGCTTTATACAAACACCACATTCTACTCTGCTGGGTCTCTGAGGTTAAAGTAGAAAAACAATAGCAAACTTTCACCTTACAGAATACAAATAACATTTTAAATTTCAAACATTCATTCATAGAAACATGTGGGACTTATTGTGATTGAAAATATTGTAGCGTAAAGCCTGCAGGGCAATAATGTAATAGAACAAGAAACCAGCTGAGATATCAGAGTCATCTAATCTTATAGGCCACCAAAATGACATTAGATTTCTGATGTGTTCACATTTACAGGCAGTATCAAATTCACAGCTGGGAAACTCATTGTGACTAGCAAGGCTCTTGCTGCTTAGTTGCTGTTCAGTTAGCATACAGTTTACACAGTATAGAATGCTTAGTTGAATGTTCAATATAGTAAAAGCAGGTAGCCCTACATGCAGGTTTAGTAAAATAAAGAACAAGATGCATTTGGACGGCTCACAACATTCAGATACAAGTTTACCACTGCAGACAAGCTGTTGGAGGACAGTTGACACATACAGTATTAAGGTGTTTAATGCTAATAATCTATCCAGATAGCTTTTTATTGTCTCAAAAGTGTATTTTAGTCAAATGAAATATTATTAGTATTAATATTTAGCAATCATTTCACCAATTAACAATTTTGTGTTGTATACCAGTGTTATTTTAGTGTTATTTATATAATAGTATAGCATAGTATTTATTAATGTTTTAAACTGTCTTTTATTTCTATGTCTTCGGTATTAATTTTAATTTTAGTTTGTTTCAATCATTTTTTGTGATCTTTTTTTCTTTTTTACATTTATATAGCTTTGATTGATTTTTATTTCAATCAATTTTAGTCAATTTAGTACTAGCTTAAACATTTAAACAATTTAAACAATTTCCAATTTGCTTAAACAAGTTCCAATACTACATTAAAAATTTTCTTAACTTTTCCAAGTTTAAGCTTTCCATCTAATATTTATTTCAGTTCAATTACTTAAAACAATTTCAAATACTTTACATTTTAGTTGACAATAACACTTCTCTGTACAAAATTCGGTATTTTTGCACAAATAAGTACAACTTTTGGTTTATGGTTTTTATATATTCATTCAGTGTGCAGAAATACTAATCTTTTCCAATTGTTTGATTGATATTAAAGCCCAACTGGGTGTCTTACCGAGATGCAATGTGATGTTGACTGAATTAGGATACTGAACTCCATAGAACATGGACTGACTCTGCCACCATGTAGGCTCTTCATCCGTATGGAAGTCTGTCAGGTAAGTAGCGTTGTGATTTAGTTCCAAGTCCAAGGCGTCACAGAAGTGACATGACCGCATGGACCCCGTCTGCATACAATAGTCCTCAGATGGGATACCGCACACATTTGAAACTATCACTGTACGATTGAAGGCCGCATTTTCAAATTTAGGCAAACAGCGGCTCGGGACGCCCTCCTCATCATAACAAGAGTCCATTCCAGCAAGAACATAGGAGAAGGTGGTGAAAAGCATAAATAAAAGAGAGTGAAGTGCAGAGGAATCCATTCTTCTGCGCAATGGCTCGAAACAGAAACAACTTCAAAAGAGCCGAGCCAACGAATACAAGTCTAGCAAATAATCCAAATCAGAGCCACATGCTACAGGGAAAAATGTCAAGGGAAGTTCAGAAGTTCAGTGTTCAAAGGCAAGCGTAATAAAGTACGTGCATATAGCAAACACACATGCAGATACACATATTTTGTGTAATGCAGAAACAATTCTCTGAGTTTGCATGCAGCAATAAAGTTTCATTCAATATACAAAGTTGCATGCATACATTCAGGTAAGAAGAAAAGGTGTGAGGAAACTGGAATATTCCTCCATCCTCAGTTTTTGTTCTCAGTGCTTTTTTCTTTCTATCAGCTTGTGTTTCCCCTCTAAGAAACCTGGGACACAAACTCAAACTCTCTTCATATAGATTCGCAGACAGACAGAGTAGAGGGAGGAGAGAGGGCTGGAGGGGAGTTGACTGGGGTTGACCAATAATTCGATAAATAGAGGGAGGGGCAGCATGAGAGAATGAACAAAAAAAGTAGAAAGAGTAGTGAGAAAATTTGGAAGAGCGGCACCCTCTTTTGAAAGGGTAAAGAGGAACCACTGTCACCAAATATACATAATAAAACAACTGAGGGGGTCAAGGTTTGGCTGGTTAGCATGACCCCAATAGCCCCTGTTGGTGGATGCCTGTAACTACAGCATACAGCACAAAAAATATATTTATACTTTTTACATTTAAAATGTTTTTGTATTTTTAGTACACTGTAAAGACATATTTTTTGAAGTTCTAAATAAAGATAGTTTTAGCAGAAAATACAATGTCAGTTATTCTACTTCAGAATTTTGCTTTTAATTCAACTTGTTACTTGCTGTTTCTTTGTGATTAATTGTGACATTTAACAGCAATTTCTGAGTGAAAATTGTTTTGACCCCAGATTTGTTACAAATTGTTACACAGAATTTCTAATTTGTTCTAATTATATATCAAATGATGCATCATCATCCTGCACAAAAGTCATCACTGAACATGCTATGGATTAGCAGTAAATGTGCTCTAATGAAGGGAAATCTTCCCAACTTTTTAAAATCGCAGCCTCTTTTGCAGAACAAAAAAAACCTTTCAGGGTATCCTGTGACAGCCAAGAAAGTACCAGTGAGATGGGAAACAGATAACTTTCTCCACGTATTATAGATCTCCTTGCAAAGAACAACCAACTACAATAAAAACTGTGGAGGCACATTTTTCACATAACAGTCAATGAATATTTACACATGCAAATAACCTGAAGTTTCCTTTGTAAACAAATATTTGAAGCAATCACCGGCACTTGACTCCTTCCTTCAGCAAACAAACTGACAGACTTATAGTGTTTGTGGTAAATGACAATGTAACTATTAATTTCAGTTGAATGTAATGTGAATGTGTGCACTCATTAAGCCATGGTAATCTCAAGCAACAACATAATCATTTGTTTAACGGACACGGTATGCAGTAAAGAGAATAAAATGATTGATTTTCCTTTCTGGGAACCTTTTACATGAAGGAAAATTCACACCACACGGAAATGCAGTCATTACAGAGGAACATGAGGAATAAATGCAACACACTCTTGACATTGCTTTTCATTGACAGGACTGTGATTGGACAGTAATTCAATCTGGCTGCTGCCCAATTTACACTCTGTTTAGACTGCAATGCAAAAGACAGCATCATTCAGGCAAATGCAATGATGTGTCTCATATTTAACTTGCCAAGTGTAAAGTGTCACACTTGCAGTATAGCTTGATAAGGGGATTATATTTCAAGGTGTGAATGTTTTTCATTCATTGCATTTTGTTGTTTCAAAAGCAAATTACCATACATTTGAATGAAGATAAGTGGCTGTAAAAATAAATAATGACAGTTTTTCTTTTCATTGTGGCACAATATAAGGCCGGTTGCAATTTATATACAGGTTGCAATGAAAACCAATGAGTGTATTGAGTTTTACATTGTTTCTCTGTAATGACTGCTTTTCATGAATTCAGAAATTCTCTCCCATACGTTTACATGTCTACATTTGAAGCTGTACTGGAAAACTGTCATTTAACCAGCTTTGTCTTCAAGTATGCATGGGTGTAATAGTGGTTCTATAGTACTGTGCCACCGGGCAGCTCCTCAGAGCCAGAACTGCTGTAAAAACAGTCCATCATTATTTTATCAAGATGAATGAGCACACTTCACTCTGAGGACCAACATTCAGGGGAGAGAAACATGCAGGGGTAGGGGACCAAACATTCATTCATTTGCTACACAAAATCTCTCTTATTACTAAATGTTTTTTGTTAGTGAACCAAAACCTTACAGTCTATGGGAATGGTCAGTCTATGTAAATTTACATTTATTTAGCAAAAAAAAAAAAGAAAGAAAAGGATCCAGGGGATCTTTGTATGTACAAACCCTTCCTCTTTTTCTTTATCCTTTGTCTTTTCACCCTCCTTCGTCTCTGTCTAATTAACTGATGGTTGATGAAGTCAGGGAATAGTCATTATGAAAGCCTTCATTAGGATGTTCCTCTCTTTCATTGCTCTGTTCTGGAATAACACTGCAGTTTTCACATTTTCGCTCAGCTGCACCTCAGTTGCTTTGATTAGTGCATCTAAAGTGCTTCAGAGACTTGTGTGCTTGTGTGTGTCACATATCTAATGTTCAATAAATGAAGCATGTTGACGTGAGATTTATACATATTTTATATACCTTTTGCATTTTGATTTATTAAATTATGTATTTTGTTATGTATTTGTTTCTTTTATTATCAGAGATACTGGACTGGGTAAAGTTAGATGTTTTGAGTGTGTTCTGTACTGCTAATGTGTCAATATTAAAATCAATCAATCAATCAATCAAATCAAGTGCTGTATGAAACACATTTCTAATAAATGAATAAATTGTAGTATAAAACAAAATTCCAACAAACAATTAAAAAAGGTTTTGTATAAGTGGGTTGAGAACGCTTCTTCTCGTTGTACAACTGTGCATATATTGTTTTTCTGTTTAAACTGGAATTGAAAACTTCCTCACCATCCCTTCCTTTCTAAAATCATAATTAAGGTATAAAGCTCCAGAAATATGTTTTATTTGCACACATGCACAATGCATACAGGTCCACATACAAAGTTGCCTATGTATGTGAAATACAACCCTAGTTGAGAAAGGACATGTGATAATCTATGACAAGTGACAAGGACAAGACTAACATTTTCTAAAAATGAATTGATATTATTAAGAGGAAATGAGCCATGAGTAACTCAACATGGTGCTCAGTCAGTCACCAGCACAGACACAATGAGAACAAGTACCAACGATTGTGATTTATGGATGATTTCTGTCAGCCAATTTAAGAATTACAAAGGGGGAAACTGAAGAAAAGGAGGTAATCTAGATGAAACACAGGCAGAGAGACAGAGGGAATACGTGTGCCCGTGTGTGAAGCTGCAGGCTTTAATTGCACAATGGATTGTCACACTATGCAAAGACAGGCTCAAACAAGGCCAAGGAAGTTTCTGGAAAATAAGATTGAAAAAGAGCACAAAGAGACATTCGACATGAGAAAAGAAGAGTTGTGAAGAGATGATGAGAGTAAGACAGAAGAAGACAGTTAGGTGATGGAAGAGGGAAAGGTGGGTGGATGCATAGAAGGTAGGCTAATGTTACATAAAGATGAAAAAATATAACAATAATGGAGGGATGGGGGTGGTGGAGAGAACCAGATACAGAAACGATGAGTCCACTCCATCAAGCTGTGCATTTAGACTGTTAGATGAAAAGATTCCATACAGAACCCTAATGAATCTTGAGTGTGCGGTGACTGAAAACACAGTGAGAATATGGATATAGAGCACTTGCAATAAACCCCTTGGAGCATCCTGCTCCACTCCATTAAAATCCATTCTGCACCTCTATTTAAAACCAAAGATGGTTTCATTCTCACCTGTGTTTTGATTACAGTTTGAGCACATTTCGTAGACTAAATGAACTGTGGCCTTCGGTCAGTAGAGAGAAAAGAGAACAAACTCAAATGATGCCCGCCTCACAAATGGATAAAGAACAGATGTGTGTAAGAAAGTGCATATATTGCATTTGTGATAATTATTTAAGCATTTAGCAAATGATATATGAATACTAAAATTGAACAGGAAAGTGACAAGGAGAGTACAACATTTAAAGCAATACAGATAGATAATACAGCTGTCATACCAATAAAGCTGAACAAAATTGAACTGAGTTGGTAAAAGAGAGAGAGGGAGACAAAGAAACAGAAATAGAAAGAGACAAAGAATAAGAGAGAAAGAGAAACGGAGTAAGAGAAACAAAGGCAGCGAAAAACACTTGGAAAGACAGAGGGAGCAGAACAGATTGCGGTCAGTGATAAGCATCTGTAAAGGTCAAATTGAGAATGCTATGGGAAATAAATGGCATGGCTTCTTCACTATTAGACCCAGAATTAAGAGCAGTGGCACCAATAAAACAGGATGGCTTTTACTTTTCCTTCTGCTTATCTTTAGACTGCCCAAGAAAGGGCTGTTTGGGAGTTGTAGGTCTTCTATTTTAGTCAGACTCTACAAAGACCAGTGATTTCATTATTTTAAAATGCATGGATACTGCGGAGTCATTCAAATGGAAATACATGAGAGCGACTTGCTAATTCGTTTTCAAAACTATCTATTCATTCCAGGGAGGGAACATATTTTGTGCCGAATGCGAAACAAATTCCAGTACCTTGAATACACTATTGTACTTTATTGCAGGTCATCTGTATGTACTTAGTATTGAGCTGACCCAACACTTAATAAACATTGCCAGAAGTCTGAGAATTCTCTTCTGATGTATAAATCATAGAAAGTCGATGATTAGAGAGTTTAAGTGAAACAATTTTTATCACTGTAGTGTCTCGACCAATCTGACACACTAATTTTTATTTGAGGGGGGGTTATTTGATTTTAAAACAAATCAATTTCTTCATTTAGAATGTACAATCGTCACAGTCTCCCCTGTCACTTCAATAAACTGGAATGCCCCATGATTTCTGCTGAACACCTCCCCCACCTTTGGTCACCATGACAACTAATTCATGATATCCACTGGTTTTAATGACTCACCCCCAGGAATGTGAGTAGATCACCCACTCTTTGTTCCCAGGACAAAACACAGTAGAAATGGACTTTTCTACTAATTAATTCATAGGAAAACCTTTCTTTGAACGAACACACATATTCTTCAGGCCATTGTGTATATTATTGCTGTTTTGTATTAATCTGTTGTATTATAGAATATTTTATTCATGGTTTCGATAAACCACTCATTCATATAACCTTACAAATACCGTTTAGTATCTATGAATTCGCCTTCTAATGACCTAAATGAGAGTGTATATTATATGTGATACATAGGCAATAATTTATGTCCTGAGAGAAATCTTTAGGTAGTTTTCGACCTCAAGTTTCCCCGATACTAAGTTACCATGTTTTCCCGACAACAAGAGTCGTAAACCTCCGCAATTGCGCCACACAACTCCCTCTAGGAAATTTCCATCGCCTCTTCATTGGACCAAGAGCCCATCCTATGAAAGGCGGGGATCTTCCCTCCGACCTTAAAGGCCACCTTCCAGAGACGCCCCCGCCCAGTTGGTGGTTCGGTCAGAAGCAAAGATGATGATGTGAGAAAAACGCTTCAGGATATCAAAGCATTGTGCCAGGCTTCGGCCTTGACTTTTTCATTTCACCAAGATTCTCTGACGCAAATTGGTTCTTTTTCATCAACTAATTTCAGCAAGATCTGGGGCCTTAAGACCAGGAATCTCTTTCCGACAGCCGAGACTCGCAAGTATCAAACTTAGTCCTATTAATTGATACATTAAGTACTTGTCCCCATTACCTTCAGTCACGTTCTACGTTACGTTAGTCGTGACTGACGAATTTGGGATCTCGCCCGAGAGCCCAATCACCTTTGAGTGTTAACTAAACAAGCCAATGATAGTTGGCGTGGGTGTTTCGCCACGCGCACCCTGCCCTGCAGCGTGGGTATAAAAGGAGAGCGCATTTAAACGCACATCAGCTTTTCGCTTCGGTGCCGAGCCTTCTACAGGACGAATCTCCACGAGTGTTTGAGAGAAACTGCTGGCGTTGGTGTGATGGCGTATCAGTGGGGGTTGCCATCCAGGTTGCTGAAACCTCGGCGGGCTGCAGCTTCTATTCTGCGGTCTCGCCGCGACCTCCCCTGGGCGCTTCAGCGTTCTCTCTAAAAGAGTGTTTCCATTTTTCTGAAAGAGCAAATATCTAAAAGAGCTCCATGAGCGATGGGCGTCTTTTTAAAGATGGCTTCCCCCGCTCGTGCGTTTCTGGATGCGGTCGTTTCCTGCCTTCATCTGACGGTTATGATCACTGCCTCTCGTGCTTGGGCTTACTGCACGCTGAAGCAGCGCTCATGGATGTGTCATGTTCTCACTGCGGGAACATGACCATCGCTACATTGCGGTCCAGATACCTCCTCATTAAAAGGGGGGGTATCCCCCTTGCCATGACCCATTCTAGCTCCTCCGGCTCTCGGAGGGCTACTTCGGTTCATGGCCAGGGAGACCTGAGGGTTACGGTGAGAGATTCCCCGTCGAGTACGTCTCCGCGGGCCTCTCATTCCTCGGGCATGTCGCACCACCTGGTGCTTCCGGACGAGCTTGCTGGGTCCTCGGACAGGGCGGGGTCCTGCATCTTGTGCGGGGCACAGGCAGAGGGCAGGATGTCGGTCGCTGCATCGGAGGGTGAGCTAGGCTTTGGAGATGAGGATTCGGCTGCGCTGCCAACGTCAGGAAGTGTGGCGTTGCCCGAGTCAGATCCAGAGCTGACCGCTATGCTTTCCCGGGCCGCTGAGATCGTCGGGCTGCACTGGAGGCCTCCGCCTCCTCCCAAACGCTCGAGGCTGGATGATTGGCTCCTGGGGGCGCAGGCCGGTTGTCGGCAGCCGCCTCCGGCTCCATTCTTCCCGGAAGTGCATGAGGAAGTTACTAAGTCTTGGAAGGCACCTTTATCTGCCCAAAACAGACTTGGTGCCTCCTCCGTCCTCACCACCCTCGACAGGGGGGGCGGCCCAAGGGTATGTGGACACCCCTCCGGTCGAGCGCAATAGAAAGGGGGTTGGAAGGAGGGAGAGGGGAAAGAAGGTGGAGAAGGGAGCGAATTTTGCCATCAGGGGCGGGGTTCTGCCCTCAGGCGCCGCCGCTGGATAAGGTATCCCCGCCTTCCCGTCCGGGCCTGTAAGTCTCGTCCGCGTCTGACTGCTAAGTCCTACCGTCCGCTGGACAGGCCGCTTCCGCCCTGCACGCCATGGCCCTCCTGCAAGTCCACCAGGCCAAGGCGTTGAGCAGTTGCACGAGGGTGGTGCTGACTCAGGTGTGCTGCAGGAACTGCGCACCGAGACGGACCTTGCGCTTAGGGCGACGAAAGTCACGGCTCGGGCCCTGGGTTAGACGATGTCCACATTGGTGGTCCAGTAGCGCCACCTATGGCTGACCTTGGCGTATATGAGGGAGGACGACAAGCATCGCTTCTTGTACTCCCCGATCTCCCAGGCCGGCCTAGTCGGCGAAGCGGTGGAGGGCTTTGCCCAACATTTCTCCACCGCACAGAAGCAGACGGAGGCGTTCCGACACATCCAGCCCCGGCGGTCCTGCTGCTGTCCGCACCCCAACCGCCGGCGGCAATCCCCTCTGTGGGGGGGTCCCCCTGCTCCGTCGTCCGAAGGGGCGGGTGCGGGGCGGGGGGGGCGCTTCCTGCGTCCCTTTTCCACCATCCGCCCCGGCTCGTGCCCACAATCAGCAGCCTGTCACCAGCGGCCGCATCGTGGCTCAGCCGCAGGAAAACCGGACGCAGGCCTCCCTTCTCCCCCGCCCCTGCCCAATCCCCGTGAAGCGCCAAAGCAGCGGCGTCCCTGAGAAGGGCCCACCCGATCCACTTATTGGATCCTGCTCTTATCAGGAGATGGTGACCGCACCACCTCCCTTCACCCCCCCGGAGGAGTCCCGTGTGGAGAAATCTTATTGTGTTCCCCTTTTTTGTTTTTTTTGGTTACCGCCACTGCTACTCAGCCAGGGTAACCCCCAAAACTTCATTAAAGAGCAGTTTCCTTTGCCTCCGGGTCCCAAGAGGGTGAGGACGGCGGTGCACGAGACCCAGTGTCCACTCAGCCGGCCCCCTCTCCCTTTGCTAGTGGGCAGCAGGGTTCAGTTCACGGACGCTACGCCTCCTCACGAGCCCCCTGCCCAGCAGTGGAGCCAGGTAAGTGGCGCGCCGTGCACTCAGACCCCACGCTGGGACGCACTGCCTCCCTGGTTGGGTCCCTGTGTTCCACTTTGCTGCCCCACTGCGGGTACGTCGGTGTCTCCCTGGTCCCGCTAGTTCGGTCACTGTGGGCCTCGTTAGCGCTCCCCAGGCCGTCTCGCTAGCTCATGAGAACCATCAGACTCGGCTAAGCAATTAAATTCACCCGGCGCCCTCCCCCCAATTTTTTTTCAGGAGTTTTCAGGGGCCTATTCGTTGTCACCTCTTGTGGGCCGGACAGAATCTTCCTGTCTTGCGTTGCTCCAGAGATTCCCCAGCGGTCCCTGCTAGCGAAGGATGCGATAGAGCCGGTCCCTCCAGCTGATATGAGGAAGGGGTTTTACAGCCCTTACTTCTTTGTACCCAAGAAAGGCGGTGGGTTAGGACCGATCTTGGATCTGTGTGTCTTGAACCGGGCCCTTCACAAGCTTCCGTTCAGGATTTTGAAGTGGAAACGCATCTTTCAATGCGTCCGTCCTTTCGTTGGTTCGCAGCGGTCCCCGACCTCAAGGACCGCGACTTTTCATGGTCCTCGAATTCTCTCCTCGACACAGAAAACCGTTTTCTCTTTCTTTTCTCCTTCCTCTTCTCTCCGCTTTGCGTTTCGAAGGCCGAGCATATCCATTACAAGGTCCTTCCCTTCGGGCATAATTCCCCGGGTTCGCCTCGTGTCCTTCACCAGGTCGTGGAGCGCCCTCGTTCCAATTGAGGAAGAGCGGGGCTTGCTTCTCAACTAAAACCTCCGACGCACTGGCTCATACTGGCTCAGTCTCGAGCGCAGTTGTGCGAACACAGGAATATATTGCTCAGTCACCTCAGCCGATTGGGGCGTCGGGTCAACTGGGAAAAATAGCAAATTCTCTCCGGTGCAGAGGATCTCTTTTTTCCCCCTCCACTTCCTCCCCCCCTCGGCATGGAGCTGGACTTATCCGTCAACCACTCATCGGCACGTCGCTCAGTAAGCGGGCGCAGTCGATGCTGAAACTGCCCGGGGCCTTCAGTGCAATACGTCGGTTCCATGAGGAACATTTTTCCAGAGGCGTCCTGGGCATATGGCATCCGCAGCCCGCTGTCCACGACGCCGCTCGGTTGCTTCATATGAAACCGCTTTCCAGCATTGCTTCACGACCGGGTCCGAGATGGGCAATGGGCGACACGACCTAACGGCACTTTTACAAACCGGGTTTCTGTTACCCCGTTTTCCCTTGATCTGTGTCCTGCCGTCCAGAACAGACCCTCAGCCCATGGACCAGATCCTTGCCTTTCTTCCCCTTCCTCTCCTTTTCCTGACAGGAGTAATGCCTTTGGGCAATGTATCCAGCAATGTTGTTTGGTGTCCCAAACAGATGCTCCCAGCCAGGGCTGGGTTGCCATGGTTGCAGTGGGAAGCAGCTAGCTGGCGGGGCCTTCTGGTCCGGTGCCCCGACTACAGTGCATATCACTGCCTCGAGTTGGCAAGCAGTTATGGCTGGGCCCCTCTGCGCCGCTTTCGAAAATCCGCTGCTACAACGACAATCACGTAACCTGGTCCTTACGGCAGCACGCAACCTTTGCGGTACAATCAACCACCATGGCGTCTTACGCTTCACCCCGTTCCCGTCGCGTGTCGCAACTCTCCCGCCATCTCCTCCTTTGGAGTCAGGAGCATCTGAGGTCGCTTCGCGCTGTTCACATCCTAGGCGAGCTCAATCGTGCAGCCGACGGGCTCTCACGTCAGCCCGCCCTTCTGGGAGAATGGCGATTCCACCCCGAGACAGTCCAGCTGATTTTGAGACGCTTTGGGGACGCTCAGGTAGCCCTGTTTGCCTCCCCGGACACGTCCCATTGCCAGTGGTTTTGTCCCCTCGGCACGGACGCCCTGGCGTGCCGCTGGCCTCGGGGCCTACGCAAATATCCGTTTTTTCCCCCATTGAGCCTTCTCGCACAGACGCTGTGCAAGGCCAGGGAGGACGAGGAGCAGGTCCTCTTGGGGGCGCCATACTGGCCCAGTCGGACTTGGTTCCCCATACTGATGCTCCTCGCGACAGCCCCTCCTTGGCTAATTCCTCTGAGGAGGGATCTCCTTTATCAGAGAGGGGGCACCCTCTGGCACCAGCGTCCAGACATGTGGAATCTCCACTTATGGTCCCTGAACGGGACGCGGAGGTTCTGAGTGGCCTAACCCAAGAGGTAGTAACAAAAACACCCATCATATCCAGCCTAGAGCCCCGCCACACAGAACACGCTCAGGCTGAGTGAACCTGTTTACGTCGGTTGGTGCTCTTCTTCCCTTTATTCTGCCATTTCCCTTTTGGTGTTGTTTCCTTTCAACCCCGCCTGGAAGACCCCCGTATATGTCCGATCGGCAGTCTGCTTTCCTTTCCTGCAGGAAAATTGCTTGATCAGAAGGCTTGTCTCCCCTCCACCCTGAAAGGTATGTTGCCCTTACCATTCAAGCCCCGCACATCACCGTATGCCAGTAGACGGTAAGTCCTCTAGGTAGCACGACCCTGATTCTCAGGGTTCTCAGCGGGGGCAAGAGGAGGCTGTAATCCTCCCGCGCCTCCACCTGTTACCCCTCCCATTCTTTTGGGAAATTCTCCCACTCGTTCCCTCATGGCCCTGAAGGAGGAGCCTTCGAGCCTCTGCCTTCAGTAGAGCTTAAAAGGTTTTTCTGGGTCCATTAAAGACGCGCTCCTCACCCGCTTTGGCCTTCGGTCAAATGTAGGGGGACCTGGCAGGCATTCTCGGGTCCCGACGTTCGTGCCTAGAATTCGGGAACAGGGTACCATCCTCGCCCCACGTTTGTCCTGAAGACCCCCGGCCCGATATGTGCCCAAATTTCGCCACCACCCCTTTTCAGGTCCAGGTGGTTGACTGCAAGCGCTGCCCGTGAGGGAGGCAGAGACCCAGCCCAATCGCTCTGCTCTGTCCCCGTTTCCGCCAGCCTCCTGCGCATTTCCCCGGTGGACCTTACCGCGGAGCTTTAGGACCTCAGACCAGTTCTTTGTCTGCTTTGGAGGTCAGCAGTAGGGAAAGGCTGTCTCCAAACAAAGATTTGCCCACTGGTTAGTGGAGGATATAGTCTTGGCATACCAGGCCCAATTTTTACCGTGCCCCCTCGGAGTGAGAGCACATTTTACGAGAGGAGTGGCATCTTCTTGGGTATTGGCGCGGGGTGCCTCGATAGCAGTCATCTGTAGAGCTGCCGGCTGTGCGACGGCTAACACGTTTTCGAGATTCTATAATCTCCGTGTAGAGCCGTGTCCTCTCGTGTACTCACCTCAGGTAGACAGTAACACCGGACCCACTCGGTGTCGATCACGCTTGCTGCGCCATTCACCTCTACGGACCGGATACGTGCGCAAAAACACATCCCCCCCCATAATTTCTGCTTCTCAGTTCAGTTCTCCATGGTGAACCCTGTGGGAGTTCCTCCCGCACCCTCGGCGGCCAGGCGTGGCGGAGCACCAGACGCCAGGCTCAGCACTCATGTTTATGCCCAAGGTCAGCCCTTGGGCTGGGCTAGGTGCCCGTGTGTAGTGATTCCCCCTTCGGGTGATCCCACAAGTGTATTCTTCCACGGTACGGCTCAAAGACCCTCTCGGGAGCCCGTTCTTTCCCCTGGCCAGTCGTTCACTGCCATCTCGGCAGTGTAGTGATCTCACCCCAGGTGGGGTGAGTCTACCGCAGAGACTTCCATATGTAGTACTGCCCTGGGACAGTCCATATGTGTAATTCCACATGAAACCTCCTATGTGCGGGATGTGGCTTCCATAACGTCCCAACTGGGTACGCTTTCCCAGTGGTATCCAATGCACCACTGTATGGAACAGCAAACATGGCGGACACCTCTGCCTAGCCGCTGCCCTACCTTCCGCCCCAGCTGATGTGGGGGGACTTGCCGGCTTCCGCAGGGCACTGGAGGTGGTCACAATAGTGGGCGGTTTTTCCATATACGGATCCCAATTCGTCCAGGTCACTGAGTAACGTTGAACGTTGACTGGACTGAAATGGACCGTCCTAGGTTACTTGTGTAACCCTCCGTTCCCTGAAGGAGGGAACGGAGACTTTACGTTCCGTTGCCACAGTTGCTGTACAACCGCTGTACGGCCGGGGCACGTAGTATCGGCTCCTCAGCGAAAAACTGATGTGCCGTTTGACGCGCTTCTCCTTTTAATATTAAACCCCGCGCCTTGCAGGCGGGGTGCGCTGGCGAAACACGCACCGCCCAAACTGTCCCATTTGCTTTGGTTTAGTTAACACTCCGAGGTGATTGGGCTCTCGGTCGAGAATCCCAATTTCGTCAGTCCGACGTAACGTCCCCCTCCGTTCCCCTCTTCAGGGAAAACGAGGGTTTTACAACAAGTAACCTAGACTGTACACAACACCTTTTTATAAGGTGTGTTTGAACTCAGAATCTGATGTATCCCTGAAGGCTTAGATCTGTTGAATATGCAAATGTTCCATAAATGTCATTCCTTATGTCCCTTTCTTTTTCTTACTGATGCTAAACGTTTAAAACAAAAAATACCAAAACACCCTTTCCTTATACACCAACCTGTATGTGGTGTTGTGTGTGTGTGTGTTTGTGTATGTGTATGTTAGACCAGTTTTATGTGTTTATGTAGGATGTTAGACTAGTTTATGTTTTTATGTAGTATGTTAGACTAGTTTAAGTGTTTATGTAGTTAATAAAACCTTACTTGTATCACACTTGACTTTGTTCATTGTTTGCTCATAACCGGAGTTACTAATCATGCAGATTTACGTTACAAGCTTGGTAGAATTGTACAGTAAGAAAGTTATTTCCCTTAACCAGGAAATTAACGTTCTTAGAATTGACAAGACAGTTGACCCTGAGTGGTCAGCTAAATATCTACAGCGGATCTAAAATATGAATAGTTAATTATAACTAGTTATGGTTAATTATTCATATTTCCTGTTGTGAGCTAAATTCGCTACATCACTGATTTTGATTTTATCACTTGTGATATGTACAGGTTCAAATCCAGTGCTTCACCTTGCATTTTGTTTAATCAATGTTGTAAACAGAGAACTTTTCACATAAGTAAATGTCAAACACACTTCATATAACAAGTGAATATTTGGCTGAATATGTTTCATGCAGAGGTTCATGGTTTCCCTAGTAACATCACAGTCCTTTCCTTCTCGCTGTCTTCCCAGACCAATTAAAAATTGAGGCGTTTTAACTGACTTCTGGCTCGAGACTCCAGTCGCCATAAATCATCTAAAAGATTATTAATTTAGTTAATTAATGAACTTGTCCTGAAGTACCCATTTACATAATGAATCCTTAAGATATATGTTCACACACATGCACACAATTAACATTCTCACTAATTTCTGTTCTTTCAAAGAGGTAGGATCTCACAGCTGGGTTTTCAGTTCACAATGTTTTAAAAAACGAACGCTGTCTCAGAGCTCAGTGTCTGCTCTCAATGGGAAAGATGTCTCTTTCAAAGAAAACACTGAAAAAGAAATGGCATCTATGCTTATATTAATCTGTCTATCTCATCCTTATCCCAAGGTTGCTATAGTCAGCCAGATCTGATCCGTTTCCAGATCAGATGATGGACTTACACCCATGAACGACCACAACACATTCATTGAATATCAGCTAAGGCCACAACAATTAGACGAGGCCTTGGAACAGGTCCTCAGCAAAGTCAGCAGTGACTTGATACCATTAAATTTGTCATGCCCAGACCAGCTAGAACCAGTTTTTAATAAGAAGGACAATCATTGTGCTTATAGCCATTGATAAGCCAGTCATCTGCTAATATGTCTACTACTGCCAAATGAGGATTCTTTCTATTCTTTCAAGCATTTCTATTTGTTTTTGTAACATTACTGGTACTGTGTTGGGTTGGCACTTGACATTCAATATAAAATCCAGGTCTATTATAATATATATAACATAGGCTAATATTAAATATATTATATACATTATATCAAAACAAGTAAGTAAAATATAAGTAAAATCCATACTACTTTGTATTGCGTTCAGGGTGTGTGTGTGTGTGTGACCTTTACAAGATCAAAAAGTTCATTATTGGTCATCTTGACCATCTTGACCATCTGTGGGGTGCAAACTAAACTTTAGGGAAGTGGAGTGAGAGGTGGAGACCATCATCCCCCTTATTTCTCTCTTTTCTCGTCATCTGTCTTCTCTAAAGGCCTGTTTTTCAAACAAAGTAAAAGAACCAGCAGGAAGCCACAGCATCAACCCTATACCCCACAGATGAAAGAGTATAGATAGATAAAAAATAGAGGGAGGGAGAAATGGGGAGAATGAAGGCAGAAAAAAGTATACACTGTATATACACAGAGAATGAAAATTGCGAGAGGTTAAAAGACACCTGAATTTGACTGATTTGATTTTTGTAAATTACAAACATGCACATCTCCAGTGGAATTCAGTCTAGCTGTCATCCTGAATTTTAAAACTGATTTTTCACATGCCTCAAGAGACCACATGCACATGCACACTTTTCTAGACATGCAGTTCAGACCTTGGAGATGCACAGTATATGTTAATTACTATTTTAAATATTCAAATCCCCATGGCAACGGGCATTTTTATGCTTTGGTGGTCTTGTCTGTCACCACCCCTGAGAGTAAGTCCAATACTCGACTAATTGTATGCCAGAAAAAAAAACAAGTTATTGCGGCATTCATTATAAACAACATTTATACACCAAGTCTAATTTATTTAAACTGAAATTAACAATGTGTGGGAAATGTGCAAATAAATAAACATGCGCTCTCTCATTTGGCACAAATCAAAATTAGTGTTTTGGGATTATGAGGTGGCTTTACACTGCACATCACTGATTTCTGGATTCATAAGAGTCATTTGTTTGTGAAATGGACATCACAGCTGCTGCAAGCTGTGATGTCCATTTCACAAACAAATGACTCTTATGAATCAGTTCTTTTTTATGAGTCAGTCAAAAAAGATTTGCATGTCAATTTGTGGTTTGAAATCAGACTCACTCCGTAAGTCAGTCAGTTAGATCTTTTGCAGCTGACTGTCCTCAATGAACTGCAGATCATTTTCTTGGTTTATAATCCAATGTCGAAAAAGGCTGACGTAACTGTTTGGAACAATAACACTCTGGAACACAATATTTGAATTTTTTGTTATTCTGAGAGTGACATTTAGGCTATGTGTCACAAATAATAAGAATCAATATAACGGCAGCTTGAAACCAGGAACAAACTGCTTCTGAAACAAGTTGAACTGTAATTTTTAATTTCCAACTAAAAAAACAATATATATAAATATATATAATATATATATATTAGAATATATATATATATATATATATACATTGGGGCAAAAAAGTATTTAGTCAGCCACCAATTGTGCAAGGTTCTCCCACTTTAAAAAGATGAGAGAGGCCTGTAATTGTCATCATAGGTATACCTCAACTATGAGAGACAAAATGATAAAAAAAAAATCCAGAAAATCACATTGTATGATTTTTAAAGAATTTATTTGCAAATTATGTTGGAAAATAAGTATTTGGTCAATAACAAAAATTCATCTCAATACTTTGTTATATACCCTTTTGTGGCATGACAGAGGGTCAAACGTTTTTCCCTGTAATGCCCTTCACAGGTTTCACACACGTTTGCTGGTATTTTGGTGGCCCATTCCCTCCATTCAGATCTCCTCTCGAGAGCAGAAAATTTTTTGGTCTGGTTCGCTGGGCCCACACGGATTTTTCAGCTCCCTCCACAGATTTTCTATAGGATTTAGGTCTGGAGACTGGCTAGGCCACTCAAGGACCTTGAAATGCTTCTTACGAAACCACTCCTTCGTTACCCGGGCGGTGTGTTTGGGATCATTGACATGCTGAAAGACCCAGCCACGTTTCAACTTCAATGCCCTTGCTGATGGAAGGAGGTTGTCACTCAAAATCTCACGATACATGGCACCATTCATTATTTCGTTTACACGGATCAGTCATCCTGGTCCCTTTGCAGAAAAACAGCCCCAAAGCATGATGTTTCCACCCCATGCTTCACGGTTGGGATGGTGTTCTTGGAATGCTGAGTTGCATCCATTCTCCTCCAAACACGAACAAGTTGAGTTTTTACCAAAAAGTTATTTTTTGGTTTCATCTGACCATATGACATTCTCCCAATCTCTTCTGGATCATCCAAATGCTCTCTAGCAAATTTCAGACGGGTCTGGACATGTTCTGGCTTAAGCAGGGGGACACGTCTGTCACTGCAGGATTTGAGTACCTGGCGGCGCAGTGTTTTACTGATGGTAGCCTTTGTTACTTTCTCTGTTAGCTCTCTGCAGGTCATTCACTAGGTTCCCCCCGTGTGGTTCTGGGATTTTTGCTCACAGTTTTTGTGATCATTTTGACCCCACGGGGTGATATCTTGCGTGGAGCCCCAGATCGAGGGAGATTTTCAATGGTATTGTATGTCTTCCATTTTCTAATAATAGCTCCCACAGTTGATTTCTTCACACCAAACTGCTAACCTATTGCAGATTCAGTCTTCCCAGCCTGGTGCAGGTCTACAATTTTGTTTCTGGTGTCCTTTGACAGCTCTTTGGTCTTGGCCATGGTGGAGTTTGGATTGTGACTGTTTGAGGTTGTGGACAGGTTTCTTTTATACTGATAACAAGTTCAAAACAGATGCCATTAATACAGGTAACCAGTGGAGGACAGAGGAGCCTCTTAAATAAGAAGTTACAGGTCTGTGAGAGCCAGAAATCTTGCATTTTTTGTAGGTGACCAAATACTTATTTTACCGAGTAATTTACCAATAAATTCTTTAAAAATCCTACAATGGTGATTTTCTGGATTTTTTTTCTCCTCATTTTGTCTCTCATAGTTGAGGTATACCTATGATGAAAATTACAGACCTCTCTCATCTTTTTAAGTGGGAGAACTTGCACAATTGGTGGCTGACTAAATACTTTTTTGCCCCACTGTATATATATATATATTAGAAGCCAGTGGTTTCCTAGTAATATTCCCCTAGTCTTGAGTACTGCCCTTCTTGTCTTCTGGGTTTGTTAATTTCCTCTTTTGTGATATTAGGCAGTTTATTATAAGTTTCTTTGGTAAGTGTCTGCTAGGAGTATAAATGTAAATTAGGTCTGCTGCAATAATTGCTCATTTTACTGACGTCATACCTCCATCTTGGCTTATATCGCAGTCATATACAATTAAAAAAACAACTTCTGAGTGAATATTACATACACTGCAGCTAAAAACAGCTTTTGTCTGGCTCTCTGTGCTACTGCCGTGCTCTTCCTGGTAAATGAATAACAGTACCGTAATGACTGTACCATATCCAGAGCGATGGGAATTCCATAGAAATAGGGACAGCTTGCTGCTACGCATTAGTGCATCGCAATTAAATGAATAATTAATAGCACTGCATTGTATAACCCCAGAATTAATTTGTAGATGTTCAAGCAGTAAAAAAATCAATGTCATCAGCACAAAGTGATGAGTTAGAGAAAGCATAAGTGACTTTGAAAAAGTGGTGTGGTAAGGTGGATTACTAGATTATTCTTGTCATGCGGTGCCATTTGAGCTCTTTAAATAACAGTTCTCAATTTTTCTACAAAGGGTAAACCAGACTTTCAAAATATGTTCTATTACTTGATGACCAGGTGATCAACACTCTGGCAACTTAACAGGATTGAAATAAAGAATTAAAGAGCAGGTCATATGGGTTTTTGAAAAAATATCTCTTTTGCAGTTTATAATGTAGCTATCCTTAAATGAAAAAAATCTGCAAAGTTGTTAATCAAAAATGTGCATGATAAATAAAGATATTGTCTCTCAAAAGAGAGAGTCGATTCTGAATCGCCTTAATGAGTCGTCATATTTTTTAATTTTCTGCCTGTTACCTATAAACGTCACAAGGTAACACATTTGCATAATCCCCACCTTCCCACGAAATACGAACAGAGTCTGACCTGCCCACAATCACTTCTGCTAGTTAGTGTGTTTACATCATGTTGAAAAGACGCTGTGTTCAAGGATGCCACAGAAATACAATTCAAACCTTTTGTTGTGTGCTAGTCATTTTACCAAGGACTGCTTTTCTAATCTTGGCTTTTATCTTCATTGGCTTCTAATCTTCTTTATTTGGACTAACAAGCTCTCCGAACCACAACCTGTAAGTACGATTGATACTTATGTGTACATTTTCAATTGAGCGCTCAAAATATCAAGTTTTTGTGCTAATATGTGATATACACCTAGTACAGCTTTAGGTTTCCAGGTAAAGCACAAAATTACGGTCTTACTGAAGTAGTTCTGATAATTCGTTGTGAACAGTGGTGTAATGTAATGAAGTAATAATACTTTGTTACAGTACTTAAGTATTTTTAGGAGAATCTGTACTTTATTTGAGTTTTAATAGTTTTGTCAACTTTCACTTTTACTCCACTACATTTCCATTTCCTTCCTTATTAAAAAAAAATTTAAGTTATACTTTAACTTCCTGCTACATTTTTTTTCCCCCAGCAATGCCGTTACTTCTACAAAAATAGTCAGAAGTCAGAAGAACACGGACTGCAGGAAAGAAGGTTTGACGAGTCAGTGGTCTGGTGTCTGCAAGTTAGACTCCTAAAAATCACCTTTGCTCGTGTGCAAACAAGTGCGCACACAACCGCTGATGATTCATTTTCCACTCAAGTCGACTTAGTCGAGTCTGGGGCGTGCGATACAGTATTGTCTGCGATAATATGGTAAGTGATGTTGTAATGATGTGCGATCTGACATTGTCAGGTAGGCTATACCTATCACCAAATCACACACACAGAGTGCAAGCACGTTGATTTATTAGTCTATTAAAAATCAAAATTCCAGGCATTCTAAATTGTAGACGGCAAAAATGCTATGGGCGTGTGGGGGGCGGCTTTTTTATATTTATATAATTTAATATATTTAACTTAATCTATATCACACAAAGAGTAGTTTTTTCTGCAGATATCAGCATGAACAAATTTAATAATCAGTTTATACAAGTTCAATAAAGCAATTAGTGACTTACATTTTAGACATAATATATTGCTAGTTTTTGCTCAATTTTGCCAACGAAAATAGTTCAAAAATCTCCACAAAGCACTGTTTTTTGCATCTCTGAGCCGCAATGGATGGTGGGTTGTTACCCTTATTTAATGAATCAGCTTTTTTTTGAAAACAAATCGTTTTAATAAATGATTCAGTGGATTCACATCATTAACCAGTCATATGCTTTTGGTTTTCTGAAAAGAATCCGGCCCGTTTGAATGAATTGTTGAATCTCAATCGACTCCACTCCATTTACAGGCAACTCTTGCTTAGCCACCAAACATATGCTGTGTTTTCAATTTCACATTTCGGAGACTATTTTTTTCATTGTTTTCAATTATTTTTTCAAAAATCAGTAATACGGATATCAGTATTCAACGTTTTATGTTTTAAAAACAAAACATTAGGCCTATTTAAGCATCTGTAACTGCAGTTTAAATGCACCCATGTCCCCTCTGAGATAACTACATTCGACTGTGTAAATACATCTAAATGCTATATCAGATGCAGATTCCAGAAATGTTTTTCTTATGTTGGAGTGAAAACCTAAATTTAAGGTGCGTTCTTATTTTTCTTAAACCAAAAAATATACAAAATGGAAAGAAAGGAGTTAAAACTGAACACAACCTTTGCTACGCAGCCTTGTGTAATTGAACATTGTTTTTATATATTTTTTTGGCTTCTTCTTTTTTCCATTTTGCATTTACTGTACTTTTACCACCTTTTCCAATACTGTTTAAGTACTTTTAGATTTAAAAAATACTTTCGTTACTTACGTACAATAAAAATCACACATACTTTAAAAAAAGACTTTTACAACCCTCAAGTCATATCTCTAACAACATGGGTCAACTTTCCCTGTATTTCTGGTAAGATATCTGTACTACTTTTACTTGAGTATGGCTTTCAGCTATATACACCACTGGTTGACCTCACTATTTTCTAAAGAATGGGTCGGACGTCTTTAAATACTTCATTTAAAATAAAGAATGTAGCACACAGACTTTATAATCATTGTGAAATTGTTGTTTATTTTGCTGCACTGGCAGTTATAGGGTTAATGTGGGAGAGACGAGCGAGTTGGTTAGGCTGGTGCGCCTCTGATAGAGCTGTTCTGCTTTCTGATTAAAAGTTAAGACAGAGCGTCCTTTTGTCTGTCGTTCTTCAAACATTACAATAGACATATTTTGGTTTACAAACTGTATTTTTTCATCAATTAGTCACGTTAGCACTCAGCTAACATATCCACCATTATTGTTTTAAGTGCTAAACTTTAGCTGCGGGCACGATTCGCTTGCATAAGTGTTAAAAAAAAATTTTTTATGTCATTATTTTAAGAACGGATTGGAGCACTATATTATTGTTTTAAGTAAAGGTGCTTTGTCAATGGTAGCGCTTGTTAACTTGATCAAGGACTCCTCTCTGTGCCAATCACAGCAGGCCTTGGCCCAGCTGACCATCAGAGCAAAGTAGGCTTATGAAGGGAGGGTTTGCCTCCCGAACTGCTGGAACGAATCGTTTCGAATCACTGGGCAATTAATCTAAATATTAAATGTATTATTCTGAAAAATTCAATGTTTTTCTGACCTGAGAAATGTACATTTAAAACATTTAAATCTGTTGTAGGGGATTCCAACACAATATTAGGACACTTTAAATACCATGTGACCTGCTCTTTAAAGTCAGCAGTACTTATCTGAGCAATGAAAGTTCACAAGGCTGTCAATTTAGAGTTCATTTGATTGATTGAATGATTTGATTTATTTTTTGATATTCGTGTTTTGAAAATTTTAATAGACCTGCATTACCAAATTGGTCATAATAGAATGTTTTAAAGTGAAACAAACCAACTTACAAAAAAAGCATGCTGTTGCCCCCCCCCCCACTTCCTGA
Organism: Sinocyclocheilus anophthalmus; assembly: GCA_018155175.1. NCBI lineage: Eukaryota > Metazoa > Chordata > Actinopteri > Cypriniformes > Cyprinidae > Sinocyclocheilus > Sinocyclocheilus anophthalmus. The sequence goes on from JADLZN010011439.1 coordinate 274,888, forward strand.
AGGATGATGTGATTAAGGAAACTGTGATTGCCAATTAAAACAATATTATTAATAAAACAGTTTACTGTATATTAATATAAAAATTCTAGAAGATAAAGAATAAACAAATTATTATTAGTTAACTAATAATGCACATAGTAAATTTGGCAACATAGTGAAATTATATAACTGCATATTCACTTAATACTGAATACATACTGTGATAAAATAAAATTAATGAATGTGATTTAAATCTTTAAAAACTCTTAGTTTAATATTTTATCCCAACCTGCCACGCTCTCTTTCTTAAAACATGTTTCATGGCGTTTTGGGGGGGTCATCTTGTGTTTCAAGCGTCTATCTTTTTGTTTCACCAACTACAACCTTTGCTTTTTCAAAGTTTTCATATCTCCTTTTTTAAAAAATGTTTTGGAACCCTATTATTTTACTAGTCTTCCTCGTTTCCCCCCCCCCCCCCACACCCCCCCCCCCCCCCCCCCCCTCCCTTCCCCCCCCCCCCCCCCCCCCCCCCCTCCCCCCCCCGCTCCCCCCCCCCCCCCCCCCCCCCTTTTTTTTGTTTTTTTTTTTTTTTTCTTTTTTTTTTTTGTTTGCAACTATGTGTGTCCTTTCAAAAAAAATGTGGTCTTTCCCAAAAGGCATAACTTACGCCGCCCCCTTGTTTTACCTCAGGACAATCATTGTGCTATTTGTTTGCTCACAGTGTGTGTGCTTGCATTTGTATTTATCTTTCTTCAAACTTGTGTAATTCCTTGTTTTAGCTCGGTGTCTTCCTCTTCAGGAGCTGTCAGAATTCATTCTCCTCACTTCTTTCCATCTACACTTCTCTCACTCTCACTTTCTCCCTGAGGCAAGAGGCCTTGGGCAATTGTGCATTTATTCATCAGTTTGCTCCTTTGTGCCCTTTGTTTGTATTTATCTGCCGCACACACAAACACGCACACACTGGTGTTCTGCTGTCAGTGGTGGAGATTAATCAGTCAATCAGAGAAAGAGAGCACATTCTCTGTGATAAGAGTCAGAATGCAGGAGCTGTTCTTCACATGCTGGTCCATACTGTATGTCTCTCCTGACTGTCTTTATCCTCCTCTCAGGTGGACATTTGCATCTCTTCAACTCTCTAACACAGTAACACATTCAGTGACACACACCCTTCTCCACAGCCCCCCCCCCCCCCCCTCAATTATATGCCTGCACCTCCATTACTGTTTTAAAAAAAAACCTTTTTTTTTTTTTTTCACACCCCTCATCCCTCTCAATTTTCAATTTGAACATAGCAAACATATCATAATGTTCGACTGGGCAGCTTGGCTGTGTGCAAAGAGAAGTTGCGCAAAAAAGTAAAAAATAAAGGGAAATAACAACAGTACAATAAAGAAGTGATATTAATAATAAAATACAACTAAATAAAACTAATTATATGGCAAATAAATTAATGAATAAAGTAAGTATTAGTCTTTATATAAAATTGACTGCTGAAAGCTGCAACAAATCTGAGACAAGCAGTATCACTACTGTTTTTATTGTTAACTAAAATTAAAACTATTAAACACTTAAACAAAAAAAATGGAAAGAAGAAAAAAAAAAGTGCACAACAACATGACTAAAACTAAAATTAACATGAATGCACAAAAATAAAAGCTCATTAAAAATATTACCATAATAGTAAATAAATAATACTAAACACTGAGTAAATAATAAATCATTTTCTACAAGAATTCACGCGACTGAATAAAACATCTTAATTGCAACTTGGATGGAGCATGCATAACTTTCTGTGCTCAAAACAACATACAAACACCCATCAATCTGTTTCAGACTGAATTACAAACTAAACTTACACACAGCTAAACAGTCCTCCATCATGCAGCCTAGCCCTTATGCAAATAAGTCAGTCCTCAGTCCAATCACTGTTATCAAACATGCTCAATTGACAGAGGGGTTTTTAATGCCGTAATATGATTTATGGGGAGTGTACTGCGATTAGACGACTTGTGCAGGAAGCATGCAGTGTGTCAATAAGGAATGAAAAAGTGAAGCTGTCACTGTCATCAGCTCTCCCTAAGCACTGAACACTGTTTACCATCACTCATGGAGGAGTTATGGTTTTTGTGTAGTAATGAGATTTCCGGCTAATTCCCCCCTGAGGAGTGTTAATTGTAGAATAATAAGTGGAACGTCAATACTAGGCTCCTGGGGTTGTGTGTTGTTTGTTAGGCCGTATTGTGCTTCTACTGTTGTTTTTCTACCCCATCTGTGTCCTGTTTTTTAGTATCCACATGTGTTAGACCGTGAATATTTTTTTTTTTTTTTTTTTTTTTTTTTTTTAGTCAGTAGACTGTCTTGGTGTTAATAAGTAGAGGTATTTGTATTCTCTGCCTTTAGCTACCCCCCCTCCTTCTCTGGATGTAGCCATACATTAATTAAGTGCATTCATGTCTGACGTTCCTTTGCAGAGGCAACGTCTGCACACTGAGGGAGACCAGGCAGGAAGATTACAGCCTGAGGGCAGTCAAGACTCATCTCCCTCCCTACATACTTTATTTTTTTTTCAGTTCATGCACTCACAAAAACTCCAGAATGGGTTCAAGAGGTTGTGTGTGATGTGGCCTGTATCATTTATCACCACTGACTGAGAGCCAGGACTAATACACTGCTTCCTAAATGACATGTAGATAATATCATCTCCGACTGCAAGTCAGCACTACTGCTAACCACACATCTTTGCTTACATATTTTTCATTTAGTTGTCAATGCATACCTGTTTTCTGATGCATTCAAACATTTATCAAACGAGCGTACAAACCACTTTTAAGGAAAACTGAATTTCCAGATGAGAAGCCAGTAAAGAGTGTTCTTGTTTGAAAACACTCACACACACACACATTTTATATACACACACTTTTTATTTATTTGTAGAAATCAGGGTCTGTACTTACAGTCAAAAGTTTGGAAAATTGTAATTAAGATTGTGTAGGTTTTGTTTTGAAAGATGTCTCTTCTGCTCACCAAGGCTGATTTATTTGATCAAAAAATATAGTACAAAAACGGCAAAACATTGTGAAATATTATTACAATCTAAATTAATTGTTTTCTATTTTAATATATTTAAAATATAATTCCTTTAGGATATCGACCGACTCAGACAATGTAAATTTGATGAGAACGAGCAGTGGGGGTTTGGAAACATGAGGAGCCGAATTCCACAGAAGCCCAAGACACCGGATGTCGTAAATCAGATCCTGGCGCCCCAAGCCTGAACCATCTAGCAGCTTTGAGTAGCTCACAGCATTAAAACAAAAGAACACTTATTGACAAATCCAAGGAGATTGTCAATTTTGGGGCAAATAAACAAGATTAATGGTCAAAGAGATCCACGGCGTTGAACCATCACATTGTAACCAGTGGATAGCAATCACAAGCTCTTTTGGATTGGCAATCCCCCCGTAGAGACAAGACAAAACCTATTCCTTACAGACCTTTTAATCTCTGGTCTTCACAGAACATGTCCTTACGTCCACAGAATGCTACAGAAACGACCTTTCCATGTATATATGCATCTAAATGACACTAAAAGGACTCGAGCAACTAATCATTGCTATATACTGTATCTATAACTCCATATCATGTATGTAATCTACATGTGACTTATCAGGTCTTAATTATTTATTGTGTATGTATTTTGAATAAATATTGAATAGTTTATAGGATCACATTCATGTTTCCCCTTCAGGAATTTGAGCTGCGTCGAGTCGCTTTGGG